>CM076570.1:351155220-351755220 GCA_034641835.2 Pinus albicaulis | reverse complement strand
TTGAAACACGTATAATGGTTATAGATTATTATTATTTTTTTTTTTTGGATTTATTTGTTTGTTTTTTTTTAAATATTTTTCAAATGTTAGCATTTTTGTAATGGTTAAGAGCATGTGTTTCCTCCTAAGAGGTTATAGGTTCAAAACCAGAGGGGGTAGAGCATGTATGCTTTTGTAGACTTAGCATTCAAATCGCTGCATGGAGGTGGGTCCCTTGTCCCACAAACAAGGGGTTCTCATACATCAATTTCTCATACACCAATCCTTGTCCCACAAATAAGGGGTTCTCATACACCAATTTGGTGTCTCGCTTAGTCGTGACCTTAAAATTGGATAATAATAATAATAATATGAATTTTTATTTTATTTTTACTGTAACTTTATTATTAGTTTTTTATTACATTTACATTTAATTTAGGAAAAAAATATTAATATAAATTAAATGATTTTTATAAAATATTTAAACATTACAAAAAATTAATAATTCTAAAATTTTTAACTTAAATATTTTTATTTTATTAAAGAAAATGTATTTCAATTATAATGTATTTATGTTTTTATTGGAATAAAGTTTCATATCACATAATACATTATTATGCACATAGATATGTTTATTTTGCAATAGGGTTTTCTGAATTCTAATTTAATTATTAACCATTATGAGATGGCAGGAATTTAACATTTATAGAATATTCTGGAATAGTTTTAGTAGTATATGCAAATTAAAGGTTGAGATTTATTTCCAAAATAGCTATGTATCTTTTTATTTTTTATTTAAATTCATTAATTAAAAAAATATCATATGAATAAGTGTCATATGAAATGAGTTATGTTTTTTAGACATGTCTTATTGATAATTCATAGTATTATAACAAATCTTATTTAAGAATATCCAAGATCAATGGTTAAGAATATGGTGACATGTTTTTTTAAAAGATATGTATGTTTAATTTATACATTAATGCTTTTTATCATTATTCATTATTATTATTATTTTAAATAAAGTTATAATTTAAGTTAATTATGAGTTTTTTAACTTTAGCAACTTGAGATGTAAGATGAAGTAAGTGTTTTGATACATATTATGAAATAATTCCTATCTATATTTACCAACCATTTAATTTATATGGCACTAGTTTGTATTCATAAACAAACACATCTATATGGTGAAAATGAAGTACTTTCCTTTGTTTTTAACTAATACAAAATTGTCGATATTAAGCAATACTTTCATAATAAACACACTAATTGAGAAGTTCAATAATTTCAATTGTTTATTAATATTTTGATGTATGGAATTCAAATTAGTGTAATTATGATGATAGGTGTAATTAAAGTTTTCATAATTTTAATTTAATTTTTAATAATTATTCGGTGGATGATAGGATTTTAACTTTCACAAAATATTATAAGTGTGCATAATGCGTATCCATAAATAGCTTGAAAATATTACATATTTTATATATTGACTATATAATATTTTTTTTTGAAAGATTAACAGTAATATTTATATTTTAAAATAAAATTATAATTTAATTATCTCTTTATTATTCTATTTTTTAATTTTAATAATATAAACGTTAGGTATCATTTTTTGGGACTCAACTGGGTTAAGTAAGTCATTCATTAAGTCATCCATCTATGACCATTTCCATAAGAGGTAGTCGTAATTGACTAATTTATCATGAATTTTTAATATTCCACTTAGCACTCATTACATTGGATGATGCTCACAGGGGTGAAGAGGTGGGATTGGAACTAGTGAAATGAACCACATAACATCAATCAACACTTCCAGGGCTTGCACCTGGTAACCATGACTTCCCGGGAGGTCACCCATCCTAGATCATCTCAGGCTCAAGTGCTCTTAACTATGGAGTTTTTCCCCACAATCAAGACCACTTAGCTTGCTACCCCATTTGCAAAACCTTAGCAAGTATTGTGCCTCATGAACCATTCAAGTAGAGCTCCCTTTACTCTTTGAATTTAAGTATTGAGGGGTTTTTCACAGTGCACTATATTAGATATCATTTTTTGGGATTCAACTACGTTAAGTAAGTCATTCATCTATGACCATTTCCATGAGAGGTAGTCGTAACTGACTAATTTATCATGATTCAATAGATTTATGTTTATAATTTACTAATAATTTAATTTATATACCTATCTTAATTGATTTATTTTTATAATATTTTCAAATATTTACATCATTTCCAATTATTAAATTTATAATGTTTTCACTAGTAATAAATGTATAGTTTTTGTAGCAATATTATACTAACACAAGCATGGTATTACCCATTTGATTTTTCTTGGTATTACTTTGTTTATGACCAATTTTTTTTTTTAGATTCTCAGTAGTTTAACGTTATAGATTGAATTTTATTATTTATTGTTAATATTTAAAATTATTTATCTACAATATGATTGGTTTAGGTATTATTTTGTAAAAATTCTTAATTGTATCTCTTGCACAACATAATGCCATGTGGATAACTGCATCATATTTTTCTGCCATAATTTTTTTTTTGTAGTTTCAATATTTATTCCATGATTTTATGATTAAGCTTCATAGGAAACCACCAAAAAAATAAAATCTTAAAAATGGCTCCTAATCACATACCATCAATTAATACCCACCATAATTTAAGCAAGTATTTGAATAAAAAATGGATAGGAACGAGATGTAAATAAATACACTTACCATGAATTGTTACTACCCACCAATTATTATGTTTATTTTTTATTCAATGCTTTAATACGTAGCGAGTTTAGTTTTTTAGAGTTCCAAATCCATATATTCAGCTAAAAAAGCCAATTTAAATAATACAAATCAAGCTTTGGCCACAAATTGTTTCCCCCAGTTCCACCAAAAATCCACGGAAAATTCGAAAAAGTAATTGCTTAAAACTCTACTCCATTTCCTATTGATATTAAGTAAAATTATATACTTTTTTAACTAAAATTTAATTTATTTATCAAAATTCATTTCATTGTCATGCAATTAAACCAAAATTTGTAATAAACAAAAAATACCTAGGTAATATAGTTCTTTATATATATATATATATATATATATATATATAGATTAAATAAAAGTTATAATTTGAATCCATTTTCACTTAATTATTATTATTATTTTTCTAAATAAGACTAATTCTATTAAAAGCATATAGTACAAATGGAGTTACACGCAAGAGAAACTAGATAGCGGGGAATCCGGAAATGAACAATCAACCTTGGTCCCATATCATAGCCAAAAGAGAATAAGGAGGATCTAGAAGAGATATATAGGAACCATGAGTGTTAAACACAAAAGAATGCAGAGACTGCCCAGAATGGGTAGAGTCCACAATATGATTTTTCTTTCATTTTTTTGAAACTTTGACCCAACCGTTAGGGGGCTAGGGGTCAGAAACCATTTGAAGATTGTTGTTGATTAAAGGAGGGGTCTCATTTTCCGATTCGGAGGAGGAAAACTCATGAGCACGCTTCTGTGTATTCAAGGAAGCATTGGGCCCTCTAGGGTATGCTATTTTTGTTTCCTTCTTTTGCATCTCTACCTCTACATGAGCTTTAATCTCCTCCTCATTCGAGATGGATGAATCAATGTCCTCCATGGGGGGGGGGGGGATCACATGGTTTCTAGCTTTTAGATTTTGGTTTTTAAAGGCCTTTCTTCTTTTGGGAAAGGAATATAGTGCATGTGTTCTGAAGATGCCATGTTTGATGGCAGTGGTAACATTTGAAACAGTGTTCTCATAATCCAAGGTCTGAGTCCAAAGGAAATATCTCACTTTGAGGATAATTTGATCAGGCATACCTTTTCTTAAGTCACTCTCAACACAAATTTTTCCATATGTGTATATTCCTTTCTCTTCCCTGGAGGGATCCGCCGCCAGAAAGAAACCCAAGGTGTTTCCAATCCCTTGGAAGACAGTAAAGTGCTAGATATGCATAGGGATGTTTGGTAGTCTGACCTAGATAGGAAGCTTGGTGATGAATTCCATATAGGGGTCTAAATCTAGGAACCAAGGGGTGAGGAAAAGCCCTGTTGCTTCCCAAAACCATGAGCCTTCAGTTAAGGCTTTTTGATAGTCTTCGTTGGAAGCAAACACAACTATGAAGAAGCCCTTGGAGTAGAAGACAACCTTACAGTTTTTGGTCTAGGTGGAGTGAATCCAATGGTATAGATTTGTTGAGCGAGACCATAGTCCATTAAATCGAAAATGCACTTAATTATTAATGAGTTCATCCCATTTTATTTTTTATGAATAAAGTTATTTGGTTCGACTAATAAATTAATTAACATGTTAAATAAAAATATTATTAATTTTGAACTTTTTAGTTAATAATATTTATTATAAAGTAATTTAAATATTATAAAAAAGTTAGGTTGTATTTTAATTAATTAATGGTTGATAATATTTCTGAAAAATTGAAAATGAATATATGAAATTGAAAAATTAAGTGCCTACTAAGGGTTAAAAACTTGCATAAATTCAGGTGGGTAGTAAACACCTAAAAGTACGCACATTTACATTTTTACTTCTAATTATTGGAGTAGTCTTTAAGTGACAATTTTTGGATTTTCTAGTGGTAGGACTATGGCCAAAAACGTTGTGGCCAAATCTTGATTTGTGTTGTTTAATTTGTGTTTTTTTTTACTTCATATATAGATTCATTACCCTAAAAAACCATTGGGGATTATGAAGAGTTCACCTGTCAAAATTTCAATTTCAATAAATCCTTGCTTGATTCTAGACAAATTAGATCAGAAAATAAATCGAAAAAAATTCCAAAAAGTCACACTTAAATACTACTCAATAAGAAATGAGTAAAAAGTTATTATTAATAAATTAAAATGATTATCAATTCAAACAACAAATAAATAAGTAAATAAATCAATTCCATTTTTAATATTTATATATTTTTAAGGAATATGTATTCAATTTATCTTTCCTTATCTAGCAAGAAAAAATATCGTTTAAAATATATCTATCTATACTTTACACAAAAAATGTAAAACCTTCTAGACAACCTTTTTAACAAAAATATTATCACTACAACCAACCTAGATACATATCAACTCTAGATCTACTAAACGTTGAGAGGGATCAAATATTGTTTTTCTTGAAAATAGGTTTCATATCAAGAGATTTTTTCTCTCTAGACGCTTGGTAGATCTGAAGTTAAGACAGATCTACACCAGTTTAATTTCTCCCTTAAATAGGCTATATTCTGCATGAATATCATGGGTTCTTAGAAACTTGGAGCTTAAAAAAACAAGAAAAATGATAAAAATAACAATAACAATAATTCATTTTTAGTTTTATTTTTATATTACTTTGACAGAATCAAATTTTTTACAGGACATTACATTAAATTATGTTACACATCTCTACTAGTGCCTCTCTGTGCAATAAGAAATTATTATTTTCATTGGGGATGATTGGATTCTCAACTCCCACAATACGTAATTAAAATTAATGAAATACCTCAATTTACCAATCAATAAATCTTAAATTGGATGGATTTTGAACCTTAATACTAACTTGAATTCAATATTTTTACATTAATTTAGCTATATTTAAAATAAACAACAAGTACTAGCTACTATGTAGAACTTGTTGAATTTGTAATGTTTACGACATTTTGATCTAAATTTATGTAGGAACGCAATAATACACAGAAATAAACATAAAAACGGAGATGCAAAGGAAATAATCTTTGACTTCATTAATATCAAATAACAGAAATATGCTTGTAGACATAATGGAAATAAACTAGCTAGGATGCTGGTAGCGTATCTTTGAGAAGAGATGTGGCAGCTATAGGCATATGAACTATGTTACAATGAGGCTTGAAGGCCTATTTATTGTTGGGAAACAACATAAAACCATAAACATCTAAAAACCTAACCGTAGGAGATGAAGCGCCAAAACTATGGGCCCCGTTTGGGTAAATTGGTATGTCAATCGTCCCAGGGACGTAACTTTGGCATATGTTCTATGTTTGATGCGCTCAATACCTTGTTACAAATATATATCTGAGGAATATAAATTTTGAGCAATAAAATTTAATACATGAGTCGTTGATGCTCCTGGTTTTCCCAAAACGCATCGTTTAGGGCCTCAAAATGACTCTGGAAGTTTAGGATCCGAAAAATTGCTAAAAATATTAAGTTGTGCTAAAACTAAAAAAATGAAAGAATCGATTGTGGGGATTCAAATGGAATAGGTGGGTGGCCACCGATATCCACCTTGATCATTAGGGCCCCAAAACGGCTGTGGAAGTTCAGTACCCGAAAACCTTCTAAAAATAGTAAGTTGTGTTGAAAGTGAAAAAAGGAAAGAACTGATGGTGCGGATCTAAAGGGAATAGGTGGGTGGAAACCAATATCCACCTGGAGCATTCCTCCCCCCTTAAGAAGAAATGGTCCCCATTGCATTGAGATCCTCCATTAGATGAGGCAAATTCTCCTGAACTAGGTATTGGATTTGTCAAGGATGTCATGGACCCGCGGGCGGGCATGCTGGATGCATTCAGTAAATTTGGTTTCTTTATCAGCCTCAAAGAGTACATGTGTGGATTATGTCTGTGTGGTCACATGAGGTATCAAAATATTAGGCGGTTGTACGACTGGGGTCATATCAATGGAGTGCCTAACCTGACAGTGTAGAGGAACCTCTGTGGGTGAGGAGAAAATGTCCTCGTATTCCTCCATGCCTTTGTCCATTTGCTGCTCCCATGCAAGGGAGCCCTATTTCGAGGTTATAGCCAAAATATTCTTCTTTCCTTATGGGTGAATGGTAATTAAAATAAATTTCCTGGTTTGGGAAACAATCTTACTTCGTTGTTTTGGAGTAGTCAAAGATATGGTCGGAGGCGGGACTACCTTTGGTATCCTGTACAAGTTATTTCCGAAAGTAATAATAACAACATGAGGTCTAGACTCATACAAATCATGTCACCTCCACAAGTATGGTTGGCCCAATAATAAATCAGACACATCAAGAGGAGCAATATCACACAGTACCTCATTTGTGAATGGCTTAATGTTGTACAAAAGGCAGCACTGCTGGCGAACATGAAGGTCTCTTCCTTTATGAATCCACCCAATAGTATATGGTTGCGGGTGTGATATGGTAGGTAGGTTGAGCCGCTTCATGACCTTTGGTGAAATGAGGTTCTTTTGGATTCCACTATCGATAAGAAATTACAGTGGAGAACCATTTACCCACATCTGTGAATGGAAGAGGCACTCCCCCTCCTCTGGATCCTCGAGATCCTTCCTTTGGAGCTTGGTGGTGGCAACAATGGCACCCAGGTCTACATCAATTATCTGCTTCCCTTTGTCATCTCCTTTTCTTGGTTCTGGCTCAAGATGAGAACATGCATCTGATTCGGGTGCCTTCAGTTCAGCCACTAGCTATTGTCTAGCTCGACACTCGTTTGTGTTGTGAGTGGGGCTATTATGAAATTCACACCACTTCCCCATTTCCTTCTTTGGATTCGTGGTGTTGTTCTGAGTCACCCTGCTTTGGCTCTACCCCTTGTTCTGCGGTTCAGGGGCGCCTTTCCCTAGCTTCGGATTCACTGATCCAAAGTCTCGGTTTTTCTACTTAAATTTCTGCTCAATCTTGGTGGCATAGCAATATGCCATGCCAAGAGATGTGATTTCGAGGAATTTCATTTCCTCCTATATGTGTTTGTGCAGAGAGCTACGGTACTTTATCACCAAATTTCTCTCTGAATATATAATACCTAACTTTGTGCATAGGGTATGGAACAAATTCGTCAGTTCATGCACATCTTGATCCCTTTGCTGCCGCATCGTGGTCCATTTGATATACTTGTCTTGATAGCTCCCCACGGGGTAATATTTTTCCTTGATGCCGTCTTGGAACAAATTACAAGTGGGTGTGGCCGAGAACAAAGAGGGTTCCCTCTCGTCCTTTTACTTACAGTAGGTTTCCCACCAATATTTGACATGGGGGGTGGCCTTGAGGAGTGCAGAAATAATATTTTGTTAGTCGAAGAAATCATGGACCAAGAAATACCCTTATAGAAAATTCAACCATATATCTACGATGTTTGCGTCTATCTAGCCTTCAATTACAGAAATTTCAAAGTTTAACTGTACCTTGAAGGGAGTGGTGCCTCCAGAGTGGTTGTTGGATGCATATGCGTCATAGGTGGGTAGTCGTTGAAGGGTTTGCGCAAATGTTTCCATCATCGATTTCCTTTGTTTCTCGAGGGCCTCCTCGAGTAATATTTTGATAGGATCTCCTGCTCCCTCGTATTTATTTTCTTCTACGATGGGAGGCCATCGGGGTTTGCGAGGCCAATCTTGCAAGGGTTCAATGAGATCGACCCCTAACTCCTTATACCTTGACCTTGTTCAGGACATGCAAAGAAAAACATAAAAAATATATATGCAGTGGAAATAATCTTTCATTTCATTAATATCAAATAACATAAATATGCTTACATACATAATGGAAATAAAGTAGCTAGGGCGTTGGTAGCATATCTTTGAGAAGAGTTGTGGTGACTACATGCCTCTGAATTGTGTTACAATGAGGCTCGAAGGCCTATTTATTGTTGAGAAATAATGGAAAATCCTGAACATCCAAAAACCTAACCCTAGTAGATGAAGCACCAAAACTATGGGCCTTGTTTGGGTAAATTAGCCCCATGAATCGTCCCGGGGACGTAAATTTGGCATACGATCTCTATTTGATGCGCTCAATACCTCATTAGAAAGATATATCTGAGGTCTATAAATTTTTAATTATAAATATTAGTCCATGGATGCACATTGCTTTGATTTTTCCAAAAAAAACGTTGTTTAGGGCCTCAAAATGGCACTGGAAGTTTAGGACCTGAAAAGCTACTAAAAATAGTAAGTTGTGTTAAAATTGAAAAACTAAAAGAACTGATGGTCGTGGTTAAAATGGAATAGGTGGGTGGCCACCAATATCCATTTGGATCATTAGGGCCCCAAAACACCTCCGGAAGTTCAGTACCCAAAAAACTTCTAAAAATAGTAAGTAGTGCTGAAAATGAAAAACCGAAAGAGCCGATGGTGTGGGTCCAAATGGAATAGGTAGGTGGACACCAATATCCACCCGAATCATATTCTTTTCCATTGTATTAATATTTTAGAATTTATTTTCATTACATTTTTATGTTTATGTTTGGATGAAAAATTTCCACCATATGTTTGAATTGATAATGTCCAATGTTTTACATTTCTTTTAAGTATTTTTTTGTAAACTAGTGCAAAATATTTTGATTAATGAAAAAGGTTATACATTGAGATCATATATTCAGTTTTATCAAAAAATCGTAGCTTGGTACAGTAAGTCTCTAGCAATTTATAAGAACATAAACACAATCCCTGCCTATTATAAGTTGAAGCCTAAGTACTACAAGATTAGACCATCAAGCTTTAGGACAAACTTAGAAGGGGAAAAAAACAAAAACACTTTAAATCCTGACCAATCCAAAAGCAATTCATCCCCCAGACTCCACACCTAGGACCCAAATACAATATCGTTTTGTAAATATTGACAAGCTACAAACATGGACCTCTTAAAACCCTAAATGTAATGCATGAAATTGACATTCAAAAACTACAAAATGATTCCAAAATCCCCCCCAAAGTTAAGGAAGACCACAAACTTGACCACAAAAATCCTAGTGGAAAGATATGGAGAGAGTTCCCCCTTGAGCTGCCCAAACCCTAGTCACCCAACACATAATTAGACCATTTTTTACAGAGGAATACATTATTGAGAACCTGTAACCCAAATTTTACTTTTAAACTAAAAAGATAAATTTGTCTTTCTAAAACCACACAGATAAATTACCAAGATACCAGAAACCCCAAATGAGCACTAGAAAGGTATATAAAATATTTGCAAATCAGTTTCTTGAAGAGTCGAATTAGATAAGACAACCAACAATTTGAAGATAGACCCACGTATTGTGTTGTGCAAAAACAAAATGAAGAACATTGACCCAGTTCACTCATAAGCCTTACGGAAATCACATAAAAAGATGTATTTTTAACACCAGAATGAACACCACTACCAACTTCACCAAAGCAGTAAAACAATCCTGCCAGAAAAACAAAGATTACTGCATCCGAATAACATATGTACTATGGTGAGGATGAAAAATCACCACCACCACAAATAACAACATACCAACACAACCGTGTATCAACCCCATGCATTTATAATAATGGGGATGTGAGGTTATTACCCCAATCCAAAAAACTAATTTCATGACACGCCATGACAATGAGCATAAAAGTGTAATCCCGACATGTATTTTGAGAAACATTCCCTTCCAAGCTCACACACCATCGAGGAGTGTTTTGTTTAAGTATTGTTTAATATTCTCTATTTATTTTTTTGGTAATTATCATTTTAAATTAGTGTTTATTATTTTTCAAATGCTTAAATTAAATATATTGTTTAATATACTTTTAATGTATTGTTTAAGTTTTTGTTGGTTGTATGTTAATTGTTTTCTTAAGGGAATTGTTTTCCATATTTTTTAAATTTTTCATTTTTATTAACATTTTTTGGACTTTTATAATAACGATGTAATGTTTTCAATTGAAAGAGAACGGTGTTAGGAAGATGAAGATATTTTTTTGGGAATTTAAACTCTAATGAAATGGTTGATAACCAGTTTTTTATATCAATTTTTTTAATTTTTAGTTTTAATTTCAATGTTAAAAAATATCATTAGTTATTGAATTAAAATGTAAATATTTTTTTTCAATCTCGGCTTTTGGAGTTTTGGTTTTTGGAATTGATTTGCAGTAGTCTCACTCATGTGTTACAAAATTATATTTTAATACAATTTTTTTTTGTATTTTATTCAATATTTTAAATTACATACAATTTTTTTTTAAACATTATTTACATAAAAAACATTAATATTACTTCCCCGTTGGGGGTGACGAACATAGAGGATCTCGAGGACTTAGGTACTTATTTCCCCCTCACGTGGAAGTAATGGCAGTGAAACATGTGATGAGAAAAGAGCCTAAAGGCTTGAGGGAGAACATTATCGAGGCAAGTCAGGTTTTAATTCTAGTGGCTGTGCTTATGGTGATTGTTCTTAGGCTTTAGGATATGAAAATTCACTCTACATGAAGATCCTTCTACATAGGATATAGAGGCGGTCTCTCTAGAGCGCTAAACATGTACCCTAGTTTGTGTGTAACCTCATTATAATTTAAGTAGTGGAAGGGTGGTGTATTGTGGTTGTACCTAATATATCAAAGTGATGATTTGGGACTTGGGCTGACCCTATTACTAGGATTCTAATTTTTCTGTGAGATTGGTATGGGGTGTAGGTGAGTTGAGCAAAAAATTCCATCGATTGGTAGTTCAAAGGACATCAAGTAATTCGGAGTGGGAAGTGGTTGAATTGATGCAGGTAACCTTGTCCTCTACCTAGTTGATAGTTGTTTTCACTTGGATTACTCAATGTGCAGGTCTAACATGTTGGTTAAGTTGGTATGGAATCATTTTATATTCTTGCTGTGTGGGGTCCCGATGTGTAGGTTCTTCCCTTTTATGGTGTGTGTCCCCTAGGGGTTGGTGTGGCTTTGTTTGCTCGAAAGCATGTTGGAAGTGGACATTGGTGGTGGTTTCCCACAGCCAAGGCTTCCCATTGGATGCAAAATTAAATTCCAAATCTTGTGAGTACCCGATCTTCATACTATTGAGCACATCCACATCAAAAAAAATGAAAATACAAGAAAAGAGTGTGTTAAACGCACCTTTTTCACGTGTTTTCATATTTTTTGATGTGAATATACTCAGAAGTATGTAGAGTAGGTACTCATTTCATGTAGAATTTAATTCTGCATCCAAGAAGTGTGTACTCTTCACATTTGAGTGAACCTATAATGAGATAAACTGAAAATACAATAAAAAATTGTGGTTTCATTGCCATTACATTTTTTCCATTACATATTGTTATGGTCCCTTATTGAAGTCAAAAGATCTATATGACTCACACAAATTTGATGCTTGCACAAATAATGTTCAAATTCTTTAACCTTAAATTGAAAGATGATGATCCCTTGGCTCTAGATTATGTGATAAAGTTATCATGCATGGCATATATTCCACTATAATTAATATATTCATTCCTTTTATAACCTTCACCAAGGTCCTATACCCTAAATAACTATATTGAATGCATGCAATATGGTCACTAGCTAAACCTTACAATTTCCTCTACAGTGGAAGAAGTTGTAGAATGAGATAAATACTTTGGGAAGTGGAAGATGATAACTCAAACCACAAAGGAGACATAGTTCCTTTCATAAAAATGGAATAACCAATACCATTATTCTTCTAGTTTAAGTTGTAGTAAAAGAGGACACGAAAGAAAGAATTCTAGAGGTAGAGGCTAAACACCATCACATAGAGAGATTTAGTCATCATTAAATTCATTGCAATAGAATGAACATGATGCATCAACATGAAAAATATCCTAGGATAATATCAAATAAAAACAATATCAAAAGTAAGATAAAATTAAAACATCGAATGTATAAAAAGGTAAAGAACTTTAATCTACTCATTATATTATTTCCCATTTTAATTTTGGAGAAAAAAGAAATTTTTTCACACTTCATTTTATTCTTAGAGAGATGTGTGGTTTATTAGCATATGTGAAACATGTGATATGGAATTGCAAGGAGACTTGTTTAAATACTTCAATGAAAATGAATATGGAATAATACATTTTGCAGATAAATCTAGTCTAAATACCTCAAGACTTAGCACCATCTGGTTTAAACTACTTCTGTTTCCTGATTTTATTCTGCATGATGTACTCTAGCTTCTAGAGATAGGAATAAATATTTTGTCCCCTCTGCACATTTACTAGAAGGCCACACTATTCATATATTTAAGGTTAGGAAGCAATAGCAAAGGCATATGACAACATGGTTATCATGACTTATAAAGTATAGCATGAAAGACTATTGAAGCTAAAAGGACATCTACTCTTGCATAGAATGATGAATACCTCTCTCATCATGATGAAGGTATATTTTCATCTAATATTTTATGGCATGCTATATTTTAACATATTAATTATAACAACCATTTTTTTATTGCGAAGGAATTGCATTTCCAATTTCCCTAGTATTCTTAAGAAACTCAAGCAATCCAATGCTTCTATCCTTGGAAAGCACAATAAATAACCCTTTTATGATTCCACTTCTAGAGCAAGTAGATACCTTGGAAAAATAAATTATAACTTGTGTGGCCTTATGCTTATTCCACCTGATAATGAAAATAAATATATGATGAATTTATTGATGATTATACTAGGATGCGTTGGGTTCACTTGTTGAAAGATAAATCGCAAACTTTTTAAACATTTAAATATTTTCATGTATGGATTCAAAATGAGTCACAATAATATGTTGGATCTATTCATATTATTAATATAGGAGAATATAAATCTAATTAATTTGAAAATTATTTTCTCCAAAATGAGATTCTACGTCAAATCATAGTTACACACAATCCTCAACAAAATGGCATAATTGAAAGAATGAACAAGACTATCTCGAATATGATTTGTTCCAAGATGTTTTTCAAAAATGTAAATTTGATTTTTTGGGCATATGTAGTTCTATGTGCAATATATGTGAAAAATATATGTCCATCACATGCTTTAATAAATAATATACCTTATGAAATGTGGCATGATCACATTCCTTTGGCAAGGCATCATAGGGTCTTTGGTTCCACCGGTTATGCCTTAATTCCTAGTGAGCAACAAAAAAACATGATGCAAGAGGTTAGAACTAATATTCTTGGGGTATTTAGGTACCACTAAGGCTTATCATTTTTAAAATAGGTAAATAAGAAGGTTTTCTCTTGAGAGATATATTTTTATTGAATCTTCTAAGATTAACAATACTATTAAGTTTCAACTTAATTGCTTGGATAGATTAACTCATGTAAATAAATATCATGAATTTGATGATAATATTCCACATCCTAAAGTATGGATACCTATCATGGATTAATCTATAGAAATTTCTTTTGAAGAACCATCTTTCCCTCATGAAGATCCAACCACTTCATTAGGTTAGGAATATCCTTTGAATGATGTGATTGAGAGGATTAAATGGATAAATCATGATGAATCCCCATCTCAATAAATGGAGAAACATGGATCATATTAGAAAGGTCTCCTAAAAACATTTGAAAAGTGTTCATCCTGATGAGGTCTAAAAGATAGGTACAAAGGTTCCACTAGACAACATGGAGGTGATGAAAATAATTTTGATTCAATTCATGTATATGGTATGGATGTTTCATATTATTTGTGAATTGAATTTATCTACTAGCCTTGATCCAAATTCCTTTAAATGATACCCTACTCATGATGAGTGGAAATAATAAATGTAGGAGTATGATGCTTTAGTAAAGAATGGAACACACAAGTTAGTTTCCTCCATTTTGAACCAAGCCAAATTGATGTAAATGGACCTACAAGAACAAATACAAATAATATGGCTCACTTGACAAGAAGAAATCAAGAATTCATAAAAAAATTAACAAAAAAAATAAGGCATTGATTATAAGGGGACTTTTACCACCACAACAAAATAAGCCACCCTCTAGATGTTATTTGTATTGGTAGCTCATAATGGATGGAAATTTGGATGTGAATACTACTTTTTTGAATGGATATTTGAAAAATAATGTCTTCATGTCTTAGACAAAAGGTTTTGATGTCAAGGGACAAGAAAAAAAAAGTACATAAACTCATAAAATATTTATATCAAAACTAACATGGTGGGCTTGGTATGAAAATGTAATTGAGTATCTTCTGAAATTGAATTTCAAACAGTTTAATTTTGTGGATCAACTTTTTTTGTCAAAAATTTTGGAAAATTTATTGTATATCTTGTATTCTATTTAGGTGATCTATTGATGACAAGGAATAAGGAAAGATATATTACATACATAAAGAAATAACTGATAAAGGAATTTGAGATGACGTATTTGGGACATCTGCACTACTCTTGGGTATTGAAGCAACTCAAATCCAAAGTAATTATTCATCTCTTAAAATAAAATGGAGTGTCAAATTCAAGCATTTTCAGGATTCTTGGATAAGTAGATGTCTCTTGGTGGTCAGAAAAAACATTAGTTACAATAGATTCCATGAATGGGGTAGAATATGTAACAACCACAAAAAAATAAAGGAGATTGAGTGGCTCAATAAAATACTTTAATATATGGAGGAGAAATAAGTGATGTATACTCCTTTTATGGTTGCTGGTATTTATGCAATCAAGTTGGCTAAAAATCCCATTTTCCATTATCAAATCGAATACAAAAAAAAAAATGTATCATTTGATTTGATATCATGTAGATGCCAAGACTTTTGATTTGATACATTGTTCCACAAATGAAAATTATGTACATCTTCACCACAGTGCTTTGAAGAAAAAAGTTTGAAAATTTCAGAATTATGCTTGGGCTTACAAACACCCCTTTAGCTTGTGGGTGGGGCGGGGGAGTATGTTGGACACATTATTATAAGAAAATCTTTTTTTTTTTTTTTTTTTTTTTTTCAATGATTTTTTTTGTATTTAATAACAACATATTGATGACTTATTTTTCAACTTGTATAATAGCCTATGAAATATGGGAGAAAAGGTTTCATTTATTAGAATTATCAAAAGAACGATCAAATTTTGACCTAAACAAGTGAAAAAATAATTTTCATCAAAGATAAAGGTGAATAAATAAGCCTATGATACAATGGACTCAGAGTATGCTCTTATAAGATCAGTTGATTTAATTTTTAAGTTTGTACTAGTTTTTATGTTTGCTCTCTTACCATTATAGTATGTTATATGAAACATAGAACATATTTGTAAGATACCTTTAGTGAGTGATATATTGGCCATACAAATAATGGAGAGGAACCTACCCATCCATAATAGTTGTAAATATGACATCTTATGTTGAGAATATTGTTTAACTTTCAAGACAATAATCTGGATTGTATGTAAGTATTATTTTACTTTAAAGTTATGGAACATATAGAAAAAAATATTACATGTATATCCATTTAATAAGAAAGTTTTTCCATACCTAATAAATAAAGGAATATGTTTAGTATTTGTAAATTATCTTATACAAATGAATGATTAATCATTTACCCATACAAATTTTAGTGGGTGTGGAAACTTTGAGTACTAGTGATTGTAACAACTCTACTACCATTTTTTTTTCTATTTACGATCTTATATTGCTTTTGTCATCATTGAATTTATTTAATTCCGAAACATTACCACTTCTTACAACATATTACTCTAGCTTTTACTTTCTGTCATCCGTATCTTTTATTACGACATAATTGCTTCCAGACTTGTGCTCATAATGATATTCATACCACAACATCATTTTTCCATATTTCCTTCTTTAAAAGGTATTTCTACTTTGTTTTATCTTCATGTTATTTCTACATTTCGTCTATGTACATGAAGTCATGTATAATATTTTTTAATTACTATTTTTCAATACCATTTCTATTATTTATGCCTTTGACAGAATTTTTCATAGCATTATAACTTTAAACATTATTAATTTAAAGTTATATATTAGGATATCTCTCCTACATCCTAAAGTCCTAAGTATTACCTTAGGGTATACTTTCGAATTATTATCATGGGAATTTCATCTTATTTAGACTTATAAAATCCCTCTTAAGTATTACATAATATTTGAATAGGTATCAATATATATTTACTTATGAAACATACCCTTATAACATTTCGTTGCCATGGCATGATTATTGAATTTCGTTTCATCCACTATAGGCCTATAGCTAGGATTGAATTATAATTTGTTATGAGGCATATTACGATTACCTAGCCTAAAAGGATCATCCAGATCTTAGGTTATGGGATTCGATTTATTATGTGTCTTATTCATATTATATAACATATTTTTAATGTCATATGGTTCCATATGGATCTTTGACCTTACCTCCATAGATTTTATCCTATCTGAAATGATGATTTATGTATGTTTCTTTGTAACTCTTTAATGGTTTATTAGTTCGATGCTATCAATGATTTATGGTGATGTACTCCATCTTATCTTAGTCACATGGCCCTATTAACTTCATTGACAGGTGGAGTTAGGATCTCTCGTCTCTTTGACGATGGAGATTAAGTCACACTTCTTCCCACTGTCCATTTGGTTTAGGGTTTATTATCATTCATTTCAAGTGGTTTCATTTTGATTTGTCCAATTTGTATGAGGGTCTCGGCTTGGTTTCTATTCGGTGAAGTTGTAGGGTTAATGGCTTCCCACTTCCATTTGTTTCCATATCCGTCATTACTAGAGTTCTAGGTAAACATATTACCTCTTCCATGTTGTTCATTTCAGAGTTCGTTCTGCTTTTGAGAATCTCTGAGTTATTTCATCAATTTAATTTATACCCATAATTTCTTACAGGATTTGTTCTCGTTTTTAAACTTCTGAATTGTTCATATTTAACTTGGTTTGTTTATCTTCGTTTATGAATAGAGGAATTCTCAGTGGATTCCACGTTAAAGGATAGAGAACCTCTGCGAATATTTCCCCATAATTCATGAGGTAATATCCATTTCTTCTGAATGCAGGTAAGTTTTGCACTAATCTCACCATTCACATATTTCTATGGTTACACATTACAACATTTTCTTCCTCTTTGCATTATTACGTTTTCCTCTTCGTAACTTAGCTCCTCTAGGAATGGGTATTTTCATAGCTCTATGTTATTTTTTTGAAGTGTGTATTAGAGATTGTTCATGATTTCTCTGCGCAAATCGTTATTTCATCTGTTCTCATACTTGACTCTTGAATGATGAATTCGTTTATAATTTTCTATGTTGGAACCTTTTCTTGTTTTCTCATCGAGTTCGAAATTGGTTTGGTCTCTGTGTATTCTATTTTCCCTTCAAACTTGAGGGTTTCCCGAATATGCCTGTTTGGATTTAGGATTTATTATTGTGTAAGAAATTTATTACATTTGAAGTCAACCTTGCATTCCAGAGTTGCATGTGTAAATTTCTATCTTTTTTTTATCCTCTATCTGCAATGTACACATATTTTTTAATTGTTTTTATTACGATTCCAACATTAGAGAAATTTTGAGGTCTAAAATGGGCCTCCTAAAAAAAATGTACAACCAAAATAAACTTTATAAGAACCAATAGGATTCAAGATGATGATGTCAACCATGGGGGATGAATTACCATTTTTGGGGTAAAAATGTAAAAAGATTAAAAAATAATAAAATAATAAAACTACTTTTTGAACTTGTATTTTCAACTTATCTCCTTGAGGTTTTACTCAAAATTTGAGCAAGAGTACTCATTGGATGCAAAATTTAATTTCTCATCCAAGGAGTACCCATGTTTCATACTTTCGATAGACCCTACTACATAAAAAATGAGAAATACATGAGAAAACGTGATTGCAATCACATTTTTCATGTATTTTTCATTTTTTGTGTATCAGGGTCCATCAAAAGTATGCAACATGGGTACTCCTTGGATGAGGAATCAAAATATGCATCCAACGAGTGTGCCCACTCGAAATTTTAGTAAAACCATAGGGAGATAAGTTGAAAATACGAGTTGAAAAAGTAGTTTTTTCTTTTTTCTCTCTAAAATTTTATGATGTAATCAAATATTGTTTTATTATTTCCACTATTATTTTATAATTTCCTTAGAAGGCCCATTTTAGACCTCAAAATTCCCCTAATGAGAGAATTCGTAGCATATCCTTGTATGCATTAGATTGAATACATTGACCTTGAAGTTAGTAAACTTTTAATTTAAACAGAGATATTCGTGCATTGAGCCTTCGTATCTCTTTACTATATAACCGTTCATTTTTCATCAATGTTGTTGGGTTAATTCAATTTCCCTTCTTACATACTATCCTCAGTATGTGAAGAACGAATTGTAATTCCAATCATGCAATTGAATTTGTAATATCTGTCTCTCATAGAATGGTATTTCATCATTTGAATTTGTCTTCGTTAGTTTACCGAAGTCCATTTATATCTATATATTCCAATTGCGGGAATATAGTCTATTAATTTGTTAATTACATTCTCTGTAGTATATATTTATACTCTATCTGTATTGTAATTTTTATAATATTTGGAATAATAATAATTCGTAAAAGGTTTGTAAGTACTTTTGTTATGAAATAATAGTTATTTTCTTGATTTCTCATACAAATCAGCATATTTTTGTTACAGAGGTATTCCTCTTTTCCTGCTTATTTACCATATCTGGATTTACATTAATTACCCCAGTACACCTCAACTTAGGTAATTTATTTTTTTCTTATAATATTTTTCCATAATTATAATATCCTTCTGAGTTTTCCCCACCAACACAGAGGGTTGATTTCCTTGTTCATACACAGAGATGATTCCCCTGCATCAACATGGATAACAAGGTAAATTACTAGTTTAACTAATATTGACAACTTCCAATATTATGTAGATTTATTTTACTTTTATGCTAGATAAAATCTAATCCATATTTATGTGTATTTTTTATACATGTATTTCTCAGCTTGGAATTTACAACTACACTAGTTTTACCTTCTTTACTAAAATAGTTAACCATTAATTTGGTACCTCTCTTTACAGGTTGGTCGCTATCACTCAGAGAATTCAACCAACATAATTTAATGATATTTATCCGTATAGAAAATATGTAATTTATGTCATAAACAAAGGAATGTCAGCCATTATAATTGTGATGATGATATTTTATTATGAATATAATTACATATTTTTACTCTCCCTTATTTGATGAGTTTCCATCTCTGAGATTATTGTATATAAGATTTACAATTTAACTCTAGTATTTCAGTTACATGTCTCACTTATACATAATTCATGGTTGATATTTATGTATATACTTGTACTATAGACATAGTACTTCAATATGTACTGCTATGGTATTTATTATTTGAGCATAAGAAGTAAATGGAATTATATCGATTTTTATATCTGATTTACAATATGACTTTTCATTCTTAATTTGTACAAAATATTTTCTTCCATATTTACCATTAAATATCACTGCATATCTATATATGTTTCTTTATTGTTTACCAAATTAAATAATTCTTAAAACCCATAACAAAATATTTAAACTCTCATAATTAGGTTTAGAAATTTTATTTGTTGGTTAACTAAGTTATTCTGTCTATGTAACTATACAGAGCTAAACTATACCTACTATAGTTATGTTCTATTAAATACATCAAACACTTCACTATTAAAATTAAATAATTTCTCATACAATTTGATAACTCAGAAGATACAATTTTTCACTTATCTTCCTACTTAGAACACAATTTCTCTTATACCATTATCCTCATCATAATAACATAATAACAAGATGGAATTTAATTAATTGTGCATACCAATTTCGGTAAATACTATTTGCCACCAAACCTTAAGCTTTCATCCACAGCTCCCCCCGAGCATAGACCAATTCCTCCAAAGGATAGACAACCTCTTGTATACCTAGGAATGACTTGTTTAAGCATGCTTTCCCCTCAACATGTTTCCATAACTGCGTCCAGTTAAATCACGATGTTGTTTTCCTTTAGCCTAGGCTTTACTTTTGTTTTTTTTCCACAAAAGCTCTTTAAAACTAGCTTTTTCCTCTTTCTAGTTTTATTTCACCTCTTCTCAGCAACTTTCCACTTTACTGAGGTATCTTTTAGATTTTTATGTCAAATCTAACATTTTTAATCTATTTTATTTTCTCCAAGTATTTTTGGAGATTTTGGGAAAGACTTTGGATTTAATTCCATCCTCATGGACTTGAAATATTGGTCTCCAATTTACTCTAGTCTTTGCACAATAATTAAAAATCCACATTTATTAATTTTAAAAAAGAAATGTCCACACATATAATTTTCCTTTAGGTCCACTTAACCTTTAGGATTTTCAAATGTCCAAATAAAAGCAGTAAAGTAGGGATATTACAGTGACATACTCATTGTAGTTAAATAAACAAAGTTTCTCTTCAAATTATACCTCTTTCATTTTCAAACATGTTGTGAAACTTTAAAATTTAATACAAATTGTGCCCTTTTTTAATTAATAGATAAAGGAATGTACATGTAATTAAGAACACATGTGCATTATTTAAACAAATCCTGTATTTAGAGTCATAACTTGGTAGATTACCTAGAAAATCACATGGTAGTTTGAAGGGACCTAAAAGTAATGTTGTTATGTGCCAAAAACCCTCCAAAATTTTACCTACACTTGAATTTTGGAGCCTACTGTGGATCTTGTGATTAGTTCTTCTATGGCCACCTCTTGATCGGTCGAAGCCACTTTCTAACACACACTCTGTTTGTGACAAGTTTATGAGTGCATTCTTTTATGCAAGCTTAAACAAGCATAATATAGTCCATCAAGATAGTGTATGTGAAATTTTTAAACCATGTCGATAGTTAGTGAATATTATTATTGACAATCCCTCACTTTTGGCTATGTTTATACTTCTATTTTGGTCAGTTTTTCAAAGTGTCTCCTTTGTGCACCTTCGCTTTCACGAGTGTCATTTTCATGGTTTCGACTGTTGATTTTTATTTCTTTCACTTTAATTAGTGTAATTATAATGTTATATTCTCTTTGGCATGTGTCACTTTCGTTGTCATTCTCATATTTCAAGTGTCATTCACCCTTTTCTCTTCATATAGGAAATGTCTCCTTTTGGCATGTGGAGTGTCGCATAGTGCGCGAAAGCTAGTTTTGGTGTCTTTCAAGGGGTAATATTTGTGTTAATGAGTTATACTTACCATGTAAGAATATATTTCACTCATTCCCAAATTTTCAAGCATTGTCGCACAAGTGTCTTCATAGTCGTCGCAAAGTGTATCTTTGGTGTCGCACTTGTCGTAAGTTGTCACAAAGTCATCACACTAAGGTAAGTATTTTTATCATGTATTATGGATGATATATGTTGTGTCTTCAAGTGTTATAAGTGTGTGATCATAATTAAGTCTTTTCACTATTCACATCAGTGCACAGATCCGACAGTTAGTTAAATTTTGAAAACTTCCTAACCAAGAAACCTAGCCTCATATAGCCTCGTATTTCCCTCCTAAACTGCACATTTCATAGTATCATCCCTCAATTCACAAACTTGCCTCTTGGAAATACAAAATGCACAGTTCCTTCCTTCCAGGACTATGCACTACGTAATATAGTGCTTAGCTCAAAACCATGAGCTATAAAACTGCACAATCCTTCTCCTAAGCCAGACCTATACTGCACATTGTGAAATATCAGTCCTAAATCCCAACCCTTGAGCTCTTGAACTATGAATTTTCGCAATCAACTGGCCTACTCTTCCTTCTATAATTGTGCAATGAGAAAAATAAGTTCTCAAGCCCTCATCAAGGCTCTCGCAACTCCCCAACTGCTTAATATTTTTTGTTAGTCCAATCCGAAATTGAGCACTGCATAGTATTAAGTCTTATTCCTAGATATTGAGCCCTTATGTCCCTCAAATACACAATCCCTTTGTCTAGACCTCCCAATATGCACATTGTGTAGCCTCAAGGCTCAAGCCTCGTGCCTCAGTGCTTTAGTCATTTAATTACGTAATCATTTAACCATGACCATCATAAATGGCATATTGCCTAGTCTCAAACCTCATTCCTGGACCTTGGCCTCCATAAATTCACAATCCCTAAGTCAATCACTCAACCATTCACCATTTCCAACCTTAACAAGTGATTTCATGAAGCATCTAAGGGTAGGGGTTTATTAGATCGATGGAATATTATCAAGGGTGGATTGTAGTCATAGGTATTTTATTATGTAATGACATGATGATGATGAATGATATGGAGATGGAGAACATGTTATAAGAAGCCTAATGAGCTTAGGAGATAATATGATCATGAGGCAATAAGAAAAATTAACATTGGATTATAATCGAAGAACAAATATCAAGACCACATGAAGACTCCATCTGATTCACAACCCTTTGGAGGGAAGATATGAAGAACAAATAATATCTCTAATGAAGACAAAGTAGCAAGAAGGAAAGCTTTGCATTGCCACATCATCATGAAGTCCATGTCATCAATGTCATTTTTTATCATGAGTCACCATATGCCACATAATTTTTGTGGATTATTTAAATTACTATTTTAAAATGTATTGTAAAGTAGAAGTCCAAAGGACATGTACAGAATATGAAGGGTCATGTAGAGTTGAAAATTCATAGGAAGTCGAAAAATCATGAGGGTAGTCAAGGAGTCACAAAGAAGGTGAAGAATCACCTTCGCATTGGTTATATATACACCCTCATTGTATGATAAAGGGAATTTTAATGTTGGCTTCTCCCATAAGGCATTAGATAGAAAGGCTAGTTCTTTTGGGGAGTAAGTAGTGGCTCCAACACTCCAATATTGGAGCTAGTGGCGTTCGTTTCACACATGTGTCTTAGGAATTTTTCTTAATATTTGAAGCCTGATGGCTAACATGTTCTTCATGTATGGATTATGAATATTTTTAATATTTTTCTGTGAATATTTTTAATTCATGTTTGTTTTCACTTGCGCTAAAGTATTTGAACTATTTTTGTTATTTTAGTGCTTATCATATTGATAATATGTTGTAATGGTTGCTATGACTGTCACATATTTGTGTGTTACTCCATTGGATGTTATACATATCTTCCCTATTTGTGTTGGTTTCAATGACCATCACATCTTTGTGGACTATTCCACTGGATATTAGACGAATCCTTCTTGTTTGTGTGTGTCTTTACTAAGGTGGTACTATTACCTCTCTATTAGGGGCTCACCTTTCTTCCTCTCCACAATATAATAACCTTGAAACACCTACAACCGAAAACTCATCAGGATCACTCACTTTATTTTCAAAGGCATATATGCATTCCTGCCTCTTTCTGATAGTAAGAGCCAAGGAAAATCTATAAGAAAAAAGGTAACCGAGCCATATTCTAGATGGGGCTCCTATCCAAAATGGTGTGAAGTCTAATTGGGACGACATATTGGGGAGACCCCCTTGGTTGATGTACTTCCAACACCCATCAACAAATATCACTAGAAGGAGGGCCGAATGACAAGTTGTGGCGATTGATTATTATGAAACCAACTCCAAAATAGAAGAAAAGGGATATCGACGCCTTATCATTTAGCCACTTCGAGGGGGAAACCTCCTTTACATTACATAAATGAAAAATTCTTGGATAACACAATTGGCAAAACCTCCTTCTATATATAGGAGTCCATGGGCCACAATATAATCCTAGACAACCTAACAACAATAATGTAAGGGCATAATAATAACAATATTGGGGTTACAGGGGTACAAAAATAACAATAAGGTGGCTACACTAATAATAATAAGGGACTAAACTAGTAATATAGGAACCTAACATGCCCCTCTCCTTCAAAAAAGTGTTGTCCTCAACGCTTGAGTAGATATGGGTGCTTCTATATAAAATTCTCATCCTCCCATGTAGAACCTTTAGTGGGTAGGTTCTTCCACTGATGAGATACTATGAAATTGATAAATTTCATAGCTTTCGAGTTCTTGTTTCCATGATTGCTTTAGGTTCCAATATGATTTTTCCTTCCTCATAAAGTTTTGGCAATATTTTTTGAACTGGAATATTTTCACCTATAACCTTATTTAAGCATGAAACATTGAAAACTGGATGCACTTGCGAAGAAGTAGGAAGCTCCAATTTGTATGCCACAGTACCAATATTTTGCAACACCTTGTAAGGACCATAATACTTCGGCGATAATTTATTATCCTTCTTATCTTTCTTGAGGGACATTTTTTTGTATGGTTGTATCTGTAAAAATACTCAATCTCCGACGTCAAAGCGTCTCTCGCTGCGATGTTGATCTGCTTGTTTTTTCATTCGATTTTGTGCCAAATTTAGGTTATCCTTTAAGAGTTGGAGAAATTTTCGCTGATGTTCGATGTTGTCTTCCACTTCTTGAACCTTTGAATTTTTTGTTAAATATGATGTAATGGACGGTGGATGATATCCATAAAGTGCCATAAATGGGGTCATTTTTGCTGCTGTATGGAAGGAAGTGTTATAACACCATTCAACGAGAGGTAACCACTTGACCCATTGTATTTGTTTATCAGATACAAAACAACAAGGATTTCCTTCCAAACATTTATTCACTATCTCATTTTGACCATCGGATTGAGGATGATAAGATGAGCTATGAGCTAGTTGAGTACCCAAACAAGAAAATAAATTTGTCCAAAAATTTCCAGTAAAAATGGGATCTTTGTCGCTCACAATAATCTTTGGGTTTCCATGTAGCTTTTGGATTTTGTCCATAAATGTAGTAGCAACTATACTTGCTTTAAATGGATGATATAATGCACAAAAGTGTGCATACTTGGTAAGTCTATCAACTACCACCATGATGACACTCTTGCCTTCAGACTTAGGTAAGTCTGTGATAAAATCCATTGAAATCTCATCCCAACATTGACTTGGAATGGATAAGGCTTCAGAAGTCCCGGGGTCTTAATTGTGTCAACTTTATTTTGCTAGAAAACCTAACATTCAGCCACAAAATTTTGAATATCATATTTAAGTCCATCCCAAAAAAATTATTTCTTCACCCTGTGGTAAGTTTTTAAAAATCCTAAGTGTCCTCCTAAAGGATAAGTGTGCAATTCCAAAAGAATCTTTTGTTTTAGATGCGAATTATTACAAAGATATAAGCAATCTTTGTACCATGAGGGATTATTTTTCCAACTAAATGTATCATATGTACTAGGATCTTGTTGCAACTTTTGAATGAGTGTCCACACTTCTTCGTCCTTCTTCCATTCATCCCTTGCTTTGGTTATCCAATCTGGTTGGATAATATAAATTGAACAAAGAAATTCTTCCACCTCTTCATTTTTTCTTGAGAGTGCATCTGTAACAAAATTTAGCTTCCCTTTTTTGTAGATGATTTCAAAGTCATAACCCAACATCTTTGTGACCCATTTTTGCTACTCTTCTGAAGATAGTCTTTGTTTCAAAAAGTGTTTAAGACTATCATGATCAGTTTTTACCTTGAAATGTCTTCCCATTAGGTAAGGTTGCCATTTCTTTAGTGCATGTATTATTTCTAACATTTTGTTCTCATAAATATATTTTTGTAAATTCTTTCCTTTGATTGGATGACTTTCTAGACAAATGGGTCTTCCTTCTTGCATTAAAACAACACCAATTCCATTTCCTGAGGCGTCACATTCCACAATAAAGGTTTTTGTGAATTCTGGCATAGCTAAGACCAGTGCTAGGTACATTTCCTCTTTAAGAAGTTCAAAGGTCTTAGTTGCTTTAGGAGTCCATGAAAATGCATCTTTCTTCAATAATGTTGTTATATGTGCTTCTATTCTCCCATAATTCTTAACAAACTTGCGATAATACCCTGTTAACCCGAGAAATCCTCGCAACTGCTTTACGGTTGTGGGGACTTTTCATTCCTTAATGGCTTTAATTTTGTTAGGGTCTACCTTAACACCCTCATTAGATAAAGTATGACCCAAATATTCCACCTCTTGTAATCCAAAGAAACATTTGGATGTTTTTTCATATAGTTGTTTCTCTTGCAATAGGTTGAGCACCCTGTCAACATGTTGATCATGATCCTTCTAAGACATGTTGTAGATTAGTATATCATCAAAAAATACTAGCACAAATTTTATAAGGGTGGGTGTTGAGGAGGTAAATCCCCTCTGCGGACAGAGGCGATCCCTACTAGCCCAGCAGGGGTCTAGCAACAAACAAACAATGCTATGACGCAAGCTCCTAGTTACGAATGAAAGACTTGGGATAAGAGCCTACTTGGATTCCAACGCTAGATCTGAAGAAGAGATGTCCCCGTCCTTCAGCCCTGGCAGATCACAATCCTTCCACGATCTCCGCGGATGAACACCTGCACATAGAAGAAACGAACAGATACAAGCATAGGAACCAGCATACGTAACTAAACATCGGTCAGAAAAGATATTACTCACATTAACATGATGGAAAACGGAGTGGAACCATAATCATAGTCATCTATTAAAATGATAAACGAATAGAAGTTACAACCAAGTTCTGACGTCGCAGCCTCCTTCGAACGGGTCCCCGGTCGTCCACGTCTCGCAAAGCTCGCCAAGGAAAGGGAAACCTCTCCAGAGTCTCGTAACAATGGTCTCCTCGCTTGAATGGGCCTTAAGGGAAAGAAGGGATTCTTTACGGCACAAAGGCACTTGGGAATAGGGAGATGCAAAGCTTCAGCACTTCAAGACTATCATCCTTTCAGCCCCTTCATCAATGGATGAAGGCTATATTTGTAGAGGAGAGGAAGAGGTTGAGCTCCCTACAATAGTGGAAGGGAGGCCTTATCCTTTGGGAGGTTCCCCATATGGTGGAAACAAGAGGCCAAAGGAGGAAGGCCGTGGTTATTCAGGCGAAACCACTCCTGATGACTCATCCACGAAGTTGTTGTAATCGAAACTTCGCCTCTTTTTTAAAAAAACTTTCCATAAACAGAGTGGCGCGGGTACAACACTGGGACAGAGCGCCAATTGGCGCGGGCTCAGTGTTAATTTTCCCCCATTGGCGCGAGTACATAACGGGCTACCAGCGCCAATGCAAAAACATGTGTTTTTAGGGGTCTGCTGAGGAAATGATAAACAGAAGAAATGTTGTCCTCATGGAAAGGGATGGAATGAAGGTATTTTCAAGGCTTGACATTGCTCACAGGTCACATAATGGGTCCTCCATTGTGCGGGACGGGAAATGGTAGGGACGGTGACAAATTACTGCGTAACAGATGCCCCCTAAAGCATGAGGCCCGAGAGAGAGAGAGGGGTGAAATGCTTTACGAGAACATGTTCAACTGAAGACCCGCCGTCGGAAAACCTGCGCAGAAAGATACAACTGATATCTCAAGTACATGATGTATATGTGGTATGGACGTAGCCATCCGAAACAGAGTATACTATAATCCGGATCCAGGGTATGGACGCAGCCATCCAACTAGGATCAAACCAATAGACTCAGGTATGGTCGCAGCCATCCAATCAGTGAGTCATGTACATAAGGATAATAATCCACTGTCGCAGCCTGGATTACAACAGACACAATCCAGGGTCTTGCGCTCCATCTTGACCCAACAGAGTACAAGTTCAAGCATGTGAATATGTGAGCTGAAGTCGAACATGCAAGAACATCGTCTGATTACCAGCCAATGATGAAAGCTGTTAACAAACGCGAGAGAAACCATCAATAATGACAATGGTCCTCAAGGTACTACAGGTACAATCTACGGCGTGCGAATAAATGAGTTGACGTCGAACACCCGCAGAATCATTCGATCGGAAGTCAATGATGTAAACTTCACGTCGAATGCGACGAACCTGCCATTGAGGCATGCAGGCTCCAAGGTACCATCAGGAGTCTCTAGACCAACTTCCTGGATAATGAGTTGAAGTCGACAGGAAGTGACCTTGATCGAAGGTGGGCCATAATGATTCCCACATCATCGACACGAGACAGAGGAACATAATGTTTGTTGTGAATTAGGACCATATGAGGAACAGAGGAAGGTTGATATCTGCAGAGGCCAACTTCTCTTGAACATATGAACGGCACGACAATGGACTTGGCAGTATTTGACATCAACGGATCAAAGGTCATGGTGACGGGGCAATGAACAGATGAGAGGTCAAAAGAGATTACCCAAACCCATGGAAGCAAAGTGAAGCAACGAGATGAGATGTCCCCAACCCGACACGAATGCAGACAAGTGCCATGTTCAAGAGCGACATACTGCCGACGACAACGACGATGGTTCCATTTTTTCCCCACCATTTCGGTGAGTACCTCTTTATTTTTACACAAGCTTGAAGAGGATACCATATGCTTGTCATATAAATCCGCCCTTCGGACGAATCCATCCTAGTACATTTAACGAGCCCTAGGAAGGAGAAACTCGAATAACGTCATCACGACTGAATCCAATGTCATCAGGGTTTAACGAGTCTGACAAAGGAAGAACTCGGCGTCTTTTCATGTTTAGAGAGTTTGAAAAGACAGCGGAAAAGAAAACTCCACAGGTCCCTTTTCGTAAATAGTTCCCCGGATCTGAAAAGGTAGAAAACAATATCCGGGAAAACCTCCTAGTCGCGATAGGCTAGGGTATTCCTTTTTCGTAATCAATCCATCCCAGCCCGAAAAAGGGTTAAACTTATACTGGGTGGATGTCGATTCGTGTCCATTTTAACGAGATCGAAATGACAAGGGCCTCGACAATCTTTTCATGTTTAGAGAGTCAGAAAAGAGCTGAAAGATGACTCCTCCTGGAGGAACGAGTGGTATAAAGGGTAGCAACTGGTTCAGGTAATGGTGGAACTACTCTGAACAAATAAAGGTCGAGAGGCTGGCTAACAAGACCACTCATAGCAGCGGTTCCTCAGGAACGGGTAAAACAACCAAGTGAAGGCATATGATTGGCCAAGCAGATAGTGACAATGGAGTGAGAAAACCAAGGCTCATCTGATACAAACAGGCTGATAAAATGACCATCACAAGAGGTAAAATGGGCAAGGTTTCATTTTTACACAAGCTTGAAACAAAGATAAACTATGCTTGAAACCAGTTTCATTTTTACACAAGCTTGAAACGGACATAAACTATGCTTGAAAAGATAAGCATGCCCCCAGCATGGTGACTCAATTCGAGGTACATGCCCCCCAAGCTTCAGTCCATATGAAAGGCGGATGGAGTGAAGGTTCAAGTGACGAGATCAAGAGAAAGACTCGACTGGGATTTTACGAGATCTAAACAAAGACTCGAATTGAACGGGAACGTGTTTCATTATTTTAACGAGGTTGACACATTAAAAGAACTATCCTCAAACACCTTGTTTCATGGTTTAGGGAGCTTGACACAAGACCAGGAACTGTGCTCCGAGAAACCTTGTTTCATTTTTTTAAGAGCTTGACACAAGACAAGGAACTATGCTCCGACGACCTTGTTTCATTTTTTAAGGAGCTTGACACAAGACAAGGAACTGTGCTCTGACAACCTTGTTTCATTTTTTAAGGAGCTTGAGACAAAACAAGGAACTGTGCTCCGACCGACTTCATCATAATGAACAAGAAGTCATTGCTTCCAAGAGTTCCACACCAGATGGGAGGAAATCATCCTGGAAGTCAGGACCCAATGCCCCCAGCACTCGATGCACGACGGCATCATCACTGAGCACAGGCACGGGGTAGGTAGCCACGTAGTTGACCTGCGGTGGGGCAGATACAACGGGTGGATAGAAACCAGGAGGGGGTGATGGTGGACCCGATGCCACATTAAGACCAAAGAATGCAAGCTGATCAATGGTCACAATCCTTCCTTCATGCGGAAAACAGACCACATGAAAGAGGGAGGAGACGAGCGCTCCCATGGCATAGGTGTAATCACGCCCCAAAAGCAGATTGAAATCCAAGGGGCCTGGAACAACCATCACGTCCATATGGACGGTTTTGCCTCCCAAAGTAACCGGTAACCTTGGAAGGATCCCCAACGGTTGACTCGTCCTTCTGTTAAAATTCAACAGATTCTGCGTAACAGAAGCAAGCGGTGGTGAACCGAAAGCTTGCCAGGTAGTTGAGGATAGAATACTAACAGAGGCACCTTCGTCTATAATGGTGCTGGGTACGACCAGACCAAGAGCCTGTACTGTGATCTCGAAAGGCACGTAAGACGGAAGGCGGAATCCTGCAAATCGACTCCAATCAAAGGAGGCGACCAAACTACTCGGAGGGGCTACCATCGAACTGAGATGGTCTTCCCTCGGTGTTACGGAAGAAGGAGCATCCTCCACGACTTCCATCACGGAGTCGGGAAGAGTATCCTCCGGGACCCCCATTACGGGAAGCGAAGGAGCAACTTCTTGAGGTATAGGGACAGAAGAATCTTTCTCCAAGTCCGAGGAATCTGAAGAAACAAGAAGAACCTGAGGGGTATGAGATCCACTCTCAACGGAAAAGACCTGGTGCACCGTGGACGGGGCCAGTTCGACCGATCCGTCGACCAATGGTTGGTCAGGGATGGATTCGTGAATTTGAATTTCTGGGGGAGTGGGATCGACCAAGGATGACTCTTGACCAATCATAGGATCAGCTGGCGGAGGACTCAAAGAAAGTCGATTATAACCAGGTGGAAGGCGTGGTGTAGAACCGGCTAGGTTGTCCAAGACTTGCTTGGCTTCATCCATATAAGGACAAAGGTGAATGGCATGGTGCCCTTCACACAACTTACAGGGATTGGTGATCTTACCCTGCTTCTTAGGAGCCTTACCAGTGCTCCCAACCTGACTCCCGGAAGCCAAAGACAACGGTGGGCGACCGTTGGACCATACTTCGAGTACCTTGGGAATGCCAGGGCAGTCTCGAAGAAGATGGTCTCCCGTGCACAACATGCAGGGGAACTTGACCTTCCGAGGAGGGTTGGAAGGGTTATCAAGAGGAGACGTTTCAGGAGCAATAGCAGCACTTTTAATCTCTCGCTTATCAGACTTCTTCTTCTTTATCTTCTTCTTCTTCTTCTTAGCCACCTGGTTACTCGAATCCAGACTTTCACCAGGTGAAGAGGAGGAGGAGGACGCAGAAACAGGCGAAGAAGGGGAGAGGTCCACCTTAGAATCAACATAATGTGGTTCGGGTGGAGGAACTGATTGACCAGTAACTGAGACATTCGGAACGACAGAGGTTGAGAACAACCAAACAGGCAACCCAGCAGTTAACCCGGGAAGGGACAACGTTGCCATATAAGGAGCACCAACATTTCCAAAAGGAGGAAAATGACTAGGATTCCCTTCTGAGGGGATTCCTTGGTTGGTGAACTCTGAAAAAGTTGCCATCAAACTCAAAACCACACACGGGCTGAGAAAAAGAGTTACGGGCACACGATCAAACGGTCAACAAGCAATATCTAAGCAGGCGTGAAATCGTGGGTGATTAATTTTACCACATTGGAAAGTAAGAAAATCTACCGTTTCATATTTTAAGAGTCGAGAAACGATAAAAAGATGACTCTATCTCTTTCAGAGTTGACACAAGCGTGAAAGGACAAGCGCTTGACGGTCTTTTCAAGTTTAGGGAGTTAGAAAAGACCAAATGACTGCTCAGGAAAAAACTAGGCACAAAGGGTGTACCAAATATCCGTGAACTGCAATATACACCTTGGTTTCAAATAATGAAATAGAAATCGACCAAGGACTTTCCGTACGTGCAGGTAGTCTCCCCGAATGCTGTGTTCGGTGTATCACGGGTATAGGGCGGCAGACTCGGCTTCCTGTGGATAAAGGATTGAAAACCTAGATGGGTCTCCCTTTATATACGCGACGGTATGGGGAGCGCAAGTCCGTACTAGCGCTGTCTAAAGCCAAACGGCGAGCGACAGCTGCTAGGTTTAACGACGCCGGAACACGTCTCTAGCCTAGACTTTCTAAATATGTTTCGTTAAGTTCCAATGCTGCCTTAGGTTAATTGAATAAATTTTACAGTTGATCTTCAATTAAGTTTCAATTTCCAGGCCCTACCGAATGTGTTGTTTCAAAAACTCCTAAATGCAAAGCTATATGAGAAAAGAAATCTTTCAATTCGATGAATGCTATCTAGTTAAGGGAAGAGCTTCAAACAATGATGCAACAAACAGCAAAACTGAAAACGAAACTTTTCCAAACTAGATGACTTTCACTATCCAGAAGTATTCTAAAACATTCAACGAAGCAAATTATGCAATGTAATCTATGCAAAATTCTTTTTCCGAAAACTATGCAATCGTAATCTATGCACAATTTCCTTTTTCTTTTCAAATAATAAGAATGCACTCAATGCATTTTTCGATGAAATGAGAATCTACTTAATGCATGCTTTTAATAAAAGAGAATGCACTCAAAGCGATTTTTAGTTTTCAATCATTAAACAATGTGATCTTAGTTCAATGATAAATCTCAAAACTACCTTTCAATGCAATGTGATCTAATGCATTTCAACGAAAAGCAAACTATGAGACGAAAACTAAAACAACGCAAATCTCCCTAATGCAAAAGAGATGTAAACAAACACTAAGAATGCAATCGTTGTTTCAAAACACTTTGTAACAAAATCCCTCAAAAGGTGACAAAACACAAAGAGGACTTCCAAAGCATGAGATCAAAACAAGGCATTCATTCCCTTTTACATCAAGAAATCATAGAAAGAAGACATTCCAAATAATGAGCAATGTAATCTATGCTCATACAGAGGAAAGACCCAAAGGGAAAGACACACTAGTGAAGGATTAAGGGAAAAAACTCAATTTTCATACACCCTGAAAGTGGCCCGACTTGTACATTGACAACTAGCGCCACTTGGCGCGACTTTTACTTGAAAACTAGCGCCAATGGCCAAGTGGCGCGGGTTGCTAACTGACAACAAGCGCCACTTCCTGAAAATGAAAAAACAAAGAATTTCTCCCAACCAAAACCAGACTTCCCACTTCAAGCTGAATCTAAAACAAACCCAGAAGCAAAGTACTGACCAAAAGAAGCTTCCGAACAAGGGTAACCCTACCACCTACAGGAAATGGCGCGACTGTCTGGATGTAATCCGCGCCAGACAGGGGATGGCGCGAGTGATAAACTGGCAACCTGCGCCAACTGGCGCGACTGTCAGGGCTAAACTCGCGCCAATCAAGCCAACTATGAAAAGGTGAAAATTCGGAAAAGCAGAGGCCAGATCTGATCCTCTGGGGGCTGAACCAAAAGCCAAAACACAAAAAGAACCCAACCCAGAAGGTTCATCAAGCAAGGAAAAACGATCAAAGCGAAACAACATAAACGAGACAATGAAGACCGGATGATGTCCCCAGCGGAGTCGCCAATTTGTTGTGGAGGTAAATCCCCTCTGCGGACAGAGGCGATCCCTACTAGCCCAGCAGGGGTCTAGCAACAAACAAATAATGCTATGACGCAAGCTCCTAGTTACGAATGAAAGACTTGGGATAAGAGCCTACCTGGATTCCAACGCTAGATCTGAAGAAGAGATGTCCCCGTCCTTCAGCCCTGGCAGATCACAATCCTTCCGCGATCTCCACGGATGAACACCTGCACACAGAAGAAACGAACAGATACAAGCATAGGAACCAGCATACGTAACTAAACATCGGTCAGAAAAGATATTACTCGCATTAACATGATGGAAAAAAGAGTGGAACCATAATCATAGTCATCTATTAAAATGATAAACGAATAGAAGTTACAACCAAGTTCTGACGTCGCAGCTTCCTTCGAACGGGTCTCCGGTCGTCCACGTCTCGCAAAGCTCGCCAAGGAAAGGGAAACCTCTCCAGAGTCTTGTAACAATGGTCTCCTCACTTGAATGGGCCTTAAGGGAAAGAAGGGATTCTTTACAGCACAAAGGCACTTGGGAATAGGGATATGCAAAGCCTCAGCACTTCAAGACTATCAGCCCTTCAGCCTTTCAGCCATTCAGCCCCTTCATCAATGGATGAAGGCTATATTTATAGAGGAGAGGAGGAGGTTGGGATCCCTACAATAGTGGAAGGGAGGCCTTATCCCTTGGGAGGTTCCCCATAAGGTGGAAACAAGAGGCCAAAGGAGGAAGGTCGTGGTTATTCGGGCGAAACCACTCCTGATGACTCATCCACGAAGTTGTTGTAATCGAAACTTCGCCTCTTTTTTTAAAAAAATTTCCATAAACAGAGTGGTGCGGGTGCAACACTGGGACAGAGCGCCAATTGGCGCGGGCTCAGTGTTAATTTTCCCCCATTGGCGCGAGTACATAACGGGGCTACCGGCGCAGTAAAAACATATTGTTTTTAGGGAGTACGCTCGGGGGAAATGATAAACAGAAGAAATGTTGTCCTCATGGAAAGGGATGCAATGAAGGTATTTTCAAGGCTTGACATTGCTCACAGGTCACATAATGGGTCCTCCATTGTGCGGGACGGGAAATGGTAGGGACGGTGACAAATTACTGTGTAACAGTGGGTTTGAAAATGGAATTCATCAACACTAGAAATGTAGAAGGTGCATTGGTAAGGCCAAAAGGCATGATCAAAAATTCATAATGACCCTCATGAGTTCGAAATGTTATTTTTGAAATATCTTTAGTCTTGATTCTAATTTGATGATATCCTAAACGAATATCCAACTTGGTAAAATAAATTTCTCCATGCAATTCATCCAATAATTCATCAATCATAGGAATGGGAAATTTATCTTTAATAGTGAGCTTATTGAGCTCCCTATAATCTGGACACATGTGCCATGATCCATCCTTCTTGTGCACCAATACTATTGGAGCAGAGAAAGAACTTTGACTAGGTTGAATTAAACGAGCCTCTAAAATTTATGTAATCATACATTCAATTTCGCTCTTTTGGACATAAGGATATCTATAAGGCTTGATGTTTGGAGGAACACTTCCTGGAATCAAATGAATAGCATGATCCTGATTACGAATAGGTGGGAGTCCTTTGGGAGTTTCAAACACCTTGGAATGATTTTCCAAGACTTTTTGGAGATCTGGAGAAATAAATGATTTTGATGTTCCAACTTATAGTGAGAATAATTGTGCAACTACACCTCCTTGTTCTTTCTTCAAAATATTTGTCATGACATTAGAGCTTATTATCTTTCCCAGTTTCCCTGCGACACCCCGTAATTTGACTTCCTTTCCTTCTGAAAACAATTTCAAGAAATGTTCTTGAAAATTAAAAGCTACCATCCCCAAAGATTGTAACCATTGTACTCTTAGTACAAAATCAACAACTCCCATTGGAATGGAAAGAATTGGACTATTAAATACATGTTCCGCCATGGTTAGCTTGATATTATGGCATTTTTCAGATAAATTTATAGTTCCTCCATTTGGAACCATCACTTGAAATTCTATTGTTGGGTATAGGAAACAATTCTATTCCTTGGCTACCTTACAATGAATAAAATTATGGGTACTACTCGAATCAATCAACACTATTACCTTTTTCTTATTTATATGTCCTTCTATCTTGAGATTTTAAGGAGTGGTAATGTTAGAAAATTATATATTATGGAGAAATGCAACACATAAAATATGCGTAAAATACAAGCACAAAAAAAACACATAAAACCAGAGAGACACAGATATACATGGTTCACCCAGTTTGGGCTACGTCCACCTCGAACAGCCAGTCCGTCCTTTCTATCATCCAGCAAAATGAAAAGACAAACCTACAGCAGATCTGCTGTAATATCCTCTGTTCTTTCTCACAGTCTCCCTCTATGTTTCTCGCTCCGAGAATACACATACGATACACAGCCACAATACAATACCCTCATAAAAGTGAGGGGTTGCATTCTAGGGAAAAAAACCCTAATCTAAACATAACTTCCACCATCAGATCATTTGCCTAATGAACGGCTCATATTGACTAGAAATTACTATACTTTTAAAAGGAAAATTTACATCTTTTTTTAGCTTTGGGGGTGTTGCCCCCGAAAACCCCTGCCAGGGGGGGGCTCCGAAAAGCACTCCCGCCCCCCCTGGACCCCCCACGGCAGCGATTAATTACGGGCAGTGTTTCCACCCCTTTTAAGGTACAGGGGTCCAATGTTGTGATACAAAGTAAACAAGATAATCAGGCTCCACACCCAACAATCTCCCACTTGGAGACTAATTGAAGCAACTCCACCGCTGCTTCATTTGCTGGACAATGACTCCTCTTTGGACCTAGCTGTTTCTCATCTTCATCGTCATCCTTGAAGACCAATTGAAACTGAGCATGTTCTCAGTTTCTCCCTGGTTACAACTTTTGTTAGCATATCTGTAGGATTCTGGCTAGTGTGTGTCTTTTCCAGCTTCAACTCTCCATCTTCCAATACTGACCGTATGAAATGGTACTTGAGATGTATGTGTTTAGTCCTGGAATGAAATGTTGAGTTATTTGCAAGATGAATGTCACTTTGGCTATCACTGTATAGTGTGCCCATATCATGCTTCTTACCCAATTCATCCATAAACCTTTGTAACCAAATCATTTCTTTACTAGCCTCTGTAGCAGCAACATACTCAGCTTCTGTTGTTGAAAGTGCAACAACACTTTGGATTTTTGAAACCCAACTGACAACTGTTCCACCTATAGTAAACACATATCCTGTAGTGCTCCTCCTGTTATCTCTGTCACCTGCCATATCTAAATCAACATATCCCTATAGAGAAATGTTTTAACCACCAAAGCATAATGCTTGATTTGTGGTTCCTCTCAAATATCCGAGAATCCATTTTACTGCCATCCAATGTTCTTTTCCTGGATTTTTCATGTACCTGCTTACAACTCCCACTGCATGTGCAATATCAGGCCTTGTGTAGACCATTGCATACATTAAGCTTCCAACTGCTGATGCATATGGAACGTTGGACATATAATCCATGTCTTCTTGGGTCTTTGGGCACATCTCCTTACTAAGTTTGAAATGGCTAGCAAAAGGTGTACTAACTGGTTTTGCATTCTGCATATTAAATATTTTCAACACCTTCTCTATGTACTCATTCTGAGACAGTGTTAATTTGTGATTTTTCCTGTCTCTAGTTATCCTCATACCAAGGATTTGTTTTGCAGCTCCCAAATCCTTCATTGCGAATGAATTTGCCAATTTTCTTTTGAGCACATTTATTTCCTGCATGTTAGACCCTGCAACAAGCATGTCATCTACATACAATAACAATATAATATAGCTGCCATCATTTTTCCTTTTTAGATAAACACAATGATCAGAGTGACATCTAGTATAACCTTGTTCAAACATGAACTTGTCAAATTTTAGATACCACTAACTTGGAGCCTGTTTTAAACCATACATGCTCTTCTTTAACCTGCACACCAATTTTTCTTTCCTTTTTACCTCATATCCTTCTGGTTGCTGCATGTATATCTCTTCCTCCAAATATCCATGGAGAAATGTTGTCTTTACATTTAACTGTTCAAGATGTAAATCTTCCACTGCGACAAGACTTAAGATAGTTCTGATTGAATTCATCTTAACAACAAGAGAAAATATTTCATCAAAATCAATACCTTTCTTCTTTGCAAACCCCTTCACCACAAGTCTAGCTTTGTACCTCTGTTTTCCTCCATCTTCTTCCTTCAGCCTGTAAACCCATTTATTCTGCAATGTAGTTTTACCTGCAGGCAACTTGACTAAGTCCCAAGTTTGGTTATGCATTAAGGAGTCCATTTCTTCTTCCATGGCTAGCTCCCACTTCTTCCTACTTTCAACCTGCCTTACTTCTTCATAACATTCAAGCTCACCAGAATCAGTCAGCAATAAATAATATAATGAAGGAGAGTATCGTTTAGGGAGTCTACTTATCCTGGTAGATATTCTAACACCACTTTCAGGTGTTTGAGGTGCCTGTTGCTGTTGTGGTGGTTGTTGCTGATGTGGTTGTTGATTATTATTATTTTCAGGCACCTTTACTTTTTCAGATATCTCATCAAGAACCGCGTATTCCTTGCTTTCTTTTTCCTGTTTCTTTTCCTGCAGTTGATTCTTATACAAGACCTTTTCATTGAATATTACATCTCTACTCCTAATGATTTTTTGATTTTCATAATCATATAAGCGATAACCAAAATCATTAGCACCATATCCATTAAAGGTACATTTCTTTGATTTTGCCTCAAGATTTTTACTATTTTCTTTATTAATATGGACAAAGGCCTCACAACCAAAAGGCTTTAAAAAGGAGTATTTTACCTTTTTACCTGTCCATGCTTCCTCTAGAATACCACCATCCAAGGAACTTGAAGGCCCTTTGTTTATTATATAAACAACAGTATCTACAGTATCTGCCCAAAATTGTAAAGGCAATCCTGCATGCAATCTCATGCACCTTGCATGTTCCATGATTGTTATGTTCATCCTTTCTGACGCACCATTTTCTTGTGGTGTTCTTGGAACTGTCTTCTCTTTGCAAATTCCATGCTCTAAACAGTACCTATCAAACTCTTTGCTGCAATATTCACCTCCATTGTCTGATCTGAGACTCTTCAACTTCTTTCCTGTCTCAATCTCAACCAAAGCTTTCCATTTCTTGAAAGTATCAAATACATCAGATTTATTCTGAATATAATAAATCCATTTTTTTCTAGTTGCATCATCAATAAAAGTAACATAATAACAAGAGCCACCGAGAGATGATACCTGAGCATGTCCCCATACATATGTATGCACAAGCTCCAATTTTTCTCTCTTCTTTTCTTTCCCAACTCCGAGAAATATGACTCTCTTCTATTTTCCATAAATGCAATTCTCACAGAAATCCAAATCAACATTCTTCAAACCTGGCAACAAATTTCTTGAGTGAAGAATCTTCATTCCCTTCTCACTCATGTGTCTAATCCTATGATGCCATAATGCTGCATCTGCTCCTTTGGAAGTTAAAGCATTAACAGAGTTATAAATACCATTGCATAAATACAATGTACCAACCTTTTCACCTTTTGCTATTACCAGGGCTCCTTTGGTGACCCTCCAAGTTTTATCTGTGAAAGTTGTCACACAACCTTCACCGCTTAACTGCCCTGTTGAAATCATATTTTTCTTCAGATCTGGAACATGCCTTACCTCCTTTAGTAGCCATTGGTTTCCATTCTGTTGTTTTACAAGAACCTTACCCATTCCAACAATTTTATAGGGTTTATCATCAACCAAACGAACTTGTCCAAAATCTCCTTGAACATAGTCATGAAAATATTTCTTATCAGGTGTGGCATGGAATGAAGCCCCTGAATCTACAACCCAAGAATCAATAACATTTTCGAAAGAAAGAATCAAAGCATATTGTAACACATCACCTGTCACATTTTCTTCATGATTGTTTTCTTGCTGTGTGTCTCCTTCTTTTCCCTTCTGAGATCTACAATCTTTCTTTAGGTGTCCTTTCTTTCCGCAATTCCAGCACACTATTCTTGATCTAGACTTGGATCTGCCTTTCCTTGATTTACTGCGATATCCCGAGCTCTTTCCTCTTTCCATTATTCTTCCCCTAGACTCTGTACTCAAAGAATTACCCGATGTCTCACCGGAGCTTTTCCGTCGCATTTCCTCGCTACGGATAGCACCAACAACATCATCAAACTTTAAAGTACTAGATCCAGAGACAGAGTTACTAATGGCCATTACTAAACCATTCAAACTCTCTGGAAATGAGCACAAGAATAACAGAGCTCTAACTTCATCATCAAAGTTTACCCCTACAGAACTTAACTGACTGGTAACTGTATTAAATTCATTTAAATGGTCTGCAACAGATCCACCTTCTTACATCTTCATATTAAATAGTCGTTTCATAAGAAATACCTTGTTTGAGGCCGAGGGTTTTTCATATAGTTTCGCCAACTTCTGCATCAAACCCTCTGTTGTTGTTTCCTTTGAAATATTGAAGGCGAATGACGCCACAAGACACAACCGTACTGTTCCGAGTGCCTTTCTATTGATAATGTTCCATTCCGCATCTGTCATGGCCGCCGGCTTCTTTGTTTTTCCACTCAATGGTAGGTACAGATCTTTCTGATATAGATAATCTTCCATCTGCATCTTCCACAGCGGGAAGTTTTTGCTGTTAAATTTCTTGACCCTAAACTTACCATCGTCCGCCATTGCTCCCACTCGAACCAGGAACCCTTCTTTCCTGCGATTTTATCAGCCAAATATACCTTCGGCTTTGATACCAGTTGTTAGAAAATTATATATTATGGAGCAATGCAACACATAAAATATGCATAAAAGAAAAGCACACAAAAAACACATAAAACCAGAGAGACACAGATATACGTGGTTCACCCAGTTTCGGCTACGTCCACCCCGAACAGCCATTCCTTCCTTTCTATTATCCAGCAAAATGAAAAGACAAAACCTACATCAGATCCGCTGTAATATCCTCTGTTCTTTCTCATAGTCTCCCTCTCTGTTTCTCGCTTCGAGAATACACATATGATACACAGCCGCAATACAATACCCTCATAAAAGCGAGGGGTTGCCTTCTAGGGAAAAAACCCTAATCTAAACATAACTTCTACCGTCAAATCATTTGCCTAATGAACAGCCTAGATTGACTAGAAATTACTATACTTTTACAAGGCAATTTTACATCTGTTTTTAGCTTCGGGGGCGCTGCCCCCGAAAACCCCCGCCAAGGGGGGGGGGGCTCCGAAAAGCGCTGCTGCCCCCCCTGGACCCCCCATGACAGCGATTAATTACGGGAGGCATTGCCGCCCCTTTTAAGGTACAGGGGTCCAATTTTGTGATACAAAGTAAACAAGATAATCAGGCTCCACACCCAACAGGTAATTACTGCCAATGCATTACACGATATGTTAAGACTAAATTATTCTTCTTCTAGGGTTAGTTCTTGGTGCATATCCTCTTCTTTTGAAGATTCTTGTTCATTTTCTTCCTCCTCTTCACAATCTATGTGAAATAATTTCTTCTCAACACACTCATGACCTTTAGCATATTTTCTATCACAGATGTAGCAAAGCCCTTTTTCTCTTTTTTCTCCCAATTGTTGTGGTGTGAACCTTGTAGGTTGTGGAAGTCTATGAGTAACAAAAATTCCATATTTATAGATGTGAGTGGTAGGCTTCCTTGTCGCCATAGTTTTACATTCAATTTTTCTTTCCAACCTGAATTCATTCTCCAATGAATCAGGTTCCCAAACGTGAACCTTGTGTTGGATGTTATGCTTTAAAGTCCCTATGAAGGCATCAATCCTATGTTCCTCTAGAATATCAGTTACCATTATATTCATTTTTTGGAATTTCTCAATGTGCTCCACCACTAAACCCTTTTGTTTGAGATTTATCAATTTTCTAAAAAAGTTGTTGCTCTTTGTATCCTCATAATGTGCTATCATTTCCTCATTAAAAATTGACCAAGTGACAATTTTTTTATGGGAGCAAAGCCATCGATACCATAAAAATGTATTTTTTTCTAAATATGAAGTTGCAATGCATATCTTTTGTGTGTTTTGCGCATTATTGAGATCAAAATATTTCTCCATATATAGTATCAATATTACGGGACCCTTTCCATCAAACTTCCTCATATTGATCTTTGGAATATGGTGGGTCTTCAATTAAACATTAGAGTTTATGAAATCATGATTAACATTTATTTTTTTCTCATCGTGAGTTTCCTCTACTGTCTTTCCGCCATTAGGAATCATTTCTTGTATCAACCTTGTCAAACCTTTCTTCAAGCCTCCCATGTCTGCTTTTAGATCATTCTTCATGTATTCCATGTTGTCTGTCATTTTTTAATCGATATTAGCTTCCGTGTCATCCATCTTAGCTTCCATGCCAGCTTCAATGCCATCCATCTTAGCTTCCAAGCCTTTCTTCAAACCATCCATCTTAGCTTCCATGCCTTTCTTCAAAACTTTCATTTCATTTTTCGTTGCTCTTTGCGAGAGCCAGATTTGGTGCATTTTCTCTTGCAATTTTTATATTCCATGTTGCACTTCTTCATATTCATAAGTCATAGTAAAGCCTTATGAAGGCTTAATGGGTGTTGAATTACTTTTAGGGGGAATTTTAGAACCCAATACTGATATATATTCTACAATATTCCCTTGGAATCAATTCAAACGGATTCTTCAAACAAGACTTATGCATTTCAGAAAAAAAAATACACAACTTTTTCTTGCTTTTGGGGATAATGATATTGAAACTGAATTATCTCTATGATTTAGGATCTTCAATATCTAAAATTCGGTCTTGTAGTAGACCACTAAATATTATTTTGAATGCCATAGTTTTGACCTGATTTGGATTCTTCAAGACAAAGTTATGCCCAATCTCCCACAATGACCTAATTATGGACTGGTTTATTAGAGTGAACTTGTACGGTGTACCATGTGTCATTGTTTCCTCCTTCGGCTCTCAAATTATTAAAAAGGAAACTATAGTCTGTGAAATTACAGCCACTTCTTACAGAATTCCAATCTGATGCTCAAAGAGAGAGTTATGATGATTTTCCCACGGTCTCTTTTTGAGATGAAATTCGGGAGCCATACAACACCCTGACTTCTATAGATCATATCTCCGAAAATATTGCAAACCAAGATCTAAAATTTTTACACAATTTTCCTCATGATTTCAAATTATCTCTAAAAACATTTTGAATTCAGAACCTTCATAGAAAACAAGTGATAGTGAAAATTCCATGATGACATGTTTAGGTGAAATTCAAGAGCTTGAAAAAAACCCAACTTCCAAAGATCATATCTCCGAAAATATTGCGAACCAAGATCTAAAATTTTTACACGATGTTCCTGAGGATTTCTGATTCGCTCTATAAGAATTTTAGCTTCTGAACCTTTGTAGAAAAAAAAATTATAGCAAAAATTTCACGATGATATTTTTGGAGCAGCGAAACCCTATAATCTAAATATTTGATACCAAATGTTATGAAACCAGCTACAAAAATAGAAGAAAAGAGAGATTAACGCCTTAGAATTCAGCCACTTCGAGGGGGAAACCTCTTTTACATTACTTAAATGAAAAATTCTTAAATGATACAAGTGGAAAAACCTCCTTCTATATATAGGAGTCCATGGGGGCACAATATAATCCTAGTCGACCTAACAATAATAATGGAAGGGCACAATAATAACAATACTAGGGTTATAGGGGTACAACAATAAAAATAAGGGGGCTACACTAATAATAATAAGGGACTAAACTAGTAATATAGGGACCTAACATTGATTCTGTTTTGAATATCTTATCTTAAATGGCGCATTCTAAAATCATACTCCTGAGGTGTTTTTCTAACATATCCCCTGGTCAACTTTCAATCCCTGAGGAATCTCTTCATAACTTGTCTCAATTAAAGTTTTATGGTGAGGATGATACATCCATTATCGAGCATGCATTTTTTTTTTTTAAGTTTTGTAAATGTAATGAAATTGATTATGAAGATGTGGCTTGGAATATTTTCTGCCTCACCCTTGAAGGTCGAGTTACCTGATGGTGTCACACTCTACCACCTACTTCCATTCATTCTCTTAGCCATCTCGTTGAGGAGATTCATTTAGAATTTTATAGGTATGGTTACTGAGATGTTTATAAAAGAATAAATTATCTTATAATGAAGATCGATGAATCCATTGACGATTTATCTAATCAATTCCTTCACCTTTATTATGAATTTACTGAAGAATATATGGATTGGGATTTCTTGAAACAAAAGTTTGAGAATTTGGTTCATATTTCTTTGCACGGTGAATCCAAGCGACATGATGTCTCTTCTTCCCCAAATCTTGTAAATCGTGAGACATCTATAATTTTAGGGGAGTAACCTGTTATTCCTTTTTTCCTTTGTCCTCCTCCTTTTCCAGTCCTGATGCGGCTGCCTCCTTGCGATGATAAAAATGTTGGGAAATATGAAAATCAAATTCCTAATCCATCTCTTCATCCACCTTCCTCTTTTCATGACTTATATCTAATGAAAGAAACCGAAGAATGGCTCATGGAGCCTAGGGTGAAGGCTAATCCTTTCATTCCTCAAGATGACATTATCACTCTTAACATCATTCTTGAATTGAGTTCCACTGAAAGTGTTACTTATATAAGGGACAAATATCATCCTCTATCAGTTGTATTTCATAACTCTGTGTATCATGGTTTTCTTGATCAATATTCTCCACCAACAAGTTATCCATGCTCTCTTGATTTTTGAGTTGCTAGTTCAAATTGTGTTGAGATACAAGGTAGTCACATTACACTAGTAGATGAGGAGGAAAGTGAAGATAATTTTCATCTCTCTTCCCTTTTTCAAAGTCCCCCATGTCAAGATGATAAACTTCCATTCTTGCATGATTTTCATTCTACTAATATTGGTAGTGAATCAAATATAATCATTTCTCCCAATCAGTTTGTAGCCTTTGGCAACAATCATTCTGATGATGATGACTTTGATGATGTATGTGATCACGAATGCACAGGTGAATCAACTAATATTTCGAGTTTCTCATGAAGATTTAATTTAGATATAGACTCTAATTCATTCAAAGAAGATGTTCCTATCAAAACTTCATCTTCATTTCACTATCCCTTATGCTCTACTGTATGCAATGCATCTACTTTTGATGAATATGCTTCATGATTTTCAAGTTCTCCATTTGATGAGTTAACTTCTAAATTGACACAAGGTAGTGAGATTATCCATGACATGAAATGAAATAATTGAATAATTGAGTATTCTTTCCATCCCTCATCATCTCTTGCTTTGGATGAAGACAACTCTTCAAATTGACTTTATCATGAAATTTTCCAAATTCATTCATCTTCGAATGTACGATAAGAAGAATATTTCTACTTGATTAATTTGGTTGTTGAAGTTATAAAATTCAGTCAAATAACTAATAGAGATGGCTTCCATCTGGTTAGTAGTAATATTATTGAAATAAGTGGTAGAACTATCCTCACACCATGGACGATCTAGTTTAATAATTAAAATGCAATTTTACAACCCTTAAAAGTTTTAGGACTTGTGAGGGATTCAAGGAACTTCAACTTATATTAATTTTTATGTTAGGATCTCGCAACTCTGGTAAGGTCCCCGAACTAAGTCAGATATGGTTTCTCTCAAAAAATATTTCTCTTTGCATGGTTTCACTAGATGTAAATTAATTCTTGAAAGATGCTTGATATTGAGGATGTAGTCTTTCGAGCTTTCAAGATTTTATTTCTAATCGGATTCATGAATCTTTTTCAATTGATTCATTTTTATGAAAATATTTTGTATCAAACTTGGGTATGGAATTTGTTTCTATCATAGATTCATAGAACTACAAATTTAATCATTTCAAAGTCTACCTTTGGTCGAAGGAATCATGCCTATAATATATGTTTCTTAACATTCAAATATTGTTTTTTATTGCCAATTTTATATTGCAAATATTTCCCTTCATCGCACCTGAGATCCACTTGAGTGATAAAAAATGTACGAGTTCTATAGAAAATTAAATTCTTCCTCAATCATTGTATCTTGAATGGTTTCATGTCTTTGTTGTACTAACATTCATATCCACTTATTTCGATGATTATGATGTTAGTGCAGTATGTTTCCAATCACAAGAAAATCGTTTTTTACATTTATCAAGCAAAGAGGATGGTTCCTCTGTTCAAGGCATTCGTCAAGATGTTCAAACTTACCAGTATTTCTTATTTTCTAACCAAGAAAATATTGCTACAAACACCCCATTTAATCATAATATTAACTATTATTTTTTTTTTCATTTTCCTACTAGTATATTTGATGAAAATTGTTTCACATCGATTACTATTTGTGATTTATCTTGCTATTAAGTTAATTCTCAAGCAACTGAGGCACTTCAGCCGTCTTTGATGGTTATGTCAGGCCCTCACTATTCTGACAAACCTTTGGAATATGATCAGATTTATTTTCCCTTTTAGGATTCTCATCCTAATCCCCCGCCTTTAATTAAAAATTTATATTTTCAAGGATTTCAGGATTCTCAAAAGGATTGTTCTAAGCTTCATGATCCAATCACTTAATGGTTGGAACAATATTACTTTGAAAACTGCATCATGAATAGTGGGTTTCAATATTTCCCCCTGCTTGCTAATAAGCACAGTGCATAGGAATATACACTTGCAAGAATATTCCAAGGTTTGTTTAACTATGGTCTTCATCAAGAAGTTACTAATGTGAATTGGTTATATGTAGTGGTTGAGACACATATTTCTATCAAAAGGAAAGACCTTATTTTTTTATGCAAGTTCTTCAAGCTCTTATCCTTTCTGTTGCACATTGTTTTATATTAGTTTTAATCGATCATATCTTTGTGATTTCATGTTGGGAAAAACTACACTAGATACATTGTAAATTTAATTATACAATACCACAACCCTCTAACTTGTTATGTGAGGAGTAATTTTAGATGCATGTTAGTTTCCTTTGCACATTCACCCTGCACTCGCTTTTCATAATTTATCATGTGCTTTCTAACTTTTATCTCGCATCCTCTTTTCGGTTAGACTCCTTTTGTTTTTGTCGTCTTATATTTTTTTCCTTATTGTGTTTTGTATTTTATTCTTTCTTTAATGATACTTTGCATGAAGGGTGTCCTATGTAGGCTCGAAAGGAAATGTGGAAAAATAGAAAAGGATTTGTGACACTGCAACATTTCACTATCTCTCTATCCTTATTCCTTGTCTTGGTTACACATTTTGATCAATGATGTTCTAACAAAAAATAAAATCCTTGCATAAGGAAAGCCTTATGTCGAACCATGATCTTCATGTGTATTTGGGAAACCTCATGCCTACACTCATGTCTTTATGTTTTGGTGTTTTCAGGCTGATCCAATTAAGTAGACAAGGGAAAGGGGAAATATAAACAAGAAAACCAATATCAAAGGTTTTATATATGCTTCTCTAAAGGGAAAACCTCTTCTCCTCTCAATAACTCTGGATCCCTCTTCTGTGCAAGAAATAAATAAGTGTCGATGCACTATCCTACGTAAAATAAATAAATAAAGTTGAAAGAAGAGAAGGGATTCTTGCGTAGAGAGGTGAACAAAGTAACTTTGTCGAGGTACTGTCTAGGCCTGCTAGCAATGAAGCAATGTTTGTGTACTTGAAGTGACTTCATCGAGGTACTGTTCAGGAATCTGGCAGTTGAGAAACACTAGAGATGCAAAGCTACACTCTCAAAATGTAAAGCTCATGGAATTCATTACCCTTTCCTAATTCGAAACATTGTGTGATCATTTAACTTATGTTTTTGTTTAACTGAGTAAAGGAGTAAAGGGGACTATGTTTATGCATGGGGTAAGTAGGGAAGCCATGGTAATCTAAAATACAAATAAATACTCCTTGAAGAACTAGACCTTGCATGAAATAATTGACGAAGGCAAAGAAGCTGGAGTTCTAATAGTGTGTCGCTGTGACAAACACCCTCCAAAATTTTACCTACACTTTAATTTTGGAGCCTATTGTGGATCTTGTGATCGGTCGCTCCATGGTCACTTATTTATTGGTCTAATCCACTTGGTCACACATGCTTATTTTACAACAAGTTCATGAGAAAATTATTTTACTCAATCTTAAATAAGCATAACACAACCCATCAAGACATTATCTATGAAAATTTCAACCCATGTTTATAGTTAGTGAGCATTGTTATTGACGATCCCTCACTTTTGGCTATGTTTGTACTTCTATTTGGGAGAATTTTCAAACTATCGCTTTTGCGCACCTTCACTTTCGCGAGTGTAATTTTCATGTTATCTTTGCTCTCGTATGTGTCACTTTCATTCTCGTTTGTGTATCACAAGTTTTGTTGACCCTTTTATCTTCATATAGGAAATGTCATATTTTGGCATGTGGAGTGTTTGTTGGCGAAAAACGAGGTCTTTGGGCAAGACCCAGGTTCAGGTTTGAGGCCAATAAGGTTTCCGCAGTAGTTTAGGACAACGCCATAATTTTCACCCTACTTAAGGGAGCAGGGAGTCTCACCTGAATGTGCGGTGACCTTAATAAAATTAGAGGCTAGATCATTGATGTTGAGGAGAGATTACTAAAATAGACAATAACTATGAACATATAGAAGCCACACACACACACACACACAGATATATATATATATATATATATATATATATATATATATATATATATATATATATATATATATATATATATATATATATATCTTGTAGAAATTTCTAAATCTTGATTCTTATGCATAAATTATTTCTATTAATTCAGTTAAGCTTCTCCTACTTATACAAGCTATCAATTGAATAAATTCAAGTTAACATCAAAGAAAAACACATAACAAATATATACCAATTCAAATCTAGAATAATCACATGCACACATAGACAAAGTGACACAGTTATTTCTAGACAAGCTATCCCCAGAAAAACCCAATGTGGAAAAACGGGTCTCTGGTAGTTGGAGGGCTCTATTATTAAGAATATTTCTAAATCCACAACTCTGGGTTCCAGATCTGCAAAACCTTACAGAGAAAACTCTAGATCTGTAGCATTTGGATGATCTAAGACCAAAAATATTGACTGATCCACAGCCTCAAACAAGATTTACAGAACTCAACCAGATCTAGGCCTAGAAACCCCAGATCTATCCTTGAAAGACACTGCGTCAGCCTTTGAAGCCCCTACTGGGCTCTGCGTCAACCTTGGCTAACCTCCAAATACTCAATGCTGTCACTAGAAGGGACTACGTTACCCCAGACTAGGTGACGCAGTCACTATGCTGCCCCTAAGGGTCTCTTCGCAACCCCTGAAGGGCTTCCTGAAAATCACGTTGTCCTTGCTACTGCTACTTCTGTCATCTGCTACTGCTGCTGTTGCCGTCTATTGCTAATGCTTCTATCGTTTGCTACTGCTACTGTTGCTATTTGTTGTTACTGTCTACTGCTATTGCTATCTCCTAATGTTATTGCTGTCATCTACTGCTGCTGTTGTTTCCTTCCTTTGGGTCATCTTTCCTGATCTCTTCTCTATTTCTTGTGTATTCTAGACCCTGGTATCATATCATCCCCTTGGTATAAATTTCCCTCTTCGCAACTAAAACACTTGAGAATTCTTAGCAACCCCACCCTATTATCTCAGCTTAGCTTCAGTGCTCTGACTCTGTGTGTCTTACAAATGACCCCAAGCCTTTCCTTTATACTTTTCTTGTTGAAAAATCAATGGCCAATATTAAATCTTTAATCAATGGATAAGATTAAAAGAAAGCTTGATCCATGTGACTTAAGACAATTTTATCACATGTTTAAATAAATTTTCTTTAATTATTTTATTTTCCTAAGTTTTAATTTAGGAAATACATTAAAATAATTAATTAATTTAATATCTCCTAAACCAGATGAAATTTCCCAAATCCATTTTTGGGTCTTGCAGATGAGGTGAACTCTAGTCCTTCCTCAAAATTTGGGACCTAGAGCACAATTGATGCTACCCAAAATACACAAAATGTCAACACTCCCTCTTAGAATCAAGGGTGTTCTCTACCAATACATCACACTTATGAATTACATGATTTTGGGCACTGGTTCTGTGCTGCTGAAGCTTGGCCTCCTGCTATTCAACTCTGCAGTGTTGCTGCCATTCTGTACTGCTACCCATGACTCTGCCACTTCCACTACAACCACTGTACTGCAGCTCCCTCTCAATATGTTGCATTTGTGCTACTCATAGCACTGCCACTGCTAATCTACTACACTACAACTTCAGCTGTTGAGAGAAAAAACTGAATCTCCTGCCCAATATTTGACAGACAAGTCAGGTGGGTTGCATCCTCATCATTGAAGCTCCATAAGCTACAGATTTGTGCTGGCATCTAAATAACGATGCACAACTACAACTCTTCTTTCGTAATCGGACTCCCTCTGCACTACTGAAGTTGCATCAGCTCCTTGTGCTAAAATATATCACGCTATTGTTGCACTTTGTTGTCCCTCTGAAGCTCTTTGCATTGTTGCAGCTATACACTATGTAAGCAGTACTGCACTATGTTTTTGAAGTCACATCAACCTCTTCGCTGCTACTGCTTCTATGTTTTTACTGCTATGCTCTATGCTGCTCCTCCTAGCCTCCAATTCTACCTCTGTTTATGCCTCATCTGTGATCTATGCACCCACTGCTCCACTTTTCCCGCTATTGTCTTAAGGCTTCCGTAGGTCACTTGTGATCCAAGAGATGAGATGCTCAAGGATCCCACCTCACTTCCATGTAGCTCCTCTACATTTCCATGTCACCCCACCTCTGTGGTTCATGAGCACTCATGGCTACATCATCTCTGGACCCATCATTGTCCACCGCTGCTTTGGAAGAAGATGCTTCCTTGCCCTTCTTCTTTTCTAGACAATGGCTGGAAAAATGTCCCATTTCACCACACTGGAAGCACTTGATCTTAGAAAGATCCTTCTTCTTCTTCGAATTCTTCTTTGATTCCAAGGCTGCATCTTCCTCTTCTTTTTTTTACTTTGCTCAACACAGAAATATGCTTCTTCTTGGTGAACCTTCATAGTTCTTCTTGCCGTAGGATCTACCACAAGTTTTCCCAATCTAGGACGTCCGCTTTGCCCAAGATATTTTGGACAAAGGTTTCCTACTCATCCGTCACTACATTGAGGGAAGTCCTGACTATCACTTCATCATCTACGGTTGCACCCATTGCAGTTAGCTAATCCCTGATTGACTACAATCTGAAGAGGAAATGCTCGATGTCTTCTCCTTTGGTCATCATGAATGACCTCATTTGGGCCTCCAACAACATCTTTCTTTGGAATGATTTTTCCTCAATATATGGGGAATTCAACGCCTTCCACATCTCATTGGTTGTCCTCCTCTCAATTTTGTGTGGCATGATATGATCCTTGATACTATCCATTATCAGTCTCTTGGCATGACCAATAGCTTCTCTGTGCTTCCGTAGGAGATTCGCATATGTCGATGTGGCTAGGGTCTGCTCTGCATGGTCTCTTAGACCGTATGCCTCAAGGAAAATCAGGGTCCTTTCTTTCCACACCGAAAATTTTGAGAGGCCCTCTAGCCTATCTTGATCACGTAGTCCATGAGGAGCCATCTACTTAGAATTTGTCAGAGCTCCTCTTCTCTATGTTAGAGATCTGGATCTAGGGTCCTTTTCGAACTGGGAACCCTCTGATCCCTCTGACACTTGATTTCCCTCCTTGGAAATCTATCAAATCAACTATGATTCAGCTTCTTCTTTGATCCTCTGACCAATCTGCAAGTTTAATTTGGCAAGAAACTCTCTGAGAAGTTGATCTCTTCCCAAAGTTTGTCACTTGTGCTAAATTTAAAAATCTAAAAACTTTAGAAGTTTAACACCACCTGCTCTTTTGAATTTCTGCAAATTTTATGTAGGCCTTTTTTTGGATCTGATAGATTCAGATATCAATCACACTGGCTGGCTTCAGACCTAACCACTAATGCTTCTAAGCTACCTCTGTGCAGTAATTGTGTGGGCTTACTAGGACAAAACACTGGATAGAATCACCCTTCCCTCTGCGTGAATCTCTTCCTGAAAACTGTGTTGTCCCTTCAGATCTGCTTTTCTGCTGTCTTTCCAGCTACTTTCTGCAGCTAGATCATTTAGATGCTTCAACCAGTGACCCTTCTATATCTGCAATTTCTCTGATACCATGTAGAAATTTATGAATCTTAATTCTTATGTAGGAATTATTTATGTTAATCTAGTTAAGCTTCTCCTACTTATACGGGTTATAAAAAGAATAAATTCAAGTTAACATCAAAGAAAAACACATAACATATCTCTACCAATTCAGATCTAGAATAAGCACAATCACACATAGACAAAGTGACACAGTTATTTCTGGAAAAACTGTTCCCAGAAAAGCCTAATGTGGGATAACCGGTCTTTGGCTACTGGAGGGCTCTATTATTAAGAATATTTTTGAATACACAACTCTAGGTTCTAGATCTCAAAAACCCTACAGATAAAACTCTAGATCTGCAGCATCTGGCTGATCTAAGACCAAAAATACTGACTGATCCACACCCTCAAACGGTATTTACAGAACTCAGCCAAATCTAGGCCTAGAAACCCAATATCTATCCCTAAAAGAAACTGCGTCAACCTCTGAAGTGTTTGTTGGGCTCTTTGTCAGCCTTGGCTAGCTTCCAAATGCTCAGCGTTGTCACTGGAAGGGACTGTATTACCCCAAACTGGGTGACGCAGTCACTACGCTGCTCCTAAGGGTCTCTGTGTAACCCCTGAAGGGCTTCCTAAAAATCATGTTGTCCTTGTTGCTGTTGCTACTACTGTTTGCTACTGTTGTTGCTGTCGTCTGCTACTGTTGTTGCTTCCATCACCTACTGCTACTTTTTCCATCTGCTACTGTTGCTGTTTCCTTCCTCTGTGTTGTCTTTCCTAATCTCTTCTTTGTTTCTTGTGTATTCTACAACTCGGAATTAGATCATCCCCTTGGTCTAAATTCCCTTCCCTGCAACTAAAACACTTGAGAATTCTTAGCAACCTCGCCCTAGAATCTCAGCTTAGCTTCAGTGCTCTTCCTCTATGTGTCTTACAAATGACCCCAAGCCTTTCCTTTATACTTTTCTGGTTGAAAAATCAACGACTAATATTAATTCTTTAATCAATGGCTAAGATTAAAAGAAAGCTTGATCTGTGTGACTTAAGACAATTTCATCAAATGTTTAATTAAATTTACTTTAATTATTTTATTTTCCTAAGTTTTAACTTAGGAATTACATTAAAATAATTAATTAATTTAATATCTCCTAAACCAGATGAAATTTCTCAAATCCATTTCTGGGTCTTGTAGATCAGGTGAACTCTAGTCCTTTCTCAAAATTTGGGACCTAGAGCGCAACTGATGCTATGCCAAATACACATAATCTCAACATATCTCAACTCCAAGAAGTAGTTATCATTCATCAGGACATGTTCAGAGCATTGAATTAAAATTTAAACTAGGCATATATTCACCATAACCAAGAAAACATCAACCAACTCATGATATACAACACAACAACGATCCTATTCCATTAAATTGGATCAAAACAACATAAACATACTCTGCAGAGTATATTACAATTAATTTCAATACAAAAGACTTAAGATATAGCTCTCTTGAGGCTCTACTTCCTATTCACCTCTCGCTCGGACTGACTAGGTAAATAACAAATCGACTACCTATTTTTTCTTATCGACTAGCACTATGAGTCCTTGCCTCTTTTGTGCTCATCTTTTCCCTTGCACTCCACTGCCCTCTGTTTCTTATTTATTACTAGGAGTTCTACTATTTTTTTCTTGTCTCCCATCTCTTCCATTTGCGCCATTCTCTGTCTATGCCCCGCCACCTATCTTCTGGCTTTCCACAACCGTGACAGCTCCCTCCCTACCTTGATTATGTTCGCCACATGTTTTCCGGCTCTCCGAAACTCCAAAACTATTATGTACAAAAACAAAGGCCCCAGCCACACGCTATTGACTCATCCTGAGTCAATCTTTCTCTAATGTTGTGTCTTCTGGTGGTTTGTCAGCTTCTAATGTTGGGCTAGTTTCAACTGTTGCTTCTGTCTTTGTTGTTTCTTGTTCCGGTTTTCCCTATTACAACAAAGGCCCTAACTCGAGAACCTTGCTCAATGCTAATGTTCTGAGTTTTAAATACTCAACTATTACTTGTTTCCACACTTTAAGCATAGGCTTTGTTTCAGTAATGACCTTGTCAGCCTTAGTCGCATCCGCCACCTGCGTCAGCTTGCTGAACACTTCCTAGATCTTCGGTTTAGCTTCAGACGCCAATTTATGCATTTCCTCGACCTTTCGCTTCACATGTTTCCTTAGGTCCCTGAGAAGTTTCTTTATTGATGCTGAGTGTTCTTCAATTGCATAGATTTTTGTTTCAAGCACATCTACTTGGTCATACAGTTGTGTTCTACTGATTGGATCTTTACCTCCTCTGATTTCAAGCAAAAATTTCTATAGTTTCTCAGAAACTGGTTGTGCTTTCATTTTCAGTGAATTTGAGCATTCATGTAGCTACTCCAATAGGTTGTATGCTTCCTTGATTGTTTTTCTGAGGGTTTCCTTTATGCCGTGCATCTATCTCTGCGACTCTGCTAATTTCTCGGCATATACTATGGAGGGATCTAGAAATGTTGGCTTGGCTACAAGCGCCTCTTTCAGTTCTTGGTTTACTATGCTTAGGCTCGTGCATGCCATATTTACTAGAATGGATCTTTTGACCATCGTGTTGCGTTTGTGTTATATTATTTCCACGATTAGTCACACGCGTGGGGGTAATAGGGGGGTAGAGGATGGAAAACTCTGGAAGGAGGCCATGGTTAATGAAATGGCATCCTTGCATAAAAATGAGGCATGGGATCTGGTGGAGTTTCCAGATGGAAGGAAGCCCATCGGGAGAAAATGGATGTTTAAGAAGAAGATGAATGTAGAAGGAACGGTGGAGAAATACAAAACTCGGTTGGTACCAAAAGGTTATTCCTAGGTGCCGGGAATTGATTTTAGTGATATTTTTTCTCCTGTTGCCAAAGTTACTTCTATTGGATTACTTTTATATGTTGCTGCTACATTTGATTTTGAGGTAGAACAGATGGATGTGAAGACAACATTTGTTCATGGGGATCTCAAAGAGGATATCTACATGAAACAACCTGAAGCCTTTATGGTGAAGGGGAAGAAAGAGCTGGTATGCAGGTTAAAGAAGTCTTTGTATGCCTTAAAACAGTCACCAATGATGTGGTATCAGAAATTTGATACATATATATAGGGACTTGGCTTCACCAGATGCAAGGAGGATCACTGTGTTTATTTTAAATTAATTGGTGATTGTGTTATTTATTTTCTCTTTTATGTGGATGATATGTTGTTTATTGGAAATGACAAAGAAATTATCCAAGATTTGAAGACCCAACTATTCTCCAAATTCGACATGAAGGATCTTGGTGCTGCAAACTACATTTTGGGCATGGAAATTAAGAGAGATAAGGAAAAGAGGAATATCTGGTTAAACCATAGGAGGTATGTCAAGACTATATTACATTGGGTCAATATGGAGGATAGTAAACTGGTGAATGTTCTGATTCCTGTAGGTACAAATTTTTCTGCTGAACAGTGTCCCAAGACACAAGAAGAAGAGGAGGATATGTCTCGTGTTCCATATGCAAGTGCAATGGGTAGCCTGATGTATGTAATGGTCTATACTAGACCAAAAATTGCACATGCAGTGGGAGTATTGAGCAGGTTTGTGTCAAACCCAGGGAAGGAGCATTTGACAACAGTGAAGCGGGTTTTCAGATATTTGCGTGGCACTAGTGATTATGGCTTGCGCTACCAGGGAATACCAGGATTGGAAATAGTTTTGGAAATTCATGGTTTTTTTTATGCTGACTGGGATGGAGATCTGGACCAAAGAAGATCTACAAGTGGGTATGTGTTTAGCCTATTTGGAGGTGCGGTCAGTTGGATGAGTAAAAAATAGTCTGTAGTGGCTCTTTCAACTACAGAGGCAGAATACATGGCAGCCACTCATGCAAGCAAGGAAGCATTTTGGTTGGAGATATTGTGTTCAAGTATGGGGTTGGTGCAGTAAGCTATAAGGATAGATTGTGATAGCCAAAGTGAAATTTTCTTGGCTAAGAACCCTGCTTATCATTCAAAGACAAAGCACATTGATGTTCAATATCACTTTGTGAGATATATGGTTGAGGCTAAAAGGGTGTTGCTGGTAAAGGTGGACACTTTGAAGAATGTTGTAGATGCATTGACAAAGTCTGTGAGCACTCAGAATTTCTCTTGGTGTTGCAATGTTTGGCTAATGACTTAGCTCTCTTGTGGCCCCTTGCAGAAAGAAAAGAAAAAGTGGGAGAATTTTGGGTTTGTGCTATATTCTTTCCATGACTAGTCACGCGCAGTTGCGTTGGCCGCAATGTACGGGGGGGGGTCACATGGGGGGTGGTAGCCCCCCCTGTCAGGGTCCGGGGCAATGCCCCGAAAAAAAAAATTGGTCCTTATTTTCCAATGGGTGGACCCACCCATGGTTTTGTGCATGGGTTTGCACATGGTTTTGGGGAATGATGGTTTTTGGCCCCTGGTATGTTGTAGATCCGGTCAAGGGAACTATGGTTATGTTCTAATCCAGGGTTAATGGATTAGGGTTTATGTATGCTTCGGCATGTATATATATGTGTTGTAACACTAAAAGGAATATAATGAAAAATCAAGCTAGTCGTCTCGATTTGGGATCCAGGGGAAAATCTCTGTGTATATATGTTTTATGTTTTATGATCTCACTGTTGTTTATTTTCTATTTTCTGTACAAGGTTAAAACCTACACATTGAGCATGTCGAAATGTCTTCGGGTGTTTTGTTGTCCTAGGCAATGACAGTCAGCCATAGGTCTTTAAAGACCTTTGTTACTTGCTCCAGCTACTTCTGTAGGTTATTCTTCTCACCTTGGAGTTAATTGCGCTCATCATTAAGTTCAATCACTTGTTTTTTTTGCTGCTCTAATCTCTGTTGGAGGTCGTTATGTAGATCTTCTGCTTGTCATGTTGTTGTCTGGATGAAATTGAACAGTTGACTAGCTCCCCAACATTGCAGGTTATCTGTGCTTGACATATCTTGAGTTGGATGATTCTCTCTGAGCCGTTTCCCTCTGGTGATTGATGTTTCAGAATGTCCCTATGGGGACATTGGCTGACTCTGTTGTGGCGGTTGGTGTTCAAGGACGTGCAAACTAGTAGATGGTATGAACTGTTGCAACACTATATTGGATCGTTGGAATGGGTGGGCATTGTATCATAAATGAGGGGCCCTTCCTGGATTAATAACTCTAGAAATGTGCCTTGTCCCACTATGGTTTGGTCAACCTCGGGTACTCCAGCCAAACCCAAGTTAACTTCTGCCTCGATATCAATATTTTTTATGGTCCCTAGTGGTATCGGATGTGAAATGGTTGCAGAGGTGGACGAAGTGTGGGTGGGGTGGTCCTTGGATGTGAATGAGGTGTGCAGTGATGAATTTCGTGTATGGAGTGGTGATGAGGTTTGGTTGTTTAGGACCAATGACGGATCAAATATAGGTAGCATAGATGTGGTCTGGGTGGCAACCTCTGGCTCTTCTTGAATCAGTATTCCTGTCACTATAGGTTGGGGTTGGTCGTGAGATCAACCACTTTTTCAAGTGTCGTGGATTGTGCTCTCTTTCCTTTAGGTGTTGGTACTGGAGGCTTAGTCACCTTGGTTTTTCGGATTAGAGTGACTATGGTTAGTGAAGGGGAGTTGAATGTGGTGGATGGTAGAGCAGTATGGATGGGGTTTGTTGTGGACAGGGATGCAGAATTCAATGTATGAAACTGAGAAAAAGTTAGAAACATAGTAGATGTGATGCTAAGAGTTTCTATTACCTTATTGAATAATTTTACCCATGTGTCGAGCTCGTCCAGTAGTGGTCGTAGTTGTAGCCATGAGATCCACTGCACTACTTCTTCCGGTGTCTCCCCTGGGAGTGATTTTGGTAGCATTGCATCAAATGAGTAATGTGGGATCCTGCTTTTCATCTCCATTGCCACTCCTGGCCATGAATAAACTCTGTGTGGAAGGCCTCCTCTTCTATTTGTAACTTCAATGGCTTCTTAAGGAAATTATTTTCGTCCACGCAACCTGGTCAGATATAGGTTCTATTATCGGTCACCTCAAACCATATTTGTGGAAATTATCTGTCTAATATGCTCCTTGGAACCCTTTGTTGGCTCCCAACCATATCGACAATCTATTTGTACCAGAATGTGAAAGCTTCCTCATTGACTTCTTTAGTACTTAGGTCCCCTGATACTCTCCATGGGATGAACCTTAGGGCCATTCATTGGTCATGAGTAATTTTTGTGAGTTGTCTGATCCCTGGGTGACTCCACTTCCACATTGCGAAGGCCATGATTAGATAACCATATATTAATCCTATGGCTTGCCTGTAGTTTTTCTCACAAGCCTCAAACAACTCATTTAACAAGAATGTGCACCAATTCAATTGTGCTCCTTGAATGCAAAGCTCCGTGACTGAGATTGTGTCTAGGGTGCATTCCCATTTAGTGTAGTGCCTCATCGTTTTCCTGGCTATCAAATAGTAGGCGAATTTTACCTCTGGGTTGTTTATGAGGTTGATTTTTTCTCCTTTTCCTCCTCTTATTGTTTCGTACTTTTTGTAGTAGTCACAATATCTTGTCTTCTTATCTCTCTTGGACACATTTTGAAAGGTCGTTGAGACGTCGTTTCCTTCTGCTAATAATATTGTAAGTCTGTGTATGTCTTCTGCATGAATTTGGATCTCCCTCCCAAGCCATAATGATCCATTTTGAATTATGCTCATTAAGACATTAGTGCATTTCATTGCCGCTCCCATCATCCCAAATACTGGAAGGCTCCTGAGGTGCAGGATAGTTGATCCCTAGATTCCTCTTAAATCTAGGTTCATCTTCACTGCTTCACCTCCTCCCTCAATTACATAATTTTCATTGTACACCTACCTTTTCATGGCTAGGAATTGGTACAAGTCTGTAAAGTCTATATCTATCAATGAGGAATTTTCATATTTGCCTATCAACAATCCATCCTTTTAATTCTTTCATTGATCTCGGGCTCGATGACTAAGGTAGCTACCTTTGTCATTTTCTTCCTTCTGTTGTATACTTGAATTGTTGTTGTTGGTCTATTGTTGTGAACTTCTGCTACTGGTCTACTGCTTTGAACTTCTGTTGCTAATCGACTACATTGAACTTCTACTGTTGAAATTGGGCTTGTCATTATAGCTATTTCCTTTTCTCATAAGTCATAATTTCTGGCATTCTGGTGATTTCTTCCTTCATGCAAGTTAAGTAATTTTACTGGCAGGAATGATTTTGATGTGACCACATAACTAATTAATTCTTTCTATCTTTCCCACAGCTATAATCATGTGATTAGTTACCGGGGTGAGGTGTATTCTGACAGTGTTGATGTTGGCTTCGAGATTCGGGTAGAAATGATGGACAATAATTATGGCTTAATATGAAAACTTTATTACGGTATGGGTGTTACTAATTACGATAGTTATATTTAAAATTTGGGTGATCTTACATACTGACAACAGTATGACGGGTCATTATGAGTGAATGATATTTGGCACGCTTAGGCTATGTGACAATGTAGACTCCCCCCTCTGACCATAATTGGTTGTGATGTGGTCTTCACATCGAAATAGGGACGATTGTTGTTTTTGTGCAACTTTGTGGGATTCTTATTGAGGATTCATACTCTAATGGGTTGAAAAGATTAAGACATAACTATTCTATGGATCATCTCAGTTGCAAGAGAGTTATTGACTCTATCTACGCTACTCTACTCTAGTGACTGCTCTAGGTTGTGAGAGTTATTAAAAAAAAATGGTGCTTACTCATGATAGGGTTTTAGGTGTGCACTGTTCATGCATCCTTGAAGTATTTCTCTGTCTATTTGCACCAGTATGACCGCACCTAAGTCTCTTATCTCTATGAAAGAATATGGTCCAATCCAGTGCATTCTAAGTTTCCTTGGGAACTTCTCAAATTTTTTGTCATCGAGCAGTAATTTTCTACCAATAGTGAATGTTTAATGCTTGATATGACTGTAATGCCAGGATTTTTGTCACTCTTTTTGTACTGATTGATGAAATTATGCTAGAAATCTATCTTCTTCAAGCTCCTTCAATTCATGGAGGTGTGAAGAGATGGATTCTTCCTCTGTCATATGTGTTATTGAAGCAATTAAGAGGCTTGGTATGATAAACTCGGTTGGTATTACTGCCTCTTTCCTATATACCAACTGTAATGGAGTCTGATTATGCAGTCTCTTTATGGTTGTCCTATATGTTGACAATGTGGCTGGTATCCTTTCATCCCAGTCATCATGATTATCATTGCATATATTTGTTAGTCCTTTCTCCAATATTTTTTTGAACGCCTCGATGGTTCCATTCGCTTGAGGGTGGTATGGGTTGCTCTTGTGTTGTAGCATCATAAATTTTCTAGCAGTGATTTAACTATAGCATTAATAAAATGCACGCCTTGATCACTTGTTAGGATTCTGGGACAACCGAACCTGCTAATGATGTTCTCGAAAATAAATATGATGGTCATCTTATGTTGGCAACTCGTCACAGTATAATGGTCATCTTGTTCTATGACACTCCCAAAATATGTCTTATCTTTCATGATCTAATACAGATCTTCGTAGGATATGATCCAATCCCATTTTATATGACTACCCTGCTACGATTTTATATTCGGCGCTTTAACTACCAGATGTATTTTTTGGGTTTTCATGTATTCTGTTGGGCATTTCCCTGTGGTCAAGTATGTCGCTATCTATTCTAGATAATCTGGGATGGATTCTACTCTGAAGATATCAACATCTAGAAGCTGTTCATCAAGGTATCCCCCATTTTCCCCATTCTCCAATCTTGATAAGTTGTTAGGATCAACATTTAGCCTTCCTAGTTTTACTATTACTTCAAAAGTGAACTCCTAGAATACTAGGATCCATCTACAGATTCTACCTTCAAGTATAGGTTTGTTTACCAGATATTTTAATGTTGAGTGATCTGTGAAGAACTTGAATGTGCCTCCCAATAAGTAGTGACGAAATTTCTGTAGAGAGTATACCATAGCAAGAGCCTATATTTCTATTATTGTGTAGTTCCTTTCAGCAGTTGACAACTTCCTACTTGTGAAATACACTAGATGATATATGGAGGTTTCTCATGGCTGAGCTAGCACAACTCCAAAAGATATATTTGAGGCATCAATGTGGACATTAAAATTTTTATCCCAATTGGGATGGGCCAAAATGGGTGCAGTTTCTAGTTTGTATTTTAATGTGTTAAGTGCCTAAGTGCATTCATCGTTCCATATGAATTGTTTTGACTTCCGCAGTAATTTTTCTAAGGATGCTGTAATTTTTGCGTAGTTGCGAATGAACCTCCTGTAGTATCCTATGTGTCCTAGTAGTGACCTCAACTTTTTTACAGGTTCTAGTGCTTTCATGTTCACAATGCTTGCCACCTTTTCTATGTCCACACATACACCTTGATTGCAAACGACATCTCCCAAAAGTGTTCCAAAAGGTACTGCAAAGATGTGATTTTTGATATTGAGAGAAATTTGAAGTTGTATGCACCTGTTAAACATTATTCTGAGTAGATTTGCATGGTTCTTGAGTAGACTGTACACCGTCCAATCATCCATGTATACTTCTAGGAATTGATGGATATAGTCTCTGAATGCTTCTATTACTATCTGGGAAAACACAGTTGGTTTATTGTTTAGTCCAAAAGGCATGACATGATAGGAAAATGATCCCCATTCCATTGTGAAAGTAGTTTTCCTTTTGTCTTCTTCTTGTATTCTCACCTCATGATATCCTAAGAAGCCATCTATGAATGAGTATGCTTCGTTTCCCGCTACATTATCAAGAACCTCGTCGCTAAATGGATTTGGAAACAGATCATGAATGCATGTGTTATTAAGAATTTTTTAGTCCACACATACTCTAATTTCTAATTTCTCCTTTTTACTTTGTATCACAATTGGGCTGACCCATTATGCTTCCTCAACTGGAAAAATCAAGCCCGCCTTTAGCGTTTTGTCTATCTCTACTTTAAATTTTTCTTTTACTCTTGGAATCATGTGGTAAGGTCTATATTTTATTGGCCTCGCATCTGGTTTTAGGAATATGCGCATCTCCACCACATCTCATTTGATCCCTTTGAGATCCGCCACTGAATATGGGAATAAGTCTTCGTACTCTTGTAGCAGGTCAAAGATTTATTTTGTTGTCTCTATATCCCAATCATCTCTGATGGATGCTATCTTAGGCTTCTCTATGCTCCCGAGACTCTGCTTCTTTATATTCAAGGGTAACAGGTGCGATCCCTCTGTAGTCACAGTTCTTCTTGTATTTACCATTCCCCTTCCTTCTCTTCAAAGTATAGATGTCAAAGATTCTCTAAATCATCATCGTCTATCTCTCGATCTATCCTTTTACATGCTATTGATTCTTTGAATTTTTTCTCTGATAAAGATATCTCTTCATCCTCCTGAAGCTCTGGAAAGAACAATATTCTTTTAATTTCTTGAAGGGTATCTAACTTTTTCTGTATCTCCCTTGAAAGAAAAACATTGCGTAAATATTTCTGCAATTGTTTCCCAGGTACTAGTTCCTCTCTTCTTCTTTTCTTTCAAGTACCAAGCTTGTGGAATGGTGTCTAGTGAATGTATAAAGTTATGTACCCATAAATATTTTGGATATCCCTCTTTCCTCCACTTATACTCGCAAATACTTAGATTTTCTAGGGGGTCAAAATTCCCTTCGTACTTTTCCCTGAATTGCAATCCAAAAGCTGCATGGAATATTGTTCTTAATGCTCTGTCTTCCCATCGTGAAAGAGAGTTGCGATGGGTAACCCACCACCTTGCTGACATGGATTGTAGTGATACTTCCATGAGAGGGACTCTATGTTCTATTGGCATTTTTTCTTCCACTTTGGTAATGAACATATTCACAATGAGCATATTTGAAAGAGTTAGATATTCTCTTACCTCTGTACCAATCCAGTTAACTCCCCGAACATTGGCGCATATTTTGGTGTTGATTTCATATCCTCCATGCTGCCAATAAACCAATGATACTTCTGACCCTAGGTCAGAACTTTGAATGCTTCTCTAGCTTACGGTCCCCCCTGTTATAGGATTAATGTAATCCTCTCTCCTTCCTGTCATCATCTGGTAGAGTTGATCTAGAAGCTATGTTTCTTCTTTGTTGTCAACAGTCTCTGTCTATCGGGGTCCTTGATATAGTTCCAAGGGCTAAAATACTCTAACTTCACCATATTCGAATATTATTAATTCCTTCTTTAAATCAATGACTGCAATTTTCAAAGGCCCAATCTATCCCCATAAAATCCAGATAGGGATCCTTGTCATCCATGATGTCTATTACTTCAAAGTCTGTATAGGTCTTTACTCCCATGAAATCAACCTCAACTTCTTCCAGCCTTCCTATTGGTACAATGCAATATTGATTTGTCATTCTGAGGTGTATTGGTGAGTATGTCAACTTTAGTTTTCCCAGTGTTTCCCATGTCTTTCGGGGTAAAATGTTAACATCTGATCCGATATCAAGCATTGTATCTCTCATTTGGAATCCCACAACTTGGGTGTTTACACAGAACTCCTTTCTTGTCCTTCTCTTATTTATTTTCACTCTCCTTATTTATTTTTATGTTGAGTTACTTGAGCCTCCAAGTTCTATTACTTCTTGCACGACCATTTCTAGGTTTTGCTTTAGTTTTTCAAACATTGGTCCATTGTTCACAATTTTTAGGAATAGTCGAAACCACTCTTCTATCAATGTGCTTGTATGGATTCCCTTCCCTCCTTCGCTGGATTGTTGCATAATTTCCATACTCTGATGTTTTTGTCGGTCGGGGCTGAAATATGTCTTTGGAGATGCAGGTTTATTTAGCTTTATCGGGTCCATGTCTCGTGCATCCTCTCCTATTTTCTTCCCTCCCCATGTGACTATAGCTACACTTTGCATGGGTTGAGCCTTTACTATCCTTGGTTCTACATTAACCAGGTTATATCTCCTTTGTCTGGATCTCTCTTCCCATCTCGTAATCAGATCTGGGCAGTCTTCAGTTTCATGTGCATTGAGAGAACCATGGTCTCCTGGGTAGCGGAAATTCTCTTGCTACATGCCCTTCCTAATCACAGTTATAACACCTTACCAGTCCTCTTCCTCTAGTTCTACCTCTCATTCCTCCTCCTCGCCCCCTTGGAGTCTCATTTAATATATAAGGAAACTTGTCTAATCATTCTGCCAATGCATCAAGGGCTCTATATTGCTCTGTATTATGAGTTGTAGAGGCACAAAATTCACAGTAGATATTGATATGGGTCCAATGGTTGAGCTACTCTAACTTCACCATCTTCGAATATCATTAATTCCTTCTTTAAATCAATGACTGCATAATTTTAAAGGCTCAATCTATCCCCAACAAAGCAAGATAGGGATCCTTGTCACCCATGATGTCTATTAATTCAAAGTCTGTATAGGTCTTTACTCCCGTGACATCAACCTCAACTTCTTCCAGCCTTCCTATTGATACAATACAGTATTGATTTTCCATTATGAGTTGTATTGGTGAGTATGTCAACTTTGGTTTTCCTAGTGTTTCCCATTTCTTTCTGGGTAGAATGTTGACATCTGATCCAAGATCAAGCATTGTATCTCTGATTTGGAATCTTGCAAATTGGGTGTCTACACAAAACTCCTTTCCAGTCTTTCTCTTATTTATTTTCACTCTCCTTATGTATTTTTATGTTGAGTTACTTGAGTCTCCAGGTTCTGTTGCTCCTTGCACAACCATTTCTATATTTTCCTTTAGTTGTTTTAGCATTGGTCCATTGCTCATAATTTTTAGTAATAGTCAGAACCACTCTTTGATCGGTGTGCTTGTATGGATTCCCTTCCCTCCCTCGTTGGATTGTTGCAGACGTTTCATACTCTAATGTGTTCATATCTGTGAAAATGTTTCTAGTGCTTCTTTGAAATACTATTTATGTCGGTCTGGGCTGAAAGCTTTCTTTGGAGATGCAGCTTTGATTAGCTTTATCAGGTCCATGTCTTGTGCATCCTCTCTTTCTTTCTTCCCTCCCTACATGACTATAGCTACACTTTGCATGGGCTGAGCCTCTATCATCCTTGGTTCTGAATTAACCAGGTTATCTCCCCTTTGTCTGGCTCTCTCTTCCCATATCTTAATCAACTCTGGGTAGTCTTAAGTTGCATGTGCATTGACTTTGCATTAAGAGAACCATGGTCTCCTATGTAGTGGACATTATCTCGCTACGTTCCCTTCCTGATCACAGTTATAACACCTTACTGGTCCTCTTCCTCCAGTTCTGCTACCTCTCATTCCTCCTCCTCGCCCCCTTGGAGTCTCATTTACTCTATATGATGGCTTGTCTAATCATTCTGCCAATACATCAAGGGCTCTGCATTACTCTGTATTATGAGTTGTAGAGGCACAAAATTCACAGTAGATATTGTTTGAAACATCTGAGTATTTTTTCAGAATTGGGCACATTCATGGAGGATGACCAATACCTTTGCATATTTCACAGTGTTTTGCTGTTGTTGGATTCTATTGATTGGGGAACCCTAGGAAGTGGGGTTGCGGTTGCATAGCCCTTGAGTATTTATCTGCGCAACTCCACTGACTGGTGGGGTCCCTTGTGTTCCAGCCGCTACAGTTCCAAGAGTTTCTCCTCGCAACATCGGATATTTTGTGGCCATGTGTCCTTCAATCTAGTAGTGTGTGCACCACATGTTGGCCTTGAAGGTCATACCGGTGAATATATTTCAGTTTCTTCGTTAAACTGGCTATTTAATGTTGTAGTCCTAGTATTGATGGATCTTGTACCATTTCTCCTCCTCTGAACTCCTGTGGGTATCCCACCATAGCATCTATCTTCATGGCTTACTCGAGAGCATCCTGAAGGGTATCAATCTTCTGTTGCATCAACGGTGTCCTTGTCAATGGTAGGAGTGCTTTGATGAGTCAATATCCCTGGTTATTTGGATCGATTGGGTAACTAAGATTTCCAATTCCGTCTTTAAATCTTCTCATCAAATCCTAGGCTATTTCTCCTTCCCACTATTTGATTTCCCATAGCCCAGACAATCATTTTTGATTCGTCTGAGGAAGTTTGAATTCTTGAACAAATTCTTTCTTAACATAGTCTATTTTTGTGTTCTGGTGTGCTTCTGACCATTTTATGAACCAACACAAATCTATTTCTCTCAGTGTCATTTGAAACTAAATTATCTTGATTGTATCTGGTGTCTGTCGAGCTCTCCAAATTGCTTCGCAGAGATACCAGTGCTGTTCTACATCATTGTTACCTTTTCCATAGAATTCTGGGTATCGGTTGAACTATCCCGCGATATTTCCTTGTGTTGGTGGTACTAAAACAAAAAATCTACTTCCCAGCTGAGAGATTCCACTACCAACACTGTTGCTAGTAGATATTTGTACTGTGGATTTAGTACTACTCAACTTTCCAAACTCCCGTAACTTAATAAAGAAATTATCAGGTGGATGATAGAGTACCAGGGGAAGGTTAGGACTAGTGCTACTTAAAACTTGGGGAATAGGATTACCTTGCATTATGGGTGCTGACCTCTCCTGGAATAGTTGCTCCATCGCAACATGTAGCTCCACATCAAACTCCTCCTCAGGGCACATGTCCTCTTCATTGGAATTTTCTCCCTTTTCTCTTCGGACTGGGCTCCTATAAACTTGCCTAACTTCCTTAATAGTCCCTTCCATTCCTTGGGAACCCATATAACCTTCTGTCATTTCTTCTCCTACTTCTCAAATTATTTCATCCCCCTTTCCCACCACTTCTCAGCAAACTACGCCCTTCGATGTGCTCTCCACTCTTTCAACCTACTGGAGGTTCTGGCATCCATATCCCTATTCCCCCCTTTTCTTTACTCGTAGCATATTTCCCTCAACTCCTTCCCCCTTTACTGGAGGTTTATGCCTCCATCTCAGGGTTTTGGAATGACATCAGGCCCTCGTCCATCATTAGAGCTTTAATCCTAAACGATATTTCTTTCAACAGTTCTCCTCGCAACCCAGATCTAAATATGTCTTCGGATTTTGTAAAATATTGGTAACACTTAGCTACAAACTCTACAATATACCTCTCCAAGGTAGATTGTACCCAAAAATCTACATCTCGGGTTAGATCTGTATCTAGCCGATGTAATGCTACTAGATCTATGTGCATCTAATTGCGACAAACTCTACACAATCCTTATAGGAGTGACTTGATTTAAAGTCTACGCAACCAGTTGTAAAGCTCTTCGAGAAACAACCTCTAGAGAATTTCATATAGGTCACTCGCGGATTCAAAAAATAGGACTCGATCTTTGACAGTCTTTTCCCTCTGCTACCGAAGTCCTACTTGTTGCGATATGAATTGATCTACGTGCTTGTACCACCAATTTCGTAGTTCCTCCTCATAGATCCTCAGTACCATGATCTAGCTTCTAATTAAACTTTTGGGTCCCGGCAATGGATCCATTTTTTGGTGAAAAGGGACGTCTCTGGGCAAGACCCAGGTTTAGGTTTGAGGCCAGCAAGGTTTTCGCAGTAGTCTAGGACAACGCCGACATTTTCACCCTGCTCAAAGGAGCAGGGAGTCTCACCTGAGGCATGCCATGACATTCATAAGATTAGAGGCTAGATCATTGATGTTGAGGAAATATTAATAACAAAGACAATAACTATGAACATGTAGAAGCCACACACACACACACACACAGATATATATATATATATATATATATATATATATATATATCAACTCCAAGAAGTAGCTATCATTCATCAGGACATGTTCAGAGCACTGAATTAAAATTTAAACTAGGAATACATTCACCATAACCAAGTAAACATCAACCAACTCATGATATACAACAAAACAATGACCCGATTCTATTAAATTGGATCAAAATAGCATAAACATACTCCACGGAGTCTATTACAATTCAGTTCAATATAAAAAACTTCACACAAAGCTCTCCTGGGGCCGTACTTCCTATTCACCTCTCACCCGAACTCACTAGCTAACTAAAAAACTGACTACCTATTTGTTCCTGTGGACTGACACTGTCAGTCCTTGCCTCCTTTGCGCTCGTCTACTCCCTTGTGCTCCGTTGCCCTCCATTTCTTATTTGTCACTGGGAGTTCTACTATTTATTTCTTGTCTCCCATCTCTACCATTTGCGGCATTCTTCTGGCTTTCCAAAATAGTGACAACTCCCTACCTACCTTGATTGTGTTCTACCACTTATTTTCTGGCTCTCCGCAATGCCAAAACTATTTTGTCCAAAAACAAAGGCCCCAATAGTGTTGCATAGTGCACAAAAGCTAGTTTTGGTGTGTTTCAAGGGGTAATATTTTTGTTAACGAGTTATAATTACCATGTAAACATGTATCACACTAATTGTTGAAGTACAAGCACTGTCACACAAGTGGCACCATGGTCATTGCAAATTGTATCTTTGGTGTTGCACTTATCTTAAGTTATCGCAAATCAATCGCATTAAGGGAAGTATTTTACTCATTTGTTCTAGATTATCTATGTTATGTCATCATGTGTTCTAAGTGTGTGATCTCAATGAATTATTTTCATTGTTCACATCTGTTAGCCATCCATAATTTTGACATATGCAAATATGGCTAAAAAGAGTCTTTCAGTCTTCAAGAAACAAATTTCAGGAAAAATCTGTGACTTCTTGAAGCCTCTATTGTGTTCCTTATCCTTCAAAAAACCTAGCTATTTTATCTCTGCATTCAAAAGCCTCTTGTCCATTTATCCCTCATTTTCTCAAAAATCCCTTTGTTAAACCATAAAAATCCCTTTCTTGGTTTAAAAAACCCCTCCGTTTACTCTATCGAAACCTCAAAAAACCTGAAAAAACCCCTTTTCGGCCTTTAAATCCAAGTATTTTCATAAAACAGATTTAAGCCCCTGCGAGCTTAGTTCTCAGCCCCCTTCTCGCTATCAGAAGTCACTCTGCCCCCCTTTTCCTTTGTAAATTCATTTTTCTTTCCGCGCGATGGTTTCACCTTTGCACAAATCTCCATAGTTGATATCTTAGATCCAACGGCCATCGACAGATCGCCCATCACAAATTGACAATTCCACCAGTCCCGCGTCCCTTTCCTTCTTTTCTCCACCAATGCGAAGTCCCGAATTCATCTCAACCGTCCATTCCCCCAAGATTCGACAGCCATCAATTTCCTCCATCGTATCAGCACACCACAGATCCTGTTTCCTCTTTCCCCTTGCTTTTGTTCCCGCCGATGGCCGATGCCTGCTTTAATCCTATCCATCGATCTCAGCGCCGATCTGACGGCCCACGCTCCATCGCATCAGTGTTTCCCACCGCGTTGCTCATCGCTCATCGGTGATTTCTTTTCCCATACCCGCTGACCCTCTCTAACGTCGATATGCGATGCCCCACTCAAATCTGAGCCATTGATCTCTATCCTGATCCAATGGTCCTCTGCCCATGACTCTGACCTTTCCCATCAGCATCGACCATCGAAAATTCTAAACTGCCTTAGACCTCGAACACTTTTCTCCTCCGATCGCTGATCTGCCGAGGTCAATCTCCTTCATCCATCTCATAGATCTGACAGCCCACATCAATCCCTCTTCTTTCGCCCACATACACTATCAATGCATAAAATAAATTTACAAGCGCCCCCGCTATGTGTATTTCTTTCATTTCCATATTTTTCCTACTGGTCCCACCTGACCACGCGGGGCCTTCCCATTGTGTTCCCGTAAGATCTCCACCTTAGATCTGCACCCTCCAGATCCAACGGCCCAGATTCCATTTCACGTTCATTTTTATGCTCCTCCCCTCCGTGCATTCTGAACACGAAATGGGTGGTTTTCAGGAGCATATGTGTCAGCCATTGGACCGTATCGCGTTCCCCCCGCTCCAAACCACTTACCACCTTAACCTCACGTGAACACCGTTGCTGGTTTTCTAATACCGCTTTACCAAATCTTCACACCATAATCAAATTTGAACCCTGGTTCGTCACCACTACAGTTAAACCCATCCCCTCTGCATTCACCTGTTTCCTCACTGCTCCATAACCCCCGCCAGAGCCCTCTGTTGCAGTTAAACCCAAGAAAAGCAAGATTTCTTAATATTTTTTCGTCGTGTGCAAGTTTGATGGCGGATTTGTCCACAAGTCTCCCACAGCCACCTTTACATAGGGAATATTAATGAAGATCAGTGAAGGAATCGAAGGATTAAAGGCTAATACAGTCAGCGAAAGACAGAAGATGGTTTGAAGAAGGTCTAATAAAGCCGTAAAAAAAAAATTGAAGGCAAATCAGTGTTTAAGGGGGCTAAGATAGACAGATAAGCAAAAATCCTTCAAATGTTCGATCATCAGGCCATTTTAAGTCTCCAGAGATCAAGAAAAGGACACCTGCAACCTGTTACTTTACACAGACACTTTGACAGCACTCCTACCACCTAACCCTCTGTGAAACAGTCAAAGTAGTTATTGAGCAAACATGGGGCTATAAAACCCCGAAAGTTGATAGTTTTCTTATCCGAGAAGTCAAACAGGGTACTTCAACCATAGTTATCTTCAAAGAAACACTTCGAAGTTATTACCTTGCCTACCAGATATGCATAGAAACAGGAAAAATCAACCAAAATGGTACAAGTAGTCAATGCTATGTTAATTGAGCAGAATGGGCATTCGAACACTTCTCCCACTCTGTCTTAATTCACATTTATTACCATTTCTGCAGCACTCTTCCTCGTTTACCTATAAATATTCACAGAAAATTCATTGTAAGAGGTTGGAACATTATTAATTGCTGAACTGTTATTGAGTTAGAGTTACTGATTAGTTGTAATACAGTAGGCTGGGAAGAGAAGAATTGGATTGTAAAGAGCTATTGGACTCGAAGTATGTAACTAGTTTTGCACATCAATAGACAAGCAGATTCACTGGATCCTAATCTAAATCATTGGTGATGTTATTCTCACTAAAATTGTTATTTTCTTTATGTTTTCATTGTGTTCATATTCTCTAATAAATAATGGCAAATATAGAGTAGGATATACTGCCAAGTACCCTAACTCTCACTGAAAATCTTTATCTGCATGTTTTCCTCTAAATGTGTATTTAAGAGTGATATCAATAGAGTATAACCAGTCAAGAAAGTTGGTGAACCCATGTCTTGCTGAGTAGAACTTGAGATACTGTCCTTAAATGTTATTTTCATTGCATGCTAAGTAGAGCCTTAAGCAAGGAATTCTATGGCTAGCCCTGTCCCTTGTTTGGTCTCAAAGAGTTGCTTTGAATATTTCCCTTAAGAGTATGCCGAAAGCAGGAAAGGTTTAAAGTCCTTGCTTGATATTAGGTTGCTTTTTATGTTTATCTTATATGTTTTTCTCATGAGTGTATGCGAAAAGCAGGTTAGGTTAAAAGTCCTTGCTTGATCTTAGGCTGCCTTTGTTTTCCTACAAGTTGTTACTTTCATTTCACTCCTTAATGTTCCATATCACAAACTCAACTTAAAGGATCTTATGATATAGATGACTTGCCCTTTGAAAACTCTTGGATGGTTGATGTGTGAATAAACCGTTTTATGACTCCATAGCCCAATGGTTTAGCATTCTTTGACCTATCTTCCCATGCTGAAACATCCTTCTACTTACTTCCTTCTTCACTTCACATGAACTTCTCAGTTAATGATTCCCAACCAAAAAAAAAAACCTCTTGAACTTAATAACTAGCCTAATATCTTAACCAAGCATAAAGAAATATCTTTGAAAACAATACTTACATAGACAGATCCCTCTCTGAATCCAGGAGGGCTAGATCCTAGGATTCCAAAGTGGTTCTGATGTTTCCTGGTCATTCGGTATGCCAGTTTTCTAAATCACTAGGACCCCAACATAATGGCGACTCCACTGGGGACAACTCTGAGTAAAATTCTATCTTAGACATCCTGAGAACTCATAAAACCCACAATAGCCTTATACCAATAGTTAATTACTATGGTGGACAACAACTCATCTTGAACATTTGAAATCATCCACCTCGCGACTCCTCAACTCCTAAAAAGATCAAAAGACTCCACTGGTGATTAGTAGGCCTGCTGATTATTCTTGGTTTCACGAAGACTCGACTGGGGCAGCCCACACTACCATTAAAACATTATTCACATCCATGATTAGGAAACTTTGAGGATTAAGTTTTCTTTGTAAAAGTCTAGTTTTCCTCTTTAAGATCGTTATATCTGGCTAAATTTTTTATTTTTGGGTCTGAAACTTAACATACTGGCTTCAAAAATAATTCATATTAGAGCTTATCCTGACCCAAATCCTCCTAAAATAGTTGATAATCCAGAAAGAATTCTTAGGAAGTCTCCTGTATCTAAGGATCCAACTATTGTTAGACCTATTCATAGAGCTAACTCTGTTCCTGAAAATCTTACAGCTCTATTAGATATTGAAATTGACTTAAATTTACCAAGTAATTTACCCAGAACTAAGTCACTTAGTGGTATAGATCAGACAGACTTTGAGCCTCCAAGTTCGCCACCACATAGTGGTCAACATATTAGCAGCAGAGAAACACCTCCCTCCACACCTCTGGATCTCCATTTCATTCATAACTTGGGTCTCTCTCACCCTAAATCTGTTCAACAGTCTCTTCCTGGTCCAAGCACTTCTGCCATCCATATACCTGTTGTTCAAGCCACTCCTTTACTCCCACAAAATACTGTCATGGTAGCATGGTATACTACCCTATTGTTACCACAGCCTTTGGTTCCTTTACCCAATGAATATTAGCCTAAAATTCCCCATTTCATTAGAACTGAGTCCACTACTACTCAACAACATGTAGACAAGATGAATGATGCCTTTGATTATATGGAAATAGAAGATGAGACCATTAAAATGAGAATATTTTCCCAAAGATTAGGAGGAGAAGCCAAGAAATGGTTTAAAGGCTTAACTCCTAATGTATTCAGGGTCTCCCTTCTTTACATCAAACGTTCACAAACAAATGTGAAATTAGGAAGAATCCACTCCAAATACTTTCAGATTACAAGAACCTAAAGAGAAACCCTGGGGAGAGTGTTCAGAATTATTGCACCAGATTCAATAGTGTGTATAATTCACTACCCCCAGATTTAAAACCTCCACAAGGATCAGCTCTGGCCAAATTTCTGAAAGGATTTGATCCTGAAATGGCCTATCAACTTAGAGAAAGGGATCCCTTAACTTTAGAAGACATACAGAAGGGAGCTCTTAGTGTGGAAGCTAATCTTATTTAAAAAAGAGCCAGGATTAGGAAAAAAAAGAAAGTGACATATAGAGAGGACACTACACCTTCTACAACTGACTCAAAATTAGACCATCTAGCCAAGAACATGGATAGGTTAGAAAAAATGATGGAGAGGTTAGCTGTCCAAACAAGTGCCCAAAACAGGAACCAGACTCAAAATCAAAACCAGAACTTTAGGAGAACCCCCCCTTAGATGAAACAAAGAGATTTTGATCAACAGGTCAGACCTCCATTTCAATAAAATTATGTTGATGAAGAGGAGGGAATGATATAAGAGTCAGAGGGAACTATTATAAACATGCTGGGAGTTAACAATGAAGACCCTACCTTTTTCATAGAGGATGACCAAGCTGCATATATATATTTTGATAATGAAGGTTTAGAATCTGAAGATTATAGGTAAGGCTTTGAGAATGCAATCATGGAGGTCCAAAATCAATATGACCTCAGAAGCAAAAAGAAACAAGATACTCCAAAAAAAAAAACCTTTGAGACTGCTGTAAAGAACAAATCTGAAAAGGTGGTTAAAAAGGTTGCTGAAAAAAAAAAGATAGAAGCTGAAAGGTCTGATAGAAACAAGGGAAAAGTCACTCAGAACACTGTTAAACAGAGTGTTGGCCCTAGCAGCACTAGTACTTCAGCTGGTGCCCCTGAAAAAACCGCTTTAACTAATGTACGTAGTGAAAACCAACAAGATGATTTTGCTGGTAAATTAGTGACTAATAAGGCAGATTTGAACCTTTCAAAAGAATCAGTTCCCTTTCAGTTTAGAAAGTGAAATTGCTAAAATCAAAATCTTTGTCCCCCTCACCAAGTTAGTCACTTAAGATGTATATAAATGTCAGGTTTTGAAAGCTTTAAACATAGAAGAAAATAATGACTCCATCAACCTCAATGATGATCATCCAGCCCTCTTATTTGGTCCTAAAATTGAAGGGAAATTCCAGGAAGGAGTGGTCCCTCCTTTTTATGTTAGTTTGAACATCCATGACAATATTTTACACAATGCTATGCATGATTTAGGGCCTTCTCATAATCTCATGCCCAATGTAATCATGGAGAGATTAGGCCTTGAAATAACCAAAATGTACAAAGACTTGTATTCCTTTGACTCTAGTAGAGTGAAATACGTAGGCTTGATCAAAGATCTATGTGTAAACTTGACCCAAATCCCAGCCAAATGCATGGTGATGGATGTGATAGTGGCTTATGTGCCCCCCAAATATGGCATGCTTCTTTCAAGATCATGGGGTGCTAAGCTGCAAGGTACCATGAAAATGGACATGACATATGCCACCATCCCTATCTTCAGTCAACTTAGGAGACTGTATAGGGAATCACACATGAAATTTATGGTGATCAATTAGGAAAAATCAGAAAATTCCCCTCTTTATTCTGTCCATACTGACCTATAATCTTTCATTCTCTGCAATGATGAAAGCTTTAGTGAACTAGAGTTGGATAGTGAGTAATCACCCAACATAATAGAAAAAAGGGAGAGAGAAGCTCTCAAACAGTTTTCCCACTCTGAAGATTACAACAAACAAAATAGAGATTCTGAAACATCCATTGTCCATCATCTAAGTGCACATCAAGGGAGTCAAGAAGAAAGGCCTAAACTCCATGAAAACCTTAAGGAACAAGTCCAGTCCAAACATGTTGTAGGACCCATAGAACTGCATTATGATAGTCAGAACACAGAAGACAAAGAGGACAACAATGAAAATAACACCAAGTCTGAAACTAGCACTCTTTGGAGTATGAGTTTTGATGGGTCTTGTAATAAAACTGGTGCAGGAGCAGGTGTATGGCTTGAAAACACTGAGAACAATCATACTGAAAGCCATGCATACAAGCTAAAATTCCAATGCACTAATAACATAACAAAGTATGAAGCACTCCTCTTAGGACTACAGTTACTGAAGAAATTAGCAGCCAAGAGGGTAGCTATTCATGGAGATTTTGAACTGATCATTAGGCAGATAAATGGAGAATACACTGCCAAACATCCAAGGCTAAGAGCCTATAGAAATGATGCCATAGATATTTTGCAAACCTTTGAGGAATATTAACTTATTTTTGTCCCTAAAATCCAAAACATCCTTGCCAATGGATTGGCTTGCACTGCTAGCTCATGTCAAAGACCCTATGACAACAAGAAATTCAATGTCAAAGTGAAATATAGGCCAGTTATCCTAGACAATGAAAAATATTGGCAGGTCTTTGAGGGAGATAAACAGATAGAGGACTTTTTGCAGTTCAGGAATGAGTTTGAATTGCCTAATTCAGACTCAAAGTATGATAAAAATTATCTAGATGAGGAACAACGTGACCAATAGGAACCTCCTACCACTGCAAAAATAAATTTGCTAACCAATGAGTTCAAAAATCAAACAGAAGAATACATAAACTCAGAAAAAGAAGACATAGAGGTATTACATTCCAAAGAAAAAGGCTTACCCAAAGGACTAGCACCTCTAGAAGAATTGTTTGATTTTAATGATGTTTCCAAGAAACCAACAATAGAACCCATCGATTCTGATATCAAGGAATGCAATATAGGCATTAAAGACAAACCCAAAATGATCAAACTGTTTAAAACATTGCCAGCTCACATTAAACTGAGATATATTGAGTTTTTTAAAGAATTTTCTGATGTTTTTTCTTGGAGCTATGAGGATTTAAAGGCATATGACACAGAGACCATTCATCACAAGATATCTCTAAAGGAAAACTAGAAACCATTCAGGCAAAAATTGTGTAGGATAAACCCTGTGCAGTTACCTCTGGCTGAGAAGCAAATTAGGAAAATGTATGATGCTGGAATCATTGTCCCTGTGAGATACTCAGAATGGGTGTCTAATCTGGTAGCCGTGAGGAAGAAAACATGAGAAATTAGGATTTGTATTGACTTCAGGAACTTAAACAGAGCCTCATTAAAGGAAAACTATCCCCTGCCCAAAATGGAGCACACCTTACAAAGGGTAATTGGTTCCAAAAGGATGGTTTCTCAGGATATAATCATATTTTTGTTTTTCCAGAGGATCAACTGAAAACAACCTTCACTATTCCTTGGGGCACTTTCATGTATGTAAAGATTCCTTTTCGGTTAACGAATGCAGGTGCCACCTTTCAAAGAGACATGGATATCGCTTTCTAGAAGAAATAGGACATTTCATTGTGATTTATTTAGATGACATCACAGTCTATTCCAAAACCAATGAAGAACACCTAGCACACCTCAGGAAAGTCTTTGAGAAATGTAGGAGGTTTTGGCTATCTTTAAATCCCAAGAAGACATTGTTTGGTCTCCAAGAAGGTAAACTTCTCGGTCATATCATATCTGAAAAGGGGATTAAAATAGATCTAAAAAGGGTTGAAATTATATTACAGATCAATCACCCTAGAAACATCAAAGAACTTCAATCTTTCATTGGAAAGATTAATTTCCTGAGAAGGTTCATACCTAACCTGGCAGAACTCCTTAGGAACATGAAAAACATGCTAAAGAAAGAGATAGGATTGAAATGGACATTAGAAGCAAAGAAATCCTTTGAACTGGTTAAACATGCACTTACCCAAGCACCAGTTCTCATTATCCATAATTTCACTAAGGACTTCCTCATATTTTCATTTGCATCAGAACATACTGTGGTTGCTATCCTATTATAGAAAAATCCAGAAGGACAAGAGCAGCTAATTGCATTTTTCACCAAGGCACTGAGGGATGCACCTCTGAAATATAATATAATGGAGAAACATGCCTATGCATTAGTCAAAGCCTTGAAAGATTTCAGAGTTTACATATTACACTCTCACATTACTTCATTTGTTCCTCATGCAGTGGTGAAGGACATTCTGTCACAAGACCCTGATGGCAAAAGAGGGAAGTGGATTGTTGTGATACTGGAATATGATTTGGAAATTAAACCCACTAAACTCATCAAGGGTCAAGGCCTAGCACAGTTAATGGCTAAATCTAACTTACAAGCACTTGATATAAACATGATAGATGCACTAGATGAAAAGGAATAATTACCAACTCCACTTTCTGAAGATCGTTTCCTTAATTCATCTTGGTATGCTGATATTTTATATGTGATTAATAATCTCAATACACCTCCTAGTTTGTCCAAAACAAAGGCCAAATTCTTAAAGTTAAAGGCTGTTAATTACTGCATTTTAGATAATTGTTTATATTGGAAGAATGCCAGTGGTTTATTGCTTAAATGTTTTCCTAAGGTTGATGCAGATAGGATCAAACATGAGTTTCATGAAGGAGAATTTGGAGGCCACCTAAGTTGGAAAACCACTGCCAATAAAATCCTCAGAGCTGGCTATTACTGGCCCACCCTTTTCCAAGATGTCCACAAGATGATATTTGCTTGTCACAAGTGCCAAATCTTCGAAGCAAAAAGAAAATTGCTTCCCTTACCTTTGAAACCAATCACTGTTGAAGCTCCTTTTCAGCAGTGGGGTCTAGAATTAATTGGGGAAATCCACCCTACCTCATCTGCCCAACATAGATGGATACTCACAGCCATTGACTATTTCACCAAATGGATAGAAGACAACCCCTCTAGGAATGCCACAGACTCAGTCATATTAAAATTCCTTGAAGATCATATCCTATCTAGATTTGGTTGTCCTAGGAAAATTATCATTGACAATACCGTTGCATTTGGTTCTAAAAAGATGGTTGATTTTTGCCACATATATCAGATTGTGCTTGGTCATTCCACAACTTATTACCCTCAAGGTAATGGGCTAGCAGAATATTCCAATAAGAGCCCGATAAACATAATAAAGAAGCTGCTGGAAGAAAATCATAAGTCATGGCACAACAAACTGGTACATGCCTTATGGGAAGATAGATTGACAATAAAGAAATCAATTGGAATGTCTCCCTATCAACTAGTTTATGGAGCAGATGTAGTTTTTCCTACCAACCTAGGAGTACCAGTGATCAAATTAGTCCAAGAAATACAATCAGAAGAAGATAGCATGATAAGAAGGATAAATCAGACCATACACCTTTAGAAAACCAGGGAGGAAGTTTATAACAGAGAACAGAAAGTACAAGAGGATATCAAAAGGCTATTTGACAAGAGGACAAAGGTTGGTGATTTCAAGATTGGTGACAAAGTACTCAAATGGGATTCCAGGAGAGAGGATAAGGGCAAACATGGCAAGTTTGACAATTTATGGAAAGACCCTTACATTATTCAATCAGTTATTGGTCATAATGCATTTTTTATATAGGAGATGGATGGTGCAGACCTGTTTGGGGGTCCTGTCAATGGCAGGATGCTCAAACGTTATTTCTGCTGAAACTTCTGTTTAAAGTTTTAATTTTCCATTGTAAATATCATTGCTTTGTTTGTTTGAGAAATAGAAAAAGACAAAAATAAAAAAAAATAGAAAAGAAAAGAGGGCAGATTAGAAATAAGAAAGGTACAACCCCACACCAAAAAATAAAGAAAGTTTGAAAGTGTGCAAGCTTAAATGCCACTACTTGAAAGAGCACTGCTATCTAGTCATACATCCTAATCATAGATAGATAGATTAGTGAATTAGATTTTCCAAACAGTTTAATCTTGGCTTATCAGTAGATTAGATTAGGATAGAGAAAGGATGGCTCTAATTAGATCAAAACCTGAGCCGAAGAAAAAAAAAATGGGTCCTACCATGTTGAAAACTTGGATCAGATGAAGAAGAGGAAGACAGCTCAAAAGATCAAGATCAGAGCTGAAAGGAGGAAGGAAGGATTCTCATTATTTCCAAATCATAAACCTTCCAAATTCTGTTTCACTTTTCTACAAATAAAGGCCTATGAACAGTTTGTTTTGATGTCATAACCATCACAACAAATCAGACAGCTAAATCCTGGTTTGATTGTGTTTTCAATTTCTCTTTAGAATATAGAGAGTGCAGATCTGTCAGACAGTTTAATCCTGACAGATGGTAGATTAGGTAGAGAAACTATGAGTTCAACTGTTTAATGTGAACTCATGGAGGAATAAGGGTAGATTTAGAGTAGTTTTTCATGCTTTCCAAAGAATAAATTGTTGATGTCTAAGGTTTGCAAGTCCAAGTGCACTTGATGAAGAAAAGATGTTAGGAAAGTAGGTTGGGTAGGTAGTTTTTCAGGGAATGGATCATCATTCTGTTCGATATATTTATGATCATCTTTCAAAGTAGTATGGTCAAAGAAGAAAGGTTGTCAAGGATAAAGCACAGGTCTGCATTTCAGAGATAAAATTCTAAGGTTCTTGACACCTCCAAGGAGCTGCCATCCCCAAGTTGGAGCCGCTATTAGCCATCCATAATTTTGACATATGCAAATATGGCTAAAAAGGGTCTTTCAGTCTTCAAGAAACAAATTTCAAGAAAAATCTGTGACTTCTTGAAGCCTCTGTTGTGTTCCTTATCCTTCAAAAAACCCAGTTGTTTGATCTTTGCGTTCAAAAGCCTCTTCTCCATTTATCCCTCATGTTCTCAAAAATCCCTTTGTTAAACCATAAAAATCCCTTTTTTGGTTTAAAAAACCCCTTTGTTTACTCTATCAGAACCTGAAGAAACCTCAAAAAACCCCTTTTCGGCCTTTAAATCCGAGTATTTTCATAAAACAGATTTAAGCCCCTGTGGGCTTAGTTCTCAGCCCCCTTCTCGCTATCGGAAGTAGCTCCGCCCCCCTTTTCCTTTGTAAATTCATTTTTCTTTCCACACGATGGTTGCACCTCCACAAAAATCTCCATCGTTGACCTCTTAGATCCAAGGGCCATCGGCGGATTTCCCATCGCAAACCTGCAATTCCACTAGTCTTGCATCCCTTTCCTTCTTTGCTCCGCCGATGCGAAGTCCCGACTTCATCTCAGCCATCCATTCCCCCAAGATCTAATGGCCATCACTTTCCTCCATCGCATCGTCACACCACAGATCCTGTTTCCTCTTTCCCCTTGCTTTTTTTCCCACCAATGGTCAATGCCCTCTTTAATCCTAGCCGTCGATCTTGGTGCCAATCCAACGGCCCACGCTCCATCGCATCGGCGTTTCCCACCGCATCGCTCATCTCTCATCGGAGATTTATTTTCCCATACCACCTGACCCTGTTCAATGCTGATATGCGATGCCACGCTTGAATCTGAGCCATTGATCTCTATCCTGATCCAACGATCCTCCGCCCATCGCTCTGACCTTTCCCATCGGCATCGGCCATCGCAAATTCTAAACTAACATAGACCTCAGACACTTTGCTCCTCCGATCGCCAATCCGCCAAGGTCAATCTCCTCCATCCATCTCATAGATCCAACATCCCACATCAATCCCTCTTCTTTCGCCTGCGAACACTATCAATGCATAAAATAACCTTACAAGCGCCCCCGCTATGTGTATTTCTTTCATTTCCATATTTTTCCTGCTAGTCTCACTCGAACACACAGGGCCTTCCCATTGTGTTTCCATAAGATCTCCACCATAGATCTGCACTCTCCATATCCAACGACCCAGATTCCATTTCACGTTCGTTTTTCTCCTCCTCCCCTCCATGCATTTTGAACGCGAAATGGGTGGTTTTCAGGAGCATACGTGTCAGCCATTGGATCGTATCACGTTCCCCCCGCTCCAAACCACTTACCGCCTTCACCTCACGTGAAAATCGTTGTCGGTTTTCTAATACCGCTTTCCTAAATCTTCGCGCCATAATAAAATTTGAACCCTGGTTCATCACCACCATGGTTAAACCCATCCCCGCTGCATTCACCTGTTTCCTCACTGCTCCATAACCCCCGCCAGAGCCCTATGTTGCAGTTAAACCCAAGAAACACAGGATTTCTTAACATTTTTTCATCGTGTGCAGGTTTAATGGCAGATTTGTCCACAAGTCTCCCGCATCCACCTTTACACGGGGAATATTAATGAATATCGATGAAGGAATTAGAGGATTAAAGGCTAATACAGTGAAAAAAAGACAGAATATGGTTCGAAGAAGTCTAATAAAGCCATAAAACACAAACTGAAGGCAAACCAATGTTTAAGGGGACTAAGATAGATAGATCAGCAAAAAGCCTTCGAATTTTTGATCATCGGGCTAGTTTAAGTCTCCAGAGATCAAGAAAAGGACACCTGCAACTTTTTACTTCACACAGATACTTTGACAGCCCTCCTACCGCTTATCCCTCTGTGAAACAGTCAGAGTAGTTATTGAGCAAACATGGGGCTACAAAACCCAGAAAACTAATAGTTTGCTTATCTGAGAAGTCAAACAGGGTACTTCAGCCACAAGTATTTTCAAAGAAACACTTCGAAGTTATTACCTTACCTACCAGATATGCATAGAAACAGGAAAAAACTACCAAAATGGTACAAGTAGTCAATGCTATGTTTATTAAGCAGAATGGGCATTCGAACACTTCTTCCACTCTGTCTTAATTCACATTTATTACCATTTTTGCAGCACTCTTCCTTGTTACCTATAAATATTCACAGAAAATTCATTGTAAGAGGTTGGAACATTGTTAATTGTTGAACTATTATTGAGTTAGAGTTACTGATTAGTTGTAATATAGTAGGCTGGGAAGAGAAGAATTGGATTGTAAAGAGCTATTGGACTCGAAGTATGTAACTAGTTTTGCACATCAATAGACAAGCAAATTCACTGGATCCTTATCTAAATCATTGGTGATGTTATTCTCACTGAAATTGTTATTTTCTTTATGCTTTCACTGTGTTCATATTCTTTGATAAAGAATAACAAATATAGAGTAGCATATACTGCCAAGTACCCTAACTCTCTTTGAAAATCTTTATCTGTATGTTTTCCTCTAAATGTGTATTTAAGAGTGATATCAATAGAGTATAACCAGTCAAGAAAGTTGGTGAGCCCATGTCTTACTGAGTAGAACTTGAGACATTGTCCTTAAATGTTATTTCCATTGCATGCTAAGTAGATCCTTAAGAAAGGAAGTCTATGGTTAGCCCTGTCCCTTGTTTGGTCTCAAAGAGTTGCTTTGAAGATTTCCCTTAAGAGTAGGCTGAAAGCATGAAAGTTTTAAAGTCCTTGCTTGATCTTAGGTTGCTTTTTATGTTTATATTATATGTTTTTCTCATGAGTGTATGCCAAAAGCAAGTTAGGTTAAAAGTCCTTGCTTGATCTTAGGCTGCCTTTGTTTTCTTACAAGTTCTTACTTTCATTTCACTCCTTAATGTTCCATATCATAAACTCAACTTAAAAGATCTTCTGATATAGATGACTTGCCCTTTGAAAACTCTTGGATGGTTGATGTGTGAGTAAAACCTTTTATGACTCCATAGCCAAATGGTTTAGCATTCTTTGACCTATCTTCCCATGTTGAAACATCGTTCTACTTACTTCCTTCTCCACTTCACATGACCTTCTCAGTTAATGATTCCCAACCAACAAAACAACCTCTTGAACTTCATAACTAGCCTAATATCTTAACCAAGCATAAAGAAATATCTTTGAAAACAATACTTACATAGAGAGATCCATCTCTGAATCTAGGAGGGCTAGATCCTAGGATTCCAAAGCGGTTCTGATGTTGCCTAGTCATTTGGTATGCTAGTTTGCCAAATCACTAGGACCCCAACAACATCATTTTCACGGATCCAACACTTAATCAAATTTGGAAAACTTCCTTACTGGACAACCTAGCCTCATCCAACCCTCCTAAACTACACATTGCATAGTCTCATCCCTCAAGCCACAAAACTACCTCTTGGCACTATGCAACATAGAGTTCCTTCCTTCTAGGACTATGCATTGTGCAATCAAGGTGCTCAAGCATGGCCCTTGAGCTCCAAAACTACGCAATCCTTCTCTCCAACCATGCATGAAATGTGTATTGTGCAGTCTCAGTCCTTAAGCCTAGCCCTTGATATATTGAACTATGCAATTTCACAAATCACATGGCATCCTATGCCTTCAAGAACTGTGTAATAGAAAAAATCCGTTCTCAAGCCCTTAACCTGGCTCCCTGAACTTCCTAATTGCACAATATTTTTGTTTAATTCAAGCCTGAACTATGCATTGTAGAGTCACAAGGCTAAATCCAGGAGCTTGAACCCTTGACTCCCTCAACTACATAGTACCTCTATCTAGATATCTAGAGTAGTGCATTGCATAGTCTCAAGGCTCAAGATTCCAGCCTGAGTGCTTGAGTCCCTCAATTGTGCAATCATTTAACCCTGGTCATCCTGAACCACACATTGCACAATATCAAGTCTTATTCCCCAACTTTGGCCTCTGTAAGTACAAAATCACTGAGTAAGTCACTCAACCAGTAACCAGTTCCAACCCTAAAAATTTATTTCATTAAGCATCTTAACCTAGGGGTTTATCAGACTGATGTTGTCTTTTCATGGGTGTATTGCAGTCAGAGGTATTCTATTATGTCATGCTAAAAGATATTTAAGGAGCTGAGGAGATAAGATGGTCATCATGCAAGAAGACGAAGGAACATTGGATTACAAAAAAAGACCAAAGATCAAGACCACATGAAGACTCCATCTGATTTGCAACCCTTTGGAGTGAAAATATGAAGAACATAACATATCTCTAATGAAGAAAAAACAGCAAGAAGGAAAACTTGAATTGCCACATCATCATGCATTCCATGTCATTTGTGGAATTTCCAATCATGAGTCACCATATGCCACGTAAGTTTTGTGGATTATGTAAATTTCTATTCTAAAATTTATTCTAAAGTAGAAGTCCAAAGGACATGTCCATATTATGAAGATTCATGTAAAGTCAAAAAGTCATAGGAATTCAAATATTCAAGAGGGTATTCAAAGAGTCACAAAGAAGGTGAAGGATCACCTCCCCATTGGTTATATATGCATCCTCATTGTATAAACAAGGGGATTTTCACCTTCGCTCCTCCCACAAGGCATTAGAGAGACAAGCTAGTCCTTTTCTTAGAGCAAGTAGTGGCTCCAATGATCCACTATTGGAGCTAGTGGTGTTTGTTTCATGCATGTGTATAAGGACTTATTTTTTTAAGCGCATTCTTCATGCATGTATTATGAATATTTGTAATATTGTTCAGTGAATTTTTGTAATTCATGTTTGTTCTCCTCTGTACTAAATTAGTTGAACTATTTCAGCTATTTTGTGCTTATCATATTGAGCGTGGGATTTAATGGTTTCTATGACTATCACATATTTGTAGACTATTCCACTGGATGTTAGACATATATTATTATTTTGTGTTGTTTTTAATGACCGCCATGTCTTTTTGGACTATTTCATTGGATATTAAACATGTACTTCTTGTTTACATGTGTCTCTATTATGGTGGTACTATTACCTCTATCTTAGGGGATCACTTTTCTTCCCCTCTGTAGTAGAAGAACCTTAAGACACCTACAACTATAACTCGCCATGCACACTCACCTACTTTTCGAAGGAACACATGCATTCCTCTCTCTTACTAACAGTTATATCCAAGGAAAAAAATCTAAGAAAATGGTATCTAGGACATATTCCAGATGGGGATCCTATCCCGAATGATGTGAGGTCTAATTGGGACCACATATCTAGGAGACCCCCTTGGTCGACAGATTTTCGGCATCCATCGACAAGTAAACAAAGAGGAATAAATATGTGTTTCTATGTTAGTGAATTCTCTGACACCTCATTTCCACTTTTCTTACCACCAAATTCTTGTTAGCACCTATATACAAACTCACTATATTCTACAAGAAACGTAAAAATTTAAATTAATATATATCTCCACGAAAACTTTATTACCTGTAATACAAACATAGATCCATATTAAGTCCAACTATACCAAGTACTAATAGGGATTTCAATCTTCATTCATTGATGTCCAAACCTTTATCAGGTTTTTCTCTCTCAAAATTATTTTCATCTTCATATATTTGATTTCTATTATTAATTATATAATTAGAGTTATGGTGGATCTATCCTAATTAATAACTATCATAGTAGACAACAAAATTACAAATCCTTTTTCTAAATGGCCATGTAGAGTAAAAATATATAGAAAAATAGTTATTAATATGGATGATTTTATATAAAAACAAAAAAATATGATCTATTGAAACCCTAACATTCTTTGCTCTCTCTTCCCACCTGACTTGTGATGGCATCCCCTTAGGGAGATCCTCGTCATTCTCCCCATGATGAGGCCACAGAATTTTAAGATTTAGTTGCTTCTCTTTTGAACAGGCCCATAAACGAAGAGTCTCATTCCATGTTCGTCAAGAAATATGAATCAATACCCTTGATGGCCCTTCCTGCAGGTGCATGAAGAATGATTTTGGACTTCTATTAATGATCCCTTTTGGGAAAGTTCACGGGGATGTGGTAATTCGCTCTATCAATGGATGTATGGATTAAAAAAATTGGAAATCGATGATCAAAGGAAAAATTAATCTTCATGCATGTGGTAATGGAATTTTTTTTTTTTTTGAGCTCAATGAAGAAAGATATGCAGCTTTCAGAAATGGTTTTTATTTCTTTGGATCTAGAGGGATGTGCTTCAACCAATGGTCCTTAGATTTTAATTTCGATGAAGATATTCCAACCGCCATGTTTTTATGGGTTAAACTCCCTTGGCTTCTTGTTTCTTCCTGGAGTGACGATTCAGAACCATAGGAAATGGATTAGGCTGATATTTGGACAAAGTCAAGTGAAAGGGTTCCCAATTTGCATGTGCCAAGATACATGTGGAGGTATACCATAAAATGGTTTTCCCTTATAAAAAAATATTAGTTTGGGGGGATGGATCAATTTTCAGAGTTTGGATTACGAGCAGATACCCTTCAAATGTTGCTACTATCATGGGTACGACTACTTTGCAAGGGAATACAAGAAAACCTTGACAGGAAAGGGGCCTCATCCACCAATAAACCATGGAGAAAAATGGTAGAGTAAAAAAAGAGGAGGAAACATGAGCAGATATAATGGTAATAACCATCGACTCGTTCAATATAAAAATGGGGCATCAATGTCAACAAACTAGTTGAATGCCTTGCATGGTCACCCTGAAAGTGAGCAAGGGGGCCTAAATCTTAATTAGAATAAAGAGTCCCAAAATGAGGAAATGGTTCTTGAGGAGAAAGAAGAAAGGAAACAAAATGAGGCAGAGGAAGATCCAAATGTTGAGGAAAAAGAAGATCCACCCCATCCAAATCTGATTCAAGAAACATCTCAACCAGTCTCTTCTATTATAAATGAGACTTCTACTCCTAGTTCTAGAAATGTTAAAGGAGGCCCTTCTAATACAAGAGAAATTACTCGAAATAAGATGCAATCCATAGTTTGGACTGATGACGCTAGCATACATGAGACTAAACTCATAAAAAAAAACAAGGATGTTATATCCCCCAGCTTAATGATTTTATTGTAGTTAAATATGAATACGTTTAATTTTGGTTAAGTACGCTAGATTAAAGGACAGATAGATATTTAATTCTCAATAAGTTTTTTGATAATAATTGTTTTTAAAGTGGTTTTTTATAAAGTTATACTTATGTTTTAGTTTACAAATAAAGACAAAAAATGGGAAGGCTAATTAAAAATGGTTGAAAGAGGAAAAATACTACAATTTAATTATGAAAATTTATTATTTTATCCATCAACAATTCTTAGGAATCTAATCTAGGTGATTAGATTTATTTATGAAATTATGATATTGACCAATTATTTGTTTCCTAGAAGATAGATAGTTGTCCTCAAGAGTGGGAAACAAGAACTCATTAATGAGAATTTAACTACTTGCCACGTGATAGTGAGGTGAAGTTATTAACCAGCCAAAGAGTGGAAGATGGAGATTATATGATAATTCTTTTGCTTTTATCTCAATTATTCTGAGAGCATAATTAGAGAGAATAAAGAGAAGCAAGGAGGAATAGAAAGAAAGAACATTGGAGACCCGATTTGCTGAGGGGGACAAGCACTATTGCTGTGTCAAGGGTGGGAGGATCCAAGTAACTAGCCATATATTTCCCATAATTATTTATCAAGTTAGTGTGCTATAAATCTGCTCTTATTTTATGTTAGAAACAATAATTTACCACACTATTTTGACTAGAATGGCATAAGAATGAATTTTATATTCTTGTTGAAGGAAAAAATGCATTTGTTTACAGTAGATATAGATTCAAGATGAATCTTGAATGGCATTGTCACTTACCTATAATAGATAAATATATAGTAATAAATTATTAAATGGAGGAGAATTTATTATGCCAAGCGTGGATTATTTCTGCTATCTTTTATATTTAATTTTTAGAATTACTTATTGTTGGTTGGTTTAATTTTAACGAAAGAAATGAAAATAGAGTGTTGCAAGATAATTTTCATTTCCTAAAAGATAAGATAAGTGAAATATGAAGAGAGGAGTTAACATTTTTAATAGAGTAAATTATTGAGGAATGGAAGAAGTTGTGCATGTATTTCACATATGAGAAATTTGAAAAATTCCATGATAGAATTTAGATACAGATACATGGTACAAATTGGTTATATCTAAAACTATATATAAACACATATATAAATATGCGCAATTGAAAATAAGTTTAAGCTTTTTTTGCTTTTAACGTAAAACAAATCTTACTGACACACATATACCGAGAATATTAAAGACACGCAGACATATATATAGTGTTACTGTACACATGTTAATCTTCTCACTTAAAAATTACTGGATTGTATTATTATAAAATAGAAATTATCTTTATATCTCATAGCATTTGATTACCAGAACAAATAACTCGAACGTATGTATGCATACCAAAAATAAGAACGAAAATGTCATTATTTCAAAGGAAGTGAAAACAATACTGCAGTGATAGAATCCTTTGCAAATACAAGTTATCATAAAATATATTTAAATTAACGTTGTATAATACCAATGAAAAATCAAACATTGCAAAGAATCAACAGAGTTTTAAAAGTTAGAACTCGTAGTGAGATATAAAAGAAAATATTGAATCTAGAATTTTACAAAATTATATTATGGTAGTCTAAATTCCATGTAAGAATTTTTAGAGAAATTATTTCCCGCAAAGAAAGAAAGATTAAAAACGATTTTTTCATTGCACAAAGGCATTAGGCCTTTGAAGAAATTCTATCACAAGCAGAGACACTAAGTTATGCTAACTTCATAAAGTCCTATGGTCAACACTAAGAATTTTTTGTTGGAAGAATCTCGAGCACAAGGGGATAAAATCTAGTCAAGCCGATCTGAAACATAAAATAGAAAATTTGGTGAGCGTTGAATACGCATATAGTCTCGAACCATCCTAAAATAGAATTTAACCTTGCTAGAGCGAGGAATAATACCTGCATGAGAAAAAAGACACAAATAAAAGGGTTACAGTTGTGACTTATCGAGTGGCAACTAGTAGAATTCAAACAAAATAACAGAATATAAATTCACTGCAGGTAATAAGGGATCACCTGTATCTAATTTTAATAACCCATGGGTGTTCTGCTACTTATACCAAAAAGCGCTATAATAATAATTGAAGTTGTATGTGCCACTGTACAGATTCTATGGGCATAAACATTTGAGAATTTTTTTAAAGAAAAGTGAAAAACTATCTTTAGGGAAAACGTACGAATATTACTTCTTAATGAAAACAAATTTGCTCCATGAAGTTTATTTTGTACCAGGAAAACCACAAAACTAGGATATTAGGGTTTATTTCACATTAGTGAAGCCCTATGTATACTGTGTGAATGCAACAATTCGAAAAATAGATAATCAAAGATTGTTATGGAAGTAAAGAAATTTGTAAAATGCCCTGAAATGCAAATACTTCGGACACTGATATTTAAAAAAAAAAAAAAAAAAAATTAACAAAAGAAAAAAAACACCCACTAGGGTTTTGTTAAATATCCATAAGCTCGAACCACAAAGGAGGGTTTTTAAACAATAGAAAACGATTAACTACAGAAAGGTAAAAATATGAGAGTTCCTTTACTTTCTCATAATATTGAGTTATATAGTCTTAATACAATTTTCGAAATCCATAAAACAATTGTGTAGCAACATTCATCAAATAAAACCTCGAAGCAGGAACATAGTTGCCACAAACTGATATCTATATATATATATATACTTACTTACTTTCTCGTAAGAAGATGTAGCAATGATGCACACCCCGTTCATCTTCTCCAGTAAAAACCCATAATATAATTATTAACTACAACTATAAAAATAACAATATAAGAAATTCAAAGCATAGGATTAAATAATTATAATATGAATAGAATGTTGAAAAGACTAGAGCTAATGAAAACTAAGATTTACTCCATACATCTATTATAAATAGGTAGACAAAGATTATTACCTCGAGTAGTGAAAAAGGATATGTGGAGGCCCCCCTGCATGCTGCTTGACAGACGGAAGGCCAACAAGATCCTGTATTTGAAGAAAACGCTGACAGGAAACTTCCGAGTGTAGAAACCCTATCCACAAAGTGGCTCTTCCGCACAAGCCTCTCAACGAAATGATAGTGTAAACAATTTGGTGGAGTAGTCATTAATATCCCGTAAACTCTAGAATAATTTCCAACCGTTGATCTAACGGGAAGTGTTGACAAACGTTGATCGGGTAAGTCAATGTACTGCATCGTGGAGCCTCTGAACGAAGCCACATATACAACCCAACTCTCCCGAAGAACCATATTGAAGAACACGAATTGGAATATATAAATAACCCATGTGTATGCGTGCCAACTATATTACCACTTTTGTTATATGATAAAGGATAGGGACCTGTCTATGATTTGGTGCATACCAACCTTAGTAACGGGATAATTCATAAGAGCAACCAAATCATTCACGTGGAGTTTCCACAAATATAAATATTAAAGGATATTGTCATCTGGCAGTATATATTAAAGTATGTTGAATACATGAATATAAGTTTATAAATATATTTAATTAGACCAAATAAAATGGAAGGATGATGATAATAACTTATGTGATTAACACATTGATTATACTAGAAGATAGATCGGAACCCATTTTTATAATGGGTGATAATAATAAAAAGTACATGTACACTTACATATGTATATATAGTGTTACTCTTCTAATTGTTGGATGCTAATATTAACAAAGGAAAATTATAGCTCATTATAGAGGTGTGAGGTGTGATGTTAATGTGATTGTTTTGAGAGGTGTATTTTCAAACTTTCTAAAGACAAAGAGAACATGCAATGATCTGATTTTTCTTGGGCCTTAATTGAAGAAACACATTCTAATGCCCTTAATATCTAACTTTAATGGATTAGAAACTTATCTAGACGAGTTGTAATGTGATTGTCTCTGCTTCTTGGATTCAATTTTCCTCTGTAATGAGATGTAATAGTTCTTGGGGCCTTGGTTGGAAAAACGCTCTTGAGCTCGACAAACAACTGTTGGGCTGAGTTACTAGTCCTAGAGCCTTGGTTGGACAAATGGTTTGGAGCCCTAGGTATGTTTAGTTACTAGTCCTAGGGGCTTGGTTGGACAAATGCCCTAGAGCCCAGAAACACTTAGGGTTGAATTACTAGTCTTGGAGCCTTGGCTGGAACAAGCGCTCTAGAGCCCGAAACAACTTAGGTAGAGACCAATCTGGTGATGGTTGTAATGTTCGAACATGAGGGGGAATCACTGGTTGAGAGTTGAGGTGGTTTGGCCTCTTTAAGCTATGGTTTGTTTTTGATGGATTTGGTTTATGAGATCCAACATTCATGCTTGGAATATGGCACAGGGGTGACTGGATGAAGATAGATTTGGCTAAGTCACGTCCATAGTACGATGGAATGTGGAAGTCCTAGACTTGGTTGCATTTTTCCTATGGAAATAAGAGCTCTTTTTGCCTTGTATTGAAGGATAAATATGCTTGTTATTATATGGCTTGTATGGATATTATGTGTTTGTCATTTTTGTTGCTTATATGTTGGTTATGACTGAGTTTTTATGATGGTGATAAAGTATGGCTCTCATCATGTTTTGATTAATAATTGAATGAACAATGTATATGTGCCTAAATAGACTATATTGTAGTTAATGTGATGTAGCAACAATTCTTCTTAGCAATTCTCAGATAAGTATGAGAACGCTATGCTCATATATGTTATTTACACACGTAGATTACAGATTTGTGATATCTTTGATGAAATTCCTACCATGGCTAGTAGGGGTCCAATCTAGGTATTGTCATGGTGTTTGCAAATGCATCATTGTTTCGATGTTTTATTTCATGTATGAACTTGTCATTGAGTTCTGCATAGTGTCCTGGGCTATGGGCCTGAAAAATTGTCTTAATTCTCATGGATGTAGGCATAAGTCTAGGAAATTTAGTCCCTAGATGCATGCATGCAGGCTTTTACGTGCATCCAAAGCCTCCTAGATGCAGGCATGTGGGCTTGTGGGAGCGTCCGTAGGTTAAATGGGTTAAAAAATCAGTGGGACCCAGGGGCTAGTTACCTGAGTGGTTGGTATGGTTCTTGGGAGTCTTGTCGCTAATGTGGAAGGTCTATATGATGTGCTTCCATCGATTCCACTTCCTTAAGGTCACTTAGGAGGTTAAATCTGATCATAGTAGCCTCTCGTGACATGTTTACCCCGGTTGGTCTGTTACTTGGGTAGATATGCGAGGAGGGTGTTACAGTGTGGTATTAGAGCATGGTTCACCCCTTGTACTGGATGGGAGGTGTGTTGGTCATGCATTTTTGTTGGTTGCATACATGTTTCTCCTACTTGTGGTGTATGTGCGTGTTGCATCCACATAGTGTTGGTCATGGTTGCAGTGATGTCACCATGTGTAGGTTGATGGTATTGTTGTACATTGTGTCGTCATGGGTATTTGATTGGTTATATGTTGTTTATACATGTCAAGTTCTTACATGTATTGTTTGTGTATGTTGGGTTACATGTTGTTATATGTTGTTACATGTGTTTCCTGTGTATGTTTGATTACAAGTTGTTACATGTTATCACATGTATCATTCATTTATGCATGATTGCATGTTGTTATGCTTGTGTAGGTTCTGTGCTTATGCTTGTGTGTTGTCCTTCTCTATGCTTTGGTATCGTCCATCTGCGTTAGTATGTTGGATGTTGGCTTGCATGTGGTCATGGTATGTGTAGTGATATGGTCATGCATTGATGACTGGACTCTAGCTAGAATGACGCTTATATGATTGCTATAACTAATTTTATATACTTACATGCTCATATGATTATATCTATAAGGGTGTTACACTAATTGTTTGATCTTGTAGATGAGATATCCTCCCCAAATTATGCCAAGGTACACTGGTTTATTGTGATCTAGTTTAGTTGACATAGTATGCATTGTAGGAAAGAAATCAAAGATGAATAGAAATATCGTTGACTACAAATATTCCCCTATGAATCAGATGAGCAACATGGTGTTGGCCACTCTTAAAAAATTTACGAATGAAACGAGAAATATTACCTCAAAACGAGAACTCTAAAAGAAAAGAATAAAAAAGCCATGAAAAAATAACCTAAACCATGAAAAAATAACCTGAAAATGAAGTGTTATTTTGGAAAAATGTTTTTTTTTTGGGTGAATTTTCAATATTTTTTAAAAATAGAAGTAAAATCCATTTTTTTTGTGCAAAAAAAGCTTGAAAACGAAAAGTGTTGATGTTGGAACAACGTCACCAATTTTTATTTTTTTTGTGCAAAAAACACCCTGAAAACAAAAAGTGCTGATGCTAGAATAATGTCACCAATTTTTTGTGAGCAAAAAACACCCTAGAAATGAAAAGGGTTGATGTTGGAATAACGTCGCCAATTTTTTGTGTGCAAAAAACACTCTGAAAATGAAATGTGATGATGTTGGGATAACATCACCAATTTTTGCGTGCAAAGAAAACCCTAAAAATGAAAAGTGTTGATGTTGGAAAAACATCGCCAATTTTTTGTGTGCTAAAAATACCGTGTAAATGAAAAGTATTGATGTTAGAATAACGTCACCAATTTTTGTGTGCAAAAAACACCCTGAAAACAAAATGTGTTGATGCTGGAATAACATTGCCAATTTTTTGTGTGCAAAAAACACCATGAAAATGAAAATTCTTGATGTTGTAATATCATAATGAGATTAAAGATAAAATATCATGACTCTGAAAAACATTAAAATTCCAACAATAAGCATGACATTAAAGATAAAATATCAAAAGTCTTAAAATTCCAACAATTTTTAGGCATGGTATTAAAGATAAAAATATCATGTGTGTGAAAAACCTTAAAATTCCAAGGATGCTATTAAAGATAAAATATCACCTCTATGAAAATCCTTTAAATTGCCACAATTTTGAGCCATGGCATTAATATTATATTAAAAATGATTCCCATTTAATTTATATTAATTTATTTTTATTTTAAGCTTATCATATTAATAAAAATGTATTAAATATAATGTTTTTTCATATAATGTATTGAAATCACTAGATAAGAAACACTTAAGTTATTATGAATGGACATCTTTACAAAAGAAATGAATTTATATGTGATTGTGGAGTTTTTGTTACTCTCTACATTTAAACATTTGTTTTTTTGGAAATTTTTGTTAATATTTATTTTTAAATAATTTTAAGATTTTGAAATTTGCAAATTGTTTTTTTTTTTTAAACTATATTTCATTAATGAGAAATATATATATATATATATTATTGTCATATAATAATAATAATAATAATAATAATAAAATTAAATTTCTTTTGAATTTAATAGATGGAAAGTAATAAACATAATGGTTCTCAAACTCATGTGGTTGTTGTTATTTGCAGAAACTGGATTATCCACAGTATCATAAAACAATTGTCGATGTTTCGAATCCCAACAGGGATCCATCTTCAGGACGAGAAATGAATGAAGGTTGAAAGAAGGTCGCAAGAGGTTAAGGTATAAATAGTGAAGGCTAATGATGATGATAAGAGGAGCCCACAATAAATCATTCTAAAATTTTTTTAAAAATATATATTTAATTAAAATTTTAACTTAAAATTAATTTCTATTTCTCTTAAGCTTATTATTATAATGTAATTTTAAATAATAAATATTTAAAAAGTTTTAATAAATATTTAAAAAAAAATTTAATAATTAAATTTTAATTTAATCATTTATATTCTTAATTGAATTAAATCTAATTATAAAACAAAATTCTAAAATAAATTCAAATTTATTATGAATTTAATATTTAATGTCTAAAAATAATTACAATGTCTAAGTTTTATTAATGTGAGGAAATTTTTTAAAACTAATATGACATGATTTTTAATATTGAAAATATACTTAACTATATGTTACTAAATGAATTTTAATCAATTCTCATTAATTAAACCCTAATAAATTTCCAACTATTAAATTTTAAATTTCATTTTGATTAATTCCTAATAAATTTTAAATTTTAAAACTTTATTAAATTTATTATATCCCTAAAATAATAATTAATGTCTAAAATTAAAATCTAAATCTAAATTTAACTTCTAGAGTAATCAAATTAGCTAAATTCTAACCTAAGATAGTGAAAGTAAATGTAAGAGAAAATATTAATTAACACTAAAATGATAGTTTTTAGATAATATACCTAAATATAAGTTACTAAATGAATTTAATCAATTCTCATTAATCAAACCATACTAAGTGTTAATTCTAATATTAATTAATTATTTATTTATTTTTCTTTCATATTAATTAATTCCTAATAAATTTTAATTCTAAAACTTTATTATGAGTTACATTTAAATTTTGATTTTTAATAAGCTTTCATTTACTCATAATAAATAATAATTATTTAATTTTTATTAATAGAATAAAAATCAGTTAATGAAAATAATTATTGTTATTATGAGTAAGTGGAATAATAAGAGTTTCTGAGCTGACACGATCCTAAATTAGATAACTAAAAAGGAGGGAGAAGTATACCTGCAACGTTATACCTTGGATGAGAACAAATCTAGGGAGCAAATCTATCTAATAAGAGGTCGTCAACTGTCACTAATCCCGTATCTTCCATCCCTGTTGATGTTATGTGGGTGTTTTATAATCTCCAGCGCTTCTCTATTTATACCTTGACCTCTTGCGACCTTCTTTCAACCTTCACTCATTTCTCGTCCTAAAGATGGATCCCCGTTGGGATTCGAAACGTCGACAATTGTTTTATGATATTATGGATAATCCAGTTTTTGCAAATAGTAATAAACATATTAAAGATTATGCAAAAGAAAAAAATTGTTTCTATTGATCGTTAAGACACCATAAAAAAAAAAATGTTATTCTAGACTTATTACCTCTACATATTTTTTATTTTGACATATATCCAATCAAACATATTGAGGATATGAAAACATTGAAAAAAAAACACTAAAACAAAAAAAACACAAAAAAAATTAAAAAATAATATATATATATATATATATATATATAAACATAAAAAATAAAAAATGTGAGTAAAAATACAATTTAAAATATGTATAAAAAAGTAAAAATAAAAACTAACATAAAAAGTTAAGGAAGAAACAAAATTAACTTATAAAATATAAATTAAAAAAGGAAAAAAAAAAACAACATTGTTTAAGAAAAGAATTTGAAAATTTGAAAAAAAAACACAATAAAAAGAATTAAAAAAAATAGAAATAATAAAAAAAACATTGAAAAAATTTAAACTTAAATGAATAAATTGAAAGAAAAAACATTAGAAAAATTAAGAAATAAAATAACAAATTTAAAAAATTTCAAATAACATTTAAAAAAATTAAAAAAAAAATTAAAACGTTAAAAATAATAATTAAAAATATTTATATTTAAAAATAACATAAAATCAATTTTTTTATTAAATAACCCAAAAAAATCATTTAAAAAAAATAAAATTTGAAAAAAAATTAAAAAATTAAGAAACGTATTAAAAAAAACTCCAAATCTATTAAAAATAATAATTTAAAAAACAATTAAAAAAATAATAATAATTAAAAAAAAAACTCATTTAAAAAAAAAAACATCATCGAAATAAACAAATAGATATTTAAAAAAAAGAAAGACAAACCAATCACAATTTATTAAAAAAAATAAAAATTAATGAATTAAATAAAAAACAAAATAAAAATAAATTAAAAGTTAAAAACAAAAGTTAAATAAAAATAAAATATTAAATTAAACTTTAAAAAAAATGAATTAATTTAAAAAATATATTATAAATTTAAAAAACAAACCGCCTTGGTGGCCGTCGGGGGGCAGCGGGCATGAAGCTGTAGCTCCCCGCCTTCCCGCCTAGAGACGACGGGCATTTTTTTATTTATTAAAATTTAATATATATTTGTTTTAACTTGCTTTTTTATTTTAGAATTTTATTTTTAATTTCAATTTATTAAAATTTAATATTTTGAAATATTTTTTCTTAAATATTTTTTTTTTTAAATTTATTTGTTTCTTTTATTTTATTTCTTTAAATTAATTTTTTTTATTTTATTTATTTATTTACTTATTTAATTTTGTTTTTAATTTGTCTTAGATTTTAATTTTTAAAAATGTTTCAATTTTATTTTATTTTTTGTTTTTTAATTAAAAAATTAATTTTTGTTTTTTTATTAGTTTAAAATCGGGTTTTCGTCTATTTTTAAATTTAATTTTTTTATTATTATTTAAATTATTTTTTTTTAAACATTTGATTTTTTTAAAATATCTTCAATTTATTATTATTTTTATTTTTATTTTTTATTTTTTTATTTTTATTTTTAAATTTTAATTATTTTGTATTTTTGTATTTTTTTTTTTATTTTGATTAATTTTAAAATTTCTATTTTCATTATTTTATTTTATCAATTTTTAATTATGTAGTTTTTTTTTTATAACCTGAGGAAAAAAAAAAAAAAAAATTTTGATGTTTTTTGGGTTAATTTTGATTATTTTTCTTTCAATTATGTTTTTTTTTTAATTTTCCCCAATTTTTATTTTTATTTTTTATTTTTTTATTTTTTATTTTTACAAGTTCATTTTTTATTTTTTACTATTTTATTGATTGTTTCTTTTGTTTCTTTTATATATATATATATATATATATAATATATATATATATATATATATATATATATATATATATATATATATATGGGTTATTACCAACATGAAAATCACCAATTAAAAAAAAAGGGTTGATGTTGCAACATCATCCCTTTTCAAAATTAGCATAAAAATCACGAACATTTTATAACAAATGTTCATAATTAATAAATAAAAATATTAAATTGTCAAAAATATGTTGTAAAAAAATAGGTGATTATGCATCACAATTTTTCAAAATCGACATGAAAATCATTACATTAAAAAAAAAAAAAACAAAGAAAATGTAAAGTGCCAAAAATGTGCTCGAAGAAAGAAATATGTGATTTTACTTCGCCACATTTCAAAATTGACATAATAATCATGACATTAATAAAAAAGTCATAAGAAAATTTAAAGTGCCAAAAATATGCCCTAAAAAAGGGTGATTCGGCATCACCACTTTTCAAAATCGGGTGTTTTTTTGCTACCTCGAAGAAATGGGTAATCGGTAATTTTCTCGTTTGATAGGTAACTATGTTTCTTATGACTTGGAAGACACATTGAGAAGTTTAAATGAGGAAATAAGGAGTTGCAAGGTAGATAATGATAGACTCATACATGTATAGGAAAAGAAAACAGAGGTTAATTCAGCCATCCTTCAAAGTTTGTCAGAATTGCAGAAACATGAATCACTTTAGATCAACTATGTACAGGAGGATGTGACCAATGGAGCATATGGCGGTAGGCCTCCCGGTGGTCACAAGTTGGATAGAGATGACATGATTAGATATGGAAGATTCTTGAACACCTCGGATAGGAGAGCTGACAGACACATGCATCATTCTAGTTTTGGATCTGATATTTATCATGATCGTCATCATTATCATCCTTATAAGAGGAGTGACAGGGGCTATTTTCCAGATAAGTTTAAGAAGGAAAAACCACCTACATTTGACGAAGAGATTAAGGAACCACGGGATGAAAAGGCATGGTTTCTTGGTATGAATAATTTTTTTACGTTGCATGATTACTCGGAAAACATGAAAGCCAGAATAACTACTTTCAACCTCAGAGGTAGAGCAGATATTTGGTGGGAATATGTGAAGAAGATCAGAGATATTTATGAGGAGGTGCTAACTTGGAGTGAGTTTGAGAGGCTATTCTAGAAGAAGTATCTATCAGAGAGATACTATGATGATAGAGAAAAATATTTTTATGAGTTAAAGATGGGTTCCATAACAAATGATGAGTATCCTAGCAGGTTTTTGCAGTTATTGAGATATGTGCCTTACATCAAGGACGAGAAGACCAAGATTCAGAGATTCCTTAGTGGGCTTTTGATAGCATTGAGAAACAGGATTAAGTATGATGAGCCTCGATCATTGGAGGAGGCCATCCGGAAAGTAAAGCATTGTTATGAGCAATCAAAGCGTAGATCGAAGACTAGGAAAGATTAGAAAAGTACTTATAAGAACAAAGGGAAATGGAAAATAAGAAAGCAAGACCTCACGAGACACTTAATATAGAGAATGTGGCACCATATAAGAAGTTCAATACATCTAGTAGAGGACAGGGACTCCAGTCGAAGGAGCATAATAAGAGTGAAAACAGGGATCTTGTGCAGTGTTGGAGTTGTGGAGGAGATCATCATAGGAGAGATTTTCCACAAAATCACGGTGGTAGGCCACAGATCTATAGTGCGCAGGAGGCACAGACAGTGGGAGATGTTTGAAATAATATTCCTAGGATCTATGCAGTGCTAGACAATAGGTAGGTATACCATCAGGCATCTATCATTGAATGGACGGTAAACTTTGTGATCAAGTTATTTATACTTTGATTTACCTTGGATCTAATTATAGTTATGTTAGTCCTCACCTGGTGGATAAGTGTGGTTTGAATAGCGAAGTGCACGCAGAGTCTTGGTTAGTGGATTTGGCTACAAGAACAAAGAAAAGAGTTCATCATTGGGTAAGAGCTTGTGCATTAATTTGAGTTGATTGGCATGTTTACAACAGCACACTTGAATATATTTCTGTTAGGATCATATAGTATACCATTGGGTATGGATTGGACATATCTTCTCAAGACCAAGGAATATTGTTATGACAAGGCCATTGAATGCTTGGATGACAATGGGGAACCAAGAGTATTACAAGGTAAGAAGAAAGAAACATAGGTAAGAATGGTGACAAATATGAAGGCCAAGTGCAGTTGCAGGAAAGGGTGTGTGTTGTTTTTAGTGCAAGTTTCTAGTGACAAAGATAATGAATTTGAGGATGCATATGCTTTGAGCAGGTACCTATTTCTACAATATTTTTAGGAGGTATTTTCACACAGACATTTCATTGTTTCCACCTCACACAGAAGTATAATTTTCTATTGAGTTGGTACCAGGGGAAGCTCTAGCATCTAAGGCACCTTATAGGATGAGAAAACCTAAGTTGGTAGAGTTAAAGTTGCATATGAAAGAGATGCTCGACAAAGGATACATTAGGGCGACTGTATCACCATGGGGCACACTGGTATTGTTTGTGAATAATAAGTGTTGGTCAGTTTGATTGTCGGATTAAACCTCTCAATATTAATTATCAATCTTGGAGTTGTAAACGCGAGTTGTACTGCGTCTTGGCTTAGCTTAATGGTCAGAGTATAAATATTCCTTTGTAATGATAAACTAGGTACCGGAATGAAACACACATTTACTTGCAAATAAACAATCTTGAAAAGGGGACCTACTTAACCAATTTTTATCAAGAAGACTTCATATTGCAATTAAACTATAAGAAAATATAAAACAATCCTCAATCATATAACATTGTCGCACTTGAATTCTACTTTTTAAATCTCTTATGATATCTTGAAAACCTTAATCTATTAACTCCTCTCACTAACTTGAAACTAAGACTTGAGAAAAGCAAAATAAACACACATTATTCTAATGATAACTCACACCTTAAACTAACTATATAAACTACTCTTGATAACAAATTCAAGATTCCAAATTAACAAAAGACAATTCTAACTATTGCTAAAAGAAAACTACTTTGCTTCATGTAAAAATAACACTTAAAAGAGCCTATTGAAAATCGCATTGCAAATAACCTATAAGAAACCTTCTATTTAAAGATTTTAATCTAAATGAAAGGAACTATTAAAAAAAAGCCTACTTCAAAATCAAATCACGTAACTCAATAATTAAAACTAAATCACGCTGCATTTAGACTTGATATCTCTACCTAATCAAATCCACACTCAAACTTGCTCTTATAAGGAAATGATTACACTATGAAAACAAGAATGATTCTAATTAAAAAGAAATCTAAAACAAGACAGATTATAATTAAAATAGATCTACTTATTGAGTGAAGTACCTGGATGTATAAACAAATCAAACCTTGAATTAATATTCTAAATGGCAATGTTAACATACTTAGATTCAAAGTATTAAAATATGTTCTCATTCCATACTCAAATTCAAAGCACTAAAATTTGTTCTAACTAGTGAATCAAACTCAGAAATTGGATGTGCCCATTGCATTTGATTTTAACAAAAGGAATAGAGTATAACTCTATATTAAAAATCAAGCACATATTATGTAATGAGTTTGAGTTTTACAATAATTCTTTAGCCCATTTATTTGCACAATACAATGATGACCAAAAAGGCTTTGAAATTGAATCGTAGCTACCACAAATTCACAGAAAACCAGAAATAGGAAACTTATACTATAAAAATCATGCACACATCTAATCAACTTACGTTGATTGATCAAGCTTAGCTCCAGAGGTGGTGGGCCCTCCCACGCTTGGAGTAATCCGAATTAATACAATGGAAGAAATATTTTAAAACATCACAGACAAACTGCGAAATGAATCATGGCACAAATGCTTCCACTCACGGCTTGTATATTTAAAACAACATCTTGAAATCGATTTATACAAATCACAGGCCAAACGATTCTCATTTTTACACAGCAGTCCCTATCTCGATTACATTTCTCCTGCAAACTCGATGTCGGTTCTACATCTCTGATATTCAACCTCTGATACCAATTATATTCTCATTCATGTTTTATTCATATCGATCTTAGCTTCCCTCTGTCTAATTGACGAACTAACTAATTAATTTCCTTTGCCGCTCCAGACAACATATATATACATTGAATTACCAATTTGGGCTTTTAACAAATAATCAAAATATAGAAGGGGAGATTAACAGTTTGTCAGAAATGAGATTAGTTTCAAAACAGAATGTCAAATTAGGGAAATCGCTCCTCTATTCCTGGGATGTTGTTGTTGCTGGAAGGTGCAATCTTGGCTTCTGGAGCAATTTGACCTTCGTTCCTTTTCTAAGCAACTCCTGAACTTCTCTGGTGTATGGGTGAACATGGTATGTGTATTATTGCATAACTAAAAATAGCATCATCTCCAAATAGATCAACACATTTTGCAAAGCCTCTTGAATGTGTTCCACGTCAAGCCATAAATGGTGGGAGCGGATAATATTGGCAAAGGTCAGTATGTCAAGTACAACTCCTTTCAAATCATCGAGGAAAAAGTATTGATCTGCATTCAAGAAAGCTTAGAGCTTAGCATCGGTCATGCGAGAGGTCCATGACTCGGCATCCATAATAATTACGGAGAGAATTGAAACAATAATAACTTCTGCTAAAATAAAGCCCTTCTATTTCTAAATAGAGAGACATATTGAAAATTGCTTCTTTAGGAACCAACTAGCACAATCACAAATTTTGTGCCATAGAGGGATCTAGTCCAGTGCGATTTCCAGTACTAGTGTCTATGGTAGAAATGTCTGCAAATAAAGATTGCCGAATTGATTTGCAGGTTGTGTTGGAGGTGGTTTGTGTCAACAATAGGGTTTAGATTGTTTGTAGAAAATCCAAGACCTGTGGAACTCGTGTGCATGCTGCTACTATGGCTAGTTGTGAATGGAAGAGCAATTATAGGCCTAATTTCTTGTAGCCACTTCACATAACATCGAGTAAGAAACTGTTGCAGGAAACTCCAGCTGTAATATCTTATGAAAATATCCCCAATTACAGCCACGAGAAACTTACTCTATACTTTGAGAAACCCTATTTTTTGCATGGAACAAGGCAGTTTCCATAAGAAATTAACGAAATACAACCTACCAGCTTCAGGTCCAAGTCCAAAATATGTGGCCAATCAAAAGATGCAACCACTTCCAAACTGAGTGTAAATATATAGTCGATAAATATTTTTTTACTAATGCGTAGAGCCTTCTTGGCATATAAATACCATCTTCTACCTCTTTGACTTTTCACCAATAGATTTATCCTAAGACCACTGGGTTAAGCAGCTACACTATTAAAGGCAACAATGCCCTTGGCTTTTGATTTCAATGTCGACTGAAATAGTTGAACAAACCTCTATTTGATCAAAGTGAATTCCTTCATTAATGAGCACTGTAGAAATATTGACGGCACCAAAGCACTTTAAGAATATATACTCTAAGCCCAAGGAGCTGTGGCATGCCTCAATACCCTCTACAATAGGAGAAAGCATCCCATCATAATCTAGAAAGACTACAATACACTTCCCTTTTGCTAATGCTAGAAATCTTATCAAACATTCCTAAAGCTGAAGGACGATCCACCATCCATGAACCATAAGCTCGATTTTTCCAAGGATAGAGAATATGGCAACACCATTCGTATAAAAAAAAAGGGTTTCATGAATTCATTCTTAAACTATAATTTCAAGAGCAAACCAACCAGATAGGGTTCATAGGCACGTTGCTGCAGGTATGCCAATCATGATGCTGATAATTCATTGATGGCAAAGATTTCAAAAGAATATATCTTTATGATGGCATTTGTTGCATAACCAATGACCGCATTATCTAGCCAATTGAAGGTTTTGACAAGCTTTGCAGTGTGCAGCATTCCTAAATCCATACACAAATATGGTGTTGCTTCTGTGCATGAACCTGTACTCACATGTATTTCAAGAAGCATTCTAGCACTGTTGGTGCTAGACTTATTCTCTTGCCATCATGAAAACCTATTATTAATGATATTATTATATAAAACACTTATTCAATTTAATTAATAACAAGAATTTATAATTTAGTTCTAAATGCCTCTAATCATCAACTCAATAAGATAAAACATATTAAAACACTAGGTAAAATCACAAAATTATTTGATAAAAATCATAAAAACATGGAAAAAAATGCAGCTAAACAATAAGGATGGTACTCTCATATTGTGCATTGACTACAAGAAGTTGAAAAAAGTGACCATCAAGAGTAGGTACCCATTACCGATAATTGATGATTTATTTGATCAGCTGAAGGGAGCAGCAATGTTCTCTAAGACGGCCTTGAGATCAGGATATCATCAAGTACACATCATAGAGGAGGACATCTACAAGACTGCATTCAGGACTATGTATGGGAATTACGAGTTTGTTGTAGTTCCATTCGTTTTGACTAATGCTACCGCTACATTTATGTGATTGATGAATAATGTGTTGCATCGTTATCTGGACAAGTTTGTGATTGCATTAGGCGAATTTTGAGGTCTCAAATGGGCCTCCTAAGGAAATTATAAAATAATAGTGAAAATAATGAAATAATATTAGATTACATCATTAAATTTTAAAGGGAAAAAAGAAAAAACTACTTTTTCAACTCGTATTTTCAATTTATCTCCCTATTGGTTTACTCAAATTTAGAGTGGGAACACTTGTTAGATGCAAAATTTGATTCCTCCTCCAAGGAGTACCCATGTTTCATACTTTAGATGGACCATGCTATACGAAAAATGAGAAATACATGAAAAATGTGATTGTAATAATGTTTTTTCATGTATTTCTCATTTTTCATGTAGTAGGGTCCATCAAAAGTATGCAGCATGGGTACTCCTTGGATGACGAATTAAATTTTGCATCCAATGAGTACTCCTACTCGAAATTTGAGTAAAACCTTAGGGAGATAAGTTTAAAATAGAATTTGAAAAAGCAATTTTATTATTTTATTACTTTTTAATCTTTTTACTTTTTTACGCCAAAAATGGTGAATCATCCCCCATGATTGACATCATCATCTTGAATCCTATTGGTTATTATAGAGTTTATTTTGGTTGTAAATTTTTCTTAGGAGACCCATTTTAGACCTCAAAATTTCTCTAATGTTTCATCGATGAAATCTTGGTATATTCTAAAAAATGAGGAAGAACATGCTAAACATTTAAAAACAATGTTGATACTACTAAGAGACCATAAATTGTATGCTAAGCTTAACAAATGCAGTTTATTTCAGAGTGATGTACATTACTTGTGACATGTTGTTTCTAAGGAGGGCATCGCAGTAGATCTAGAAAAGATAAGGGTCATCATGGAGTGGGTAGGCCCTAAGAATGTGGATGAGGTGAGATTCTTCATGGGATTGGAAGGTTATTACAGAAGGTTCATCAGGAAGTTCTCAAATATTTATTATCCTATTACATCAATACAGAGGAAAGTTAAGAAGTTTGAGTGAAAAAGGAGTGTGAGGTTAGTTTTGAGAAACTTAAGAAGTTGTTGACACAGGCTCTAGTATTAAAGATTGCAGATCCAAACAAGGAGTTTGTAGTATGTACAAATGCGTGAAATATAGGAGTTGGTGGAGTCCTTATGCAATATGGATAGGTGGTATGCTATGAGTCATGAAAACTAAATGAGCACAAGCAGAACTACCCGGCACATGATCTTGAGATAGAAACAATCATACATGCATCGAAGATGTGGAGGCACTATCTTTTTGTTAGGATGTTTGTATTCATGAGTGATCACATTGGGTTGAGATACTTGTTTGACCAACCGAATCTGAACGCTAAGCAAGCGATATGGTTGGCCATGATCAGTGAGTTTGACGTCGAGATCAAGTACATAAAAGGTAAAAATAACATGGCTATAGATCCTCTTAGTAAGTGAATACAAGTAAAACACATTGCAGCTATCAGCTCTTATGGGACAGATTTACAACATAGGATCTTAGAGGTAGGTCAACAGGATGTCAGGTGTATGGATATTGTGTAGAGGTTGTAGTAGATCACAAGTACAGGTACAGGTATAGGTACAAGTAGTGGTAATGGTACACATATAGGTAGTCGTATAGGTACAAGAGTACAGGATATGTATTATCGTCTCATAGCATATGGCTTGTTCAGGTTTAGAGACAAGATATATGTGCTAGATAGAAGTGAGATCAAGGAGGTAATATTGAGATATTTTCATGTGAAACCATATTCAAGTCACCTAGGCTATCAAAACACACTAACGATAAAGAAGAAGTTTTATTACTGGCCAAACTTGAAGAGATATGTAGTTGAGCTTGTGGCTAGGAATTTAGATTATCAATGGGTTAAGGTAAAGTGTAAGCCCATAGGCTCACTTCTACAACTGATTGCGATACCAAAATAGAAATTGGAGGTTATTTGCATGGATTTTATCATAGGTTTTCTGAGGACAGTGAGACATCATGACTCCATCATGGTTCTTGTGGACAGGTTGACAAAGGTAGCGCACTTCATTCCAGTGAAGTCTGCATTTTCAACTAGTAATGTAGCACATGTCTTTATCAAGGATGTGGTCAAATTTCATGGTGTTTCGAAGAATATTGTGTCAGATAGGGATGTGAAGTTCACTTCCAAGTTTTGGAAGGAGTTGTTTGCAGGTTTTGGCATTATATGGGAAGAGTTGCAATACTCCCATCAGTTGGAGTAATCTAGTTAACAGGGTGTTGATTGGACTAGACATGTTTGTAGAGATGGAACAAGAAATGCAGGTAATCAAGAAGAATTTGAAAGAAACACATGATAGGCAGAACATCTATGCATATCAGAACAAGTTTCTCAAGGAGTTTCAGGTTGGGGAACATGTGTACTTGCACATCAAGCCCAGGAAGAGCTCCTTTAGGATTGGATCATGTGCCAATTCGGCACCATGGTTTTGTGGACCTTTCAAGATTATTGAGAGGATCAGGCCATTATTCTATCAACTTTCACTACTTCCCACAGTGAAATTCAATGATGTTAATCATGTTTCATTTCTTAAGAAATATGTTAAAGATGATGATCATGTAATTCACTGTTTTGTATTGCAGGTGGAGCTAAAATGAGAATTCTAGTCAGAACCTCTATGCATTTTACAGAGCAAGATTCTTATGCTCCGAAATTGAGCCATCAAGAAGGTCAAAGTGAAATGGAAGCACTTTGGGCTCGATGAAGCTACATGGGTGATGGTGGATCAAATGCAGGCTATGTATCCATCCTTATTCGTTGGTTGAGCGAATGCTTTGGGATTTGTTTTGGTATATGTTTTGCTCTGATTTTTGGTATAAGTGCATATGTGTATGGATGTAAATACCACCATGAGCTACGTTATAAATCTATAATAAGCGGTGTGATGTCATTTCATTGTGGTTTTCATTATGATGTTATGTTTTGTGTTGTCATGTTTGTTTTCTTCTCAGTAGGATGATCATTGTAAATACTACAATGAGCTAAGTCATAAAGCTCCATTGACAGTATTTTTTTCTATAACAATATTACTTATTCTAGGTTTTGTTGAACACTGGGGATGGCGTTCCCCTAGGGGGGAGGGTTCTGTAACAACCCTAGTGAAAATTCCAAGTAATAAATTTAATAAAGGAAAAATAATAACCAAGGTCATGGGACAAGTATTCCAAGTTGAATGTGGGAAAAACATCCTATTGCGAATGTTCATATGGTTTATTATGGCTATGGAAATTGGAAAAGGAAATGTCTAAGTCTTTGAAAAAGAAAGGTGGCATTTATTGGAATTTATTTATGAAACTAGTGAAAATTAGGAGAAAAGGGAGCTGAAAGGTCACAGGTTGCATGTGAGGAATAAAATGAAGTAAAATAATGGAAAATGAAGAAAAATAGAAAGCTCATTAATAAAAAGGCTTCTAAGGATCACTTCATGGAATTTTTTTACTGCAGTTTTGGAGCTTTAATTATTATCTCTCTCTCTCTCATACTCTTGGATACTTATAGTTTTCTTGGAGCACTCTTTGAGAGTGTGGCATACTTGGATATTTGGAGTAAGAAGGCAAAGGAAGAGTAGGAAAGCGTAAGAATACATTAGGATCAACAGCTACAACGAGTTTTGATTGCAGGTACCACGTTCCATCATATGTTTTCCTCACTATTTTTTGCATGCATGGTGTATGCATGTGGTTTCCTGATCTTGATATGTCATTTGCATGGAGAATTGCTTGGATTGACAGTTTCCTAGCCTTGCCATTTCCTGGATAACTATGGTGTTGTGGGTTCATTTTCATTGTTTGTTTTCAGGTTGGTTCTCATGATTCCTTTAGTTTTGGGTTGAGTTATTAGTTCTTGGCGCCTTGGTTGGAAAAATGCTCTGGAGCTTGGTGGAAAATTGTAGGGTTGATTTAATACTCTTGGAGCCTTGGTTGGATAGATGCTCTAGAGCCCTAAGTAGGTTGAGATACTAGTCCTGGAGCATTGGTTGGACAAATTCTCTAGAGCCCATAAATAGTTGGGGTTGAGTTACTAGTCCTAGAGCCTTTTTTGGAACAAACACCGTGGAGCCTTGGACCTCTTGGGTAGAGACCAATATAGTGATGGTTGTGATTTCTGACCATGAGGTGGAATCATTGGTTAAGGGTTGAGGTGGTTGTTACAAATCATTTTGTCACCGTCCATGCAATCCCCCGTCCCGTACATTGGAGGACTATTCTCGTGACCTGTGGACAGTAAAATTTCCTGAAAATACCTTGATGACATCCTTCTGCATAAGGGCAAGAGTTATCCTAAAGAACATTTCCCCAGAAAGTCATTAAAAACATATGATTGGGCATTGATGCGAGCATCCAGTTCATCACTCGCGCTAACCTAGAAAAGTTACACTAGGCCCACGCCACTTGATGCTTTGTTCCTCTGTCTCACTTGTGCCAAGCCTATTTAGGAATGTTTTTTAAAAATAAAAGCTGGAAGTTTGATTCTAACAACTTCAGAATGAATCATCAGAAAGAGGTTGGGCTATTTGGCTCTATATCTCCCTGATTAGGAAGTGGTTTCCACCTCTCATGGAACCTTCCTAAGAGATAGGACTCTCCCCCATGATTATAGGGAACCTAACCTCTCCTTCTCCCTCTATAAAAGCCTACCCTCTCCATTTGCAAGCTAGTTGAAATTTTTGGAAGGAAATTATAGCCGAGTGACAATCACGAGTAGAGCTAAGGAGAACCCTGTGAGAGAGAGAGTTTTGTCAAATCCTTGATGAGCTTTTTGAGACACGTCCCACTGGAATCTTGTCAAAGGAAGATCACGACATCAAAGCACCAGTTGTAATCGTTCTCTCGTATCTTAATATACATGACTCTGATATTGGTTCCATGATTGTGTTTCTCCATTATATAATACAATTTCATTAGTTCCTCTCTGATTGATCGATAGTTATAAAGTGTGAAATATTATGTTGCATGTTGTCTCTCTTCTTTGCATGTGTACAGGTATCTGGATGCAGCAAGCTCACGGATCGCGACCTATCCAGCTAGAAATGGAAGCGCCACTTCTTCTTTGACAACAATAACGAAGGAATCACGGTAAGCGATCTATTGCGATTCTATTTTTTGTAACTAGGAATCAATAGCTTTGTGTGTTTTGATTATTGCTAGACCCACTCTAGGGCTAGTGGGATCGCCTATGTCCGCAGAGGGGATTTACCTCCACAACAAATTTGGTGACTCCATTGGGGATCAGTGTGAGTTGGTCCTTCCTCCATTGGGTTGTTTTTTGGCTTTTTGTTTGATTAGTCTACTTTTCTGGTTCACCTTACTTGGTGTTAAAACCCTGTTCAGCCCCCAAAAGACCAGATCTAGCCTCTGTTCATTCATTTTCATAATTTTCTAGGGTAAACCTAATTGGCGCAGTTATCCCTCTGACAGTCATGTCAAAGGGCGCTAGTTGCTATTTAGGCACCCGTGCCATCCCATGTTTGGCGTAGGTTACAGCCAGACAGGCGCGCCAACCCTGGTAGGTTTTAGGGTTTGCCTGTTTTTGGACTCTATGAACTTGAGTTTTGGTCCTAGTTTGATTTTTCTGATTGTTTGAGTGCTTTGAAGTCATTTTTTACTGTGTTTAGCCCTTGTCCTCTGGTTTTTTTCTCTTTTATGTCAGTTTTTCATTTTAGCCCTAGGGCTTCTAGGTGCTTTAGTGTGATGAGCCTCCCGTGGGAGTTTTGGGTCTTTGCTTTCCCGGTCAACTTTGTTTCTACTTCTTTGCATTCATCTTGCTAAATCTAATTGAGTCATTATGTTTATTGAGTGATTGTCCTCTCTTTTGTTCAGTTTCTCTTTGTGTTTCCCCAAGCCTATATCACACGGTTTGTTTGAGTTTATTTCGAGATTCTTCTTCGCTTTGAGGGATTTCATCATTGGTTTGAGTCTTGATTGTGCTTGTTTGAGTTGAGTGAACATGTTTTTTTTCATATCTCTCTCTATCATTCTCAAATTGATGTTTTCATTGGTTTTTGATTTATTTAATGGATTTGCTCGAATATATTGAAAAATATATAAAAAAAAAATCTTTTGAATTTTTTATTGGCGTAGTGAAAATTGAAAACTCTTTCACATTACTAGTGTTGTATAATTCTAGAGAAAAATTTTCCAGTTTCATTAAATTGCATTGAAATAGGTAGTGGATGTTTTTATGTATTCATTTAGCTATCATTTGAAAGCTCTCCACTCTCCCGTAGATAGCTATTGAACAAAATGATATTTTGTGGCATGTAGTTTTCATCTAGAGGTTTTATGAGATCCAACATTCGATAGGGCCTTGAAATCGAAACGTAAATTCAAGATCAAATTTAAAATTTATTGAATTAACCTAAGGCAACATTGAAACTTAACGGAACATCTAGTAGTTTATGGTAGAGATGTGTTCCAGCGTCTTTAAGCCTAGTAGTTGTCGCTCGCCATCTGGCTACAAACAACACTAGTGCGGACTTGTGCTCCCTGTACCATCGTGTATATAAAGGGAGACCCCATTAGGTTTCAAATCCTTTATCTATAGGAAGCCAATTCTATTGCCTCTTACCTGTGATACACCGAACACAGCATTCGAAGAGATTACCTGCACGTACGTTAAGTCCTTGGTTGATTTCTCTTTCATTTTTACCATGCTGTATATGGCAGTTCACGGATATTTGGTACACCCATTTACCTAGATTACCAGAGCATTCACTTTGATCTTTACTAACTCTTTTAATTGAAAAGATCATCGAGCTCTTGTCCTTTCAAGCTTGTGTCCAACCTGAAAGAGATAGAGTCAACTTTTGCTTGTTTCTCAACTCTTGAAATATGAAACAACAGAGTCTGGTTTCAGTGTCTTAAAAATTTAATCGCCCACAAAATATTGGTTAGAATTTTTGTCCTTAGTGTTTTATTTCAAGGTCATTTCCAATGGCAACTTTTCTGGAGTTTTCCAATCAAGGAGTCCCGTCTGAAGGAAATCTTAGTCCTTTTCCTGCTGTAGGAAATATTGGTGCTCCTTATATGGCCATGCTATCCCTCCGTGGGTTAAATATTGGGTTGCCTGTTTGGTTGTTTTCAACCTTTGTGGTCTCAAGTGTTTCGACTGCCATACCATCCACTCCTCCGCCTGAGCAATTCCATGTTGATTCGAAGGTGGACCTCTCCCCTTCCTCGCCTATTTATTTTTCCTCATCTTCTACTTCGCCTGGTGAAAGTTTGGATTCTAGTACCCAGGTGGCTAAGAAGAAGAAGAAGAAGACGAAGAAGAAGAAGTTAGATAAGCGAGAGGCTAATGCTGCAGTTGTTGCTCCTAAGAAGCCTTCCATTGATAAACCATCCAACCTTCCATAGAAATTCAAATTCCCTTGCATGTTGTGCAAAGGTGACCACCTTCTTCGAGACTACCCTGGCATTCCCAAGGTACTTGAAGTATGGTCCGACGGTCGTCCACCGTTGCCTTTGACTTCCAAAAGTCATGTTAGTAACACATCCTCGACTAGTTCTAATAAGACTCATAAGAAATAGGGTAAGTTTACCAATCCCCATAAGTTGTGTGAAGGGCATCATCCCATTCACCTTTATCCATACATGGATGAAGCCAGGAGAGTGTTGGACAACCATACTATTTCTGCACCCTGCCTTCCAGTTGGTTACCAGAAGCTTTCTTCGAGTCCTCCACTAGTTGATTCAATAATTGGTCAAGAGTCATCCTTGGTCGATCTGGCTCCCCCAGAAATTCAAATTCAGGAATCCGTTCCTAACCAATCATTGGACATGGCATCAGTCGAATTGATCCCATTTATGGTTCATCCGGTCTTTTCCGTTGAGAGTGGATCTCATCCCCCTCATGTTCTTCTTGTTTCATCAGATTGTTCGGACTTGGAGAAATTTTCTTCTGTCACTGTAGTTCAAGAATTTTCTCCTCCTACTCCCGAGATGGAGATCGAGGAATATGCTCCTCTTGCTCTGGTAAAATCGAGGGAAAACCGTCTCAGTCCGATGGTACCACCTCTAAGTAATTTGATCGCTTCCTATGATTGGAGTCGATTTGTAGGATACCACCTTCCGTCTTATGTGCTTTTTGAGATAACAGTACGAACCTTTGATCTGGTCGTACCCAGAACCATTATAGATGAAGGCACATCTGTTAGTATTCTGTCTTCCACTACTTGGCAAGCTTTTGGTTCTCCACCGCTTATGCCTATTATGCAGAATCTGTTGGCTTTTAATAGAGGAACCAGTCAATCGTTAGGGATCCTTCCGAAGTTGCATGTTACTTTGGGAGGGAAAACCGTCCATTTGGACGTGATGGTTGTACCTGGCCCCTTGGAATTTAATTTACTCTTGGGCCACGATTATACTTATGCCATGGGAGCACTTGTCTCCTCCCTCTTTCGTGTGATGTGTTTTCCACACCAAGGTCAGATCGTGACCATTGATCAGCTTGCATTCTTTGGTCTGAATATGGTAGCTATTCCACCATCATCCCTGTCGAATCTTTATCCGCCAGTTGTGTCATCCCCGCTGCATGTCAATTATGTGGCTACCTATCCTGTGCCCATATTCAGTGATAGTGCCTTTGTACATCATGTGCTGGGGGCATTGGGTCCAGACTTCCAAGATGCTTTCCTTCCATCGGATGGGAAAGCCTTGGAAGCTATGACTCCTTAAACCATCAAACAAGGTCTGCCGGAGCATGGTTTGTTTTCTTGTGTCAAGCTCCTTAAAAAATGAAACAAGCTCTTTGGAGCATGGTTTGTTTTCTTGTGTCAAGCTCCTTAAAAAATGAAACAAGGTCCTTGGAGTAGAGTTCCCTGTATTGTGTCAAGCTCCTTAAACCATGAAGCAAGGTGTTCCAAGGATAGTTCGTCTTCTATGTAAACCGCGTTTAAAAAATGAATTAGGTTTTGAGGATAGTCCTTTCAATGTGTCAACCTCATTAAAACAATGAAACACGTTCCCTGTTCAATTTGAGTCTTTGATTAGATCTTGTAAAATCCCAGTCGAGTCTTTCACTTGAACTCATAATTTGAACCTTCACTCCATTTTTCATATGGAATGAAGCTTGGGGGGCATGTACACCTCGAATTGAGTCACCATGTTGGGGGGATATGCCTAGTTTTCCTTGTCATTTCAAGCATAGTTTATTTGGTGTTTTCAAGGTTGCGTAAAAATAACAACTCATTTCAAGCATACTTTACTTGTGTTTCGAGCTTATGTCAAAATGAAACCAGTTTCAAGCATAGTTTATCTTTGTTTTAAGCTTGTGTAAAAATGAAACCAACTTCAAGCTGAGTTTCCTGATTTCAAGCTTATGTAAAAATGAAACCATTCCCATTTTACCTCTCGTGATTGCCATTTTACCAGCCTGTTTTGCTAGATGAGCCTTGGTTTTTTCATTCCATCGTCCCTATCTACTTGGCCGATCATATGCCTTCACTTGGTTGTTTCACCCATTCTTGAGGAACCACTACAATGAGTGGTCTTGTTAGCCAGCCTCTTAACCTTATCTTGTTATGAGAAGTTCCACCACCACCAGAACCAGTAGCTACTCTTAATACCACTTGTTCCTCCAGGAGGAGTCACCTTTCATCTCTTTTCTGACTCTCTAAAACTGAAAATATTGTCGAGTCGCTTGTCGTTTTGAGCTCATTAAATTAGTTGCAAAACAACATCTACACTGTATACGTTTACCCCTTTTTCAGCCTGGGATAGATTATTTTATGAAAAAGAAATACCCTAGCCTATCACAACTAGGAGGTTCTCTTAGACATAGTTTTCTACCTTTTCGGATCTATGGGACTACCTATGAAAGGGGACTGCTGGAGTTTTCTTTTCCATTGTTTTTTCAAACTCTCTAAATATGAAAAGATGCCGAGTTCTTCCTTTGTCAGACTCATTAAAAACTGATGACATCGGACTTCGTCGTAATGACGTTACTCGATTTCCTCCTTCCTAGGGCTCGTAAAATGTACTAGGTTGGATTTGTCCGAACGAAAAAATTACATCACAAGCATATGCTATCCCCTTCAAGCTTGTTTTCAAAAAATAATTGGGGTACTCACTAGAAATGGTGAAGGAAAATGGAACCAATATCATAGTTGTGTCGACAGTATGTTGCTCTTGAACATGGCACTTGTCTACGTTCGTGTCAGGTTGGGGACATCTCATCTCGTTATCCACTTGCCTCCATGGGTTTGGGTAATCTCTTTTGATTGCTGATCTGCTCTTTTCCACGTCACCATGACCTCAGATCCTTTGATGTAAAATGCTGCCAAATCCAGTGTCATGCCGCCGATATGTTCAAGAGAAGTTTGCCTCTACAGTTTTCAACCTCCCTTTGATTATCTGTTGGTCTTGATTCACAAACATCATGTTCCTCTATCTCGTGTTGATGATGTGGGAAACATTATGGCCCACCTTTGATCAAGGTCACTTCCTTTCGACTTCAGCTCATTATCTAGGAAGTTGGTCTCGAGACTCCCTTCAGGTACCTTGGAGCCTGCATGCCTCAATTGTAGGTTCTTTGCATTCGATGCAAGGTTATCATTATTGGCCTTCGATCAGATGATTTTGTGGCTGTTCAATGCCAGATCCCTGTTCACATTCCGTGGATTGTACCTCTTGTACCTTGAGAGCCATTGTCATTATTTGTGGTTTCTCTCATTTCTATTAACAATTTTCATCATTGGCTGGTAATCAGACGATGTTCTTGCATGTTCGACTTCAACTCACATATTTGCATGCTCAAGCTTGTACTTTGTTCGGATCGAGATGGAACACAAGACCCTGGATTTTGTCTGATAATCCAAGCTGTGGGTTCTTTGTGGATTATTATGACTTATTACATGACTCTTTTGATTGGATGGCTATGACCATATCTTAGTCTACTTGTTGATCCTTATTTTACTAGATGGCTGCGTCCATACCTTGGATCTCAGTTTTTTTTATTATGGATGGCTGCACCCATACCGCATATCATGTATCAGAGATATCAGTTGTATCTGTAGTCGTAGGTATTCCGACAGTATTGTTTTCAGTTGGACACATTCTCATAAAGAATTTCATCCCTCCCTCTCTCTGAGACCTCATGCTTTAGGGGACATCTGTTACACAGCATTTTTTCACCATCCCTGCAATCCCTCGTCCCGTATATTAGAGGAATATTCCCATGACATGTGGACAGTAAAATGTCCTGAAAATACCTTGATGGCATCCTTCTGCATAAGGGAAAGAATTCTCCTGAAGAAAATTTCCTCAGAAAGTCATTAAAAACATATGATTGGGCATTGGCGCGAGCAGCCAGTTCATCACTCATGCCAACCTGGAAAAGTTACACTAGGCCCATGCCACTTTGTGCTCTGTCCCTGTGTCTCACCCGCACCAATCCTATTTGGGAATGTTTTTAAAAAATAAAAGGTGGAAGTTTGATTCTAGCAACTTCAGAATGAATCCTCAGAAAGATGTTGGGCTATTTGGCTCCAGATCTCCCCAATTAGGAAGTGGTTTTCCACCTCTCATGGAACCTTCCTAAGAGATAGGACTCTCCCCCATGATTATAGGGAACCTAACCTCTCCTTCTCCCTCTATAAAAGCCTGCCCTTTCCATTTGCAAGCTAGCTGAACTTTTGAGAAGGAAGTTATAGCTGAGTGAAAATCAAGAGCAGAGCTAAGGAGAACCCTGTGAAAGAGAGTTTTGTCAAATCCCTAATGAGATTTGTGAGACACATCCCGCTGGAATCCTGTTGAAGTAAGATCACGACGTCAGAGCACCGGTTGTAATTTTTCTCTCGTATCTTAATATATATGACTCTTCTATTGGTTCCATGATTGTGTTTATCCATTATATAACACAATTTCATTAGTTCCTCTCTAACTGATTGATAGTTATAAAGTGTGAAATATTACGTTGCATGTTGTCTCTCTTCTTTGCATGTGTACAGGTATCTGGATGCAGCGAGCTCACAGATCATGACCTGTCCAGCTAAGAATGGAAGTGCCACTTCTTCTTCGACAACAACAACAAAGGAATCACGGTAAGCGATATATCACAATTCAATCTTTTGTAACTAGGAATCGATAGCTTTGCGTGTTTCGATTGTTGCTAGACCCACTCTAGGGGTAGTGCGATTGCCTCTGTCTACAGAGGGGATTTACCTTGACAACAGTGGTTTAGCCTCTGCAAGCCCTGGTCTGGTTTTGATGGATTTGGTTTATGACATCCCACATTCATGCTTGGAATATGGCATGGGGTGACTGGCTGAAGAGATATTTGGCTCAGCCATGTCTATGGTTGGGTGGAACATGGAGGTCCCAGATTTGGTTTCATTTTTCCTATGGAAATAAGAGCTCTTTTTCCATTGTATTGATGGGTAAATATGTGTGTTATTCGATGGCTTATATGGTTGTTATGTGCTTGTCATTTCTATTTCTTATATGTTATTTATGACTATGTTTTATGATGGTGATGAATTATGGCTCTCATCATATTTTGATTCGTAATTGAATGAAAAATGTATGTATGCCTAAATAGAATATAATGTAGTTAATGTGATGTAGAAAAAAAATGCTTCTTAGCGATTCTCAGATAAGTATGAGACCCCTATGCTCATATCTGATGTTTACACCTGTAGATTACATATTTGTGATATGTTTGAAAAAATGATTTTCATGGCTAGTAGGGGTTTATTCTAGGTATTATCATGATTTTTGCAAATACATAGTTGTCTCACCTTTTTATTTGATATCTCAACTTGTCATTGAGTTTTGGGCAGTGGCCTGGGCTCTGGGCCTAAAAAACTGCCTTAAATCCCACAGACGTAGGCACAAGTCTAGGAAATTTAGTTGCTTGACGTAGGCATGCAAGCTTGTGCATGCATCAAGAGCCTCCTAGACGTAGGCATGCAGTCTTACGGGAGCATTTGAAGGTTAAGTGGGTTAAAAATGTAGTGGGACTTAGGGGCATTAAGGGAATTTTGAGGTCTAAAATGGGCCTCATAAGGAAATTATAAAATAATAGTGGAAATATTAAAATAAGATTTGATTACATTATCAAATTTTAGAGGGAAAAAAAAAACAACTTTTTCAACTCGTATTTTCAACTTATCTCCCAAAATTTTTACTCAAATTTTGAGCACGAGTAGTCGTTGGATGAAAAATTTAATTCCTCTTTTTCAATCACTTTTTTTCATGTATTTCTCTTTTTTCGCATAGTAGGTTCCATCGAAAGTATGCAACATTGGTACTCCTTAGATGAGGAATTAAATTTTGCATTCAACGAGTACTCCCCCTCGAAATTTGAGTAAAAAAGTTGGGAGATAAGTTGAAAATACAAGTTGAAAAAATAGTTTTATTATTTTATTATTTTTTAATCTTTTTACCCTTTTACTTAAAAAATGGTGAATCATCCCCCATGGTTGACATCATCATCTTGAATCCTATTGGTTCTTATAAATTTTATTTTGGTTTTACATTTTTCTTAGAAGGCCCATTTTAGACTCAAAATTCCCCTAATGGGGCTAGTTACCTGAGTTTTTGGGACGGTTCCTAGGAGTATTTTTGCTGATGTGGAAGGTATGTATGATGTGTTTCCATCAATTACATTTCGTTAAGGTCACCTAGGAGGTTGAATATGATCATAGTAGCCTCTCGTCACATTTTTACCTTGGTTAGCTAGTTACTTGGGTAAATATGGGCGTTACAGTTAAAGTCCCAATGTTTTTGGCTTCAAGAGGGCAATCAAAATACCTCCTTTCATAATCAGGAAAAATCTCGTGAACTAAGGAATGGAGATAAAGGCATAGTCCCTGAAGGAATCTGAAAGATAAGTTTCTTTCAATACATTAAGAAGAAGCACATTTTTATTTTCAATCACTCTTTAATGACGATATAATGGTTTACATGGCCCAAGCTCAAGAGTTTCTACAACGTGTCCCCTATGTTTTATTTGATTTTGAAAATTTGTCCCTTGTTAAATAAATAGATGAAGTGGAAGATCTAGATGAAATTTGGGATTTGGATTCAAATAAGGCCCCAAGCCCAGATGGTTTCTCCATAATCTTCTTAAGGAATTTATGGATCATGATAAAGAAAGGAGGTGTTGTGGATGTTGAACAATATGATAAAAAAAGAGAGGATTGGAAGTTCCACCAATTCTTCCTTCCTTGTTCTTATCCCTAAAGAGTTGAATCCATGAAATTTTTTCCCGATTTCGTCTTATATCTTTATCTAACTCAACTTATAAAATTTTAACAAAAATCATAGAATCCAGAATGAATAACTTTCTTCCAAAGTTTATCTCGGAGGGGGGGGGGCGTTTTGGGGGTTTGCAACGGAGGAAAATTTGGGATTAAATTATTCTTGTCCATGAAGCAATTCACTCAAGCAAGGAAGCTAGCGAGTTATGAATGATGATCAAATTATATATTGAAAACTCTTTTGATGAGGTCATATACTCCTTTATTTTTCGAATTCTTGAGAAATTTGGATTTAGTAAGGATTTCATTCATTTGATTAAAGTATGCATAGGATATCCATGCATAGCGCCACTAGAAATGGTCTACCTAGTCCCTCTTTCATAACTACCAAAGGCTTAAGGCTAGTCTTCCCTCTATCTCCTATTCTCTATATCACTACGAATGAAGGTTTGAGTAGGAATCAAGAGAAAGTCAGGCATGATGATAAGCTTGTGGGGATGAGTAAAGTGCATAATATTAAGGGGATGAATCATTCCTAGTTTGTAGCTAATACTCTCCTGCTTGGGGGTGCTTCCAAAATTATTGTGGCATAATTTAAGAAGATAATAGACTTATAATTCAAATTTTCTAGAGGAATTCCTAATAAATAGAAATTTCAACTATATGAATGGAACTATTATGAATCATCAATGTTTGAGATCTTTAGGATACTTGAATTCCCTGTTGTTCTAAGTTGGAGGTTCCTAGGTCCCTATAATACTAGTGTATAAAATTATTCTTATTATTAGTATAGCCCCCTTATTTTTATTATTGTGCCCATGCAGTCCTCATTTTGTTATCATTGTGCCCCATAGAAGCCCACTATTGTTATTGTTGTTCCCTTACATTGTTATTGTTATGTTGTCTAGGATTATATTGTGACCCCTTGGACTACTATATATAGAAAGGAGTTTTTGTCATTCGTATCATCTAATAATTGTTCATTTATGTAATTTAAAGGAGGTTTCCCCCTTGAAGTTGATAATTTTTAAGTCATTGATCTATCTTTTCTTCTATTTTATGAGTTGGTTGCATAACATTTGGTATCAGAGCTTTGGATTTTAGGGTTTTGTTGTTGAAAATAGGTCATCGTGGCATTTTCTCTATAACGTTTTTGCTGCAAAGGTTTTGAAGCTGAAAAAAAACCCATTTCATCCAAAATCTTGAGGAACATTAGGTAAAAATTTGAGATATTGGTTTGCCATAATTTCAGATATATGATTTGTGGAATTTAGGGTGTTTGCAGGCTCCAAAATTTCATCTCAAACAAGTGACCAAGGGAAAATCATCATAACTTTTGTTTCATGCATCATATTGGAATTTTGTAAAAAGTGGTTGCAATTTCACAGATTGTAGTTTATTTTATAGCGATTTCCAAGCGAAAGGTTGAAACAGTGACACATGGAATTTCGTACAAGTTCTCTCTACTGAACCAACACATAAGTAGGTCATTGTGGGATATCAATCATAACTTGGTCTTCAAGAATCCAAATTAGGTCTGACATATTGAATTGGAAATACGACTCAAAGGGCTACTACAGTACCAAATTTCAGATATTGAAGATTCAAAATCGCAGAGATAATTTAGGTTCAATATCGACCTCCTAAAAAGAAAGAAAAAGGTGTGTATTTGTTTTTTAAAATTGCATAACTTTTTTTTGAAAAAATAGTTTGAAATGATTCCAAGAGAATATTGAAGCATAGATATAAGTATTGGATTCTAAAATGTCTCTAAAAAAAAATTCCAAACCCATTAACTCCTGAGAAAAATATGCTATGATGCATGAAGAGGAAGAAGTGCAACATGATATATCAAAATTATGAGACCAAGTGCAAAAAATGTCAATCTCGCAAAAGGTAACCAAAAATGAAATGGAAGCTAAAATGGATGGTTTGAAGAAAGGCATGGAAGCTAAAATGAATGGAGTGGAAGTTAAGATGGATGGTTTGAAGAATGGCATGAAAGCTAATATGGATGGTTTGAAGAATGGAATGGAAGCTAAGATCGATGGTTCAGAAGAAAAACTAAAAGTAGACATGGAAGGTTTGAAGGAAGGTTTGATTAAGTTGCTACAAGAAATGATTCCTAATGGAGGAAAGGTAGTAGAGGAAACTCATGATGAGAAAAAAATAAATGTTAATCATGATTTCATAAAGTCTAAAGTTGGATTGAAGACCCACCATATTCCAAAGATCGATATGAGGAAGTTTGATGGCAAGGATCTTGTAACATGGATACTACAGATGGAGCAATATTTTAATCTCCATAATGTGCAAAGCACACAAAAGGTACATATTTCAACTTTATATTTAGAAAAAAAATACTTTTGTATGGTATAGATGGCTTTTCTCTCGTAAATTTAATTGTCACTTGGTCAATTTTTACGGAGTAAATGATAGCACATTATGAGGATACAAAGAGCAACACCTTCTTTAGCCAATTAATAAATCTCAAAACAAAGGGTTCAATGGTGAAGCACATTGAGAACTTCCAAAAATTGAATATAGAGTAAATGATATTCCATAGGAACACATGATTGATGTCTTCATAGGGACTTTAAAGGATAACATCCAACATGAGGTTTTCCTTTGGGAACCTGATTCATTGGAGAAGGCATTCAGGTTAGCAAGAAAAATTGAAAAAAAAATTATGGCAACAAGGAAGCCTACCACTCACAACTATAAATATGGAAGTGTTTCTACTTCTATACTTCCACAACCTACAGGGTCGAAACCACAACAATTAGAAGAAAAAAGAGCAAAAGGGATTTGCTATAGTTGTGATAGAAAACACATTAAAGGTCATAAGTGTGCTAAGAAGAAATTATTTTACATAGATTGTGAAGAAGAGGAAGAAAATGAACAAAAAACTTCAAAAGAAGAGGATACAGACCAGGAACCAACCCTAGCTAAAGAAGAAATGAATCTAACCATATATTGTATTGAATTCACAGGAATTACCACTCCTACAAACTCTCAATATAGAAGGACATATCAAGAAGAAAAACGTAATAGTGTTGATTGATTCGGGTAGTACCATAATTTTATTCATTATAGGGTACCCAAGGAATTGAATTTCTTTCTATACCCAACACTAGAGTGTCAAGTGATGGTTGCAAATGGAGTATTGACACCTAATCCTAATAAATTGGGAAAAATTGTACATTAGTGTAAAATAGGAAATAAGGAAGTTTAGGAGACATTGGGAAATGAATCCCAACAATCTCACCTCCATGTATATATTCATAAGCACTCTCAATCGATTCACATGATTCATTGTGTGGAGTTACTTCCTAGCCTAACATGGTATTAGAGCCAACTCCATTTTTAGCATTTTTTCCCTTGTAGTAACTCCCTCTCATTCTGCCTATTCTGCAGAACTGACATTCTCTACTGGAGAATCAAATATCTTTTGCTTTAGGACAGTTGAACAAAGCATACTAGTGTTGGGTCTCTATACCCAAAATCGAACTACATTTTTTATCGACCCTCCTAGTAATGATTCTTCCAATGCTGGCTCCATCCCCTCACACCGCATCATACCTCCCATAGCTGACTGCGCAGTTGATTCCCCTCCACCCATTGCAAAATCAGTATACTCCCGCAGCGGCCCTACTTTATTCGACTTCATTCCCCAACACATCGAATTCGTCTTTGTGGTAAACGTTCTCATATCCCACTCCCCGCCAGCTCCCATAGTAGTGCTCCTCCCCATTCATGTTTCTCCCTCCTCCCTCCGTCCACAACTCTCCTCCAATTCGCTCTTCTCCCTCCTCCCTCCTCCCTCCTCCCCGCTCCCTCCTCCTCGCTCCTTCCTCCCTCCTCCCTTCGTCATCCTTCCAACAACTCAACCCTCCCTCCTCCCTCCTCCCTCGCCCATCACCTCCCATATTCGATTTCCCCATATTTTATTTCCCCATATTTTACCTCCCTAGGTTTGACGTCCAACCTCCCCTAGGTCCAACCTCCCCCAGGTCTGACCTCCCCTTGGTCCGACCTCCCCAGATAACACTTCTGCAAATTTTTTTTATCTTTTTTACAAAAAAAGAATAAACACCAGAATTGAATTTTTTTGCAGCAGACTACAGTTTTTGACACCAGAATTGAGTTTTTTTGTAGTAGACTGCATTTTTTTTATAGTAAATATTTATAATGAATTCACCCATATATATTGTGGGAGTAGTCCTCTCTAGAAAGGAGAACTATCTTGAGTGCTCTTAGAAAATAAAGCACAATCTCATTGTTAATGAGTTGTGGAGAGAAATTTGTGAAGGAGAAGGTAATAATGCCCCAACAAATCCCACCTCAGACAAGGAGATCGCCATTTAGGAAAAGAAGAATTGCAAGGTCTATGCCTTGATTGCAGCTTCTATAAATGAAGAGGTGAGTTTCCATGTTAAACCATTTTAAAATTCCTATGAAGCCTTGAGGAAATTAAAATAACTCTATGACTCACATTTAGTACTTGAAATTGTTCAATTAATGATTAAACTATTCAGCCTTTAATTGAAAAACGATGACCCTCTTGCTTTAGCATCATAAGTAAGATATGTCATGCATGACATTAAAAATATTGGTGTATACTTTTACATACCTCTCATATATTATGTTAAGGCATTGTATTCCACTTACTCACACTACCTTGAGTCATTGCAAGAAAGTGGAAACCTCAAGGAGATCACCTTTGACTCCCTTGAGAAAACGTTTACAAAAAGAGAGAAGGCTTTTAGAAATAAGACAATCCCTCTATCTTTTGAAGAATATGTATGTTAAGCACATAGAGAGAATAATCGTGCTCAATATTCTTCTAGAGGAAGAGGTGGACAAAGAGGACGAGCAAGGAGAAATTTTAGAGGAAGGGGGGCCAGACAAGCTCAAAGTGAAAAACATGATCTTCATTACATACACTGCAATATAGATTGGCATAGTGCATCTACATGTAAGATTTCTTGGCACATAATTCAGTAGGAAAAAATCAAGAAAAACGTAAAAATAATGACAGAGACAAAGGTAAAGCACCTAAATCTGCTCCTTATGTTGTAGCACATTGTAACATTGAAGTAACTGAAGACCTGTTTAATGATTCACTTACTTCCTAGAAAAATGATTGGTTTCTATATTCAGGAGCAACAGGTCATATGAATTTTAGAAAATATTTTTTTTAAGAATTTACTTTCAAGGTTGATGGAGTATTATACTTTGCAGACAAATCTAAACTCAAGTCATCAGGGCTTGGCACAATCATGCTTAAGTTTCCTGGTCTTCTAGACAAACTTCTACATGAGGTTCTATACCTCCCTGAGTTGAGGAGAAACTTGTTGTCCTTGATACACATCCACCAGCAGGGACACTCCATTCACATGTTTTATGGCAAGGTTGAGGTTAGAAAAGCATCATATCGCTCACTTGTCATGAGAGGAATAGAAAAAGGAAGACTCCTAAAGATGCAAGGTACCTCTGTTCATGCAAAAGACTTTGCATTTAGTTCTCACTATGATGAAGGTACATTCCCATCAAGTATTTTATGGCATGCTAGATTTGGGCACTTAAACTATGACAACCTTCAATTGTTGAAGAAAAATGGTGTTACTGGATTGCCTACAATTCCTAGGAAACTTAACCAATGTGATTATTGTATTCTAGGAAAGCATAGCAAACAATTCTTTCATGATTCACATTCCAGAGCACATAGAAAACTCGAGCTTATTCATTCAAATTTATGTGGCCCCATGCATGTTGCTTCTGCAATGGAAGAAAATATACGATGACATTGATTGATGATTACACCAAAATGTGTTGGGTTTACTTACTGAATAACAAATCTGATGCTTTTCAAAAATTCAAGAATTTTCATGCATGGATTGAAAACGATGCACAAAATCATATTAGCTCTTTGCGCACTGATAATGGAAAAGAATACACTTCAAAAAAATTTGAAAACTACCTTCACCAACATGGGATCAAACCTTAAATAACCATGCCTTATAATCCCCAACAGAACGGTGTAGTTGAAAGAATGAACAAGACAATTTTAAATATGGTTCACTCCATGATGTTTTTCAAGAATGTAAAATTTATGTTTTGGGCTGATGCAGTTCTATGTGTTGTTTACATAAAGAATAGGTGTCCTTCTAATGCAATAAAAAATACAACTCCTTATGAAATGTGGCATGGCCACATTCCTGCGGTAAAGCATTTTTAGGGTCTTTGGTTCCACAAATTATGATTTGATACCTAAGGAATAAAGAAATAAACTTTGTGCTAGAAGTCGAAAATGTATATTCTTGGGGTATTCCAATACCTAAAAAGGATATCGTCTCTATGATGAAGTCAATAATAATTTTGTAGTATCTATAGATGTCATATTCCTTCAATCTTCGAAGACTGACGATGTTGTTGAGCGACAGCTTGATCGCTTGGATAGGTTCACACATGCAAAGTCATTTCAAGAATTTGATAATAAGATTCCACATCTTGAAGGGGGGATTCCTATACTAAATCAATCTGTGGAATCATCTTTTGAAGCACTCTCTCCCCCACATGAAGAACCAACCACGGATGACACCATGAATGATGTGATTGACAGAATTGGGAGACTGAATATTGATTCAATATCAACATATTCAAATGAGCAGCTTGGGCCATCTTAGAAAGGTCCCCTAATAATTAACAAAGACACTCGAAAATGTCCATCTCAATGAGGTTGGAAAGATAGGAAGAAGAAGTTCCACTAGGAAAAATTGAGGTGATGTAGATGATTTTGATACACCTATTAATATGGATGTTTTTCATAATTTTGAATTGAATTTGACTATAGATCTTGAACTGAATTCCTTTAAAGGAGCTGCTTCTCATGATGAATGGAATGAAACGATGCAAAATGAGTATGATGGCTTGATAAAGAATGGCACTTGGAAGCTAGTTGATCCTCCATTGGGAACCAAACCAATTGGTTGCAAGTGGGTCTACAAATACAAGTACAAAGCGGATGGCTCACTTGAGAAGCACAAATACGGGCTTGTGGAAAAAGGTTTTTCACAGAAAGAAGGGGTCGATTATGAGGAAAATTCTTCCCCCACAGCAAAATGGGCCACCATCTGGACACTCTTTGCCTTAGTACCTCAGAATGGTTGGAAAGTCCATGAGATGGATGTAAAAACTACCTTTTTGAATGGAGATCTAAAGGAGAAGGTTTTTATATCCTAGCCAGAAGGATTTTTTGTGAAAGGCCAAGAACACAAAGTATGCAAGCTTATAAAATCCTTGTATGGCCTCAAGCAAGCACCGTGAGTCTGGTATGAGAAATTAACTGTGCATCTTCTTAAACTTAACTTCAAACATTTTGATCTTGATGACACAACTTTGTTTGTCAAGAAAGTTGGAAAACCATTTGTATATCTTATGGTGTATGTAGTTGATATTTTGATGACAGGGAATAATGAGAGTTATATTTCATCCATAAAGAAGGAATTGAAGAAATGTTTTGAAATCACTGATTTGGGATATGTTTACTACTATATTGGTATTTAAGTTACTCAACATCCTAAATTTTTATTCCTTTCTTAGAAGAAGTACATTGGAGATTTATTGAACAATTTTGGCATGGTTGAAAGAAATCCTTTGACCACTCCAATGGAACAAAACTTGAAGCTGACATCAATTGAAGGGAAATAATTTGAGGATGCAGCGAAGTATAGACAACTTGTAGGAAGTCTCATCTACCTAACTACTACTATACCACACATCTCATTTGTTGTTTGAATCCTCTCCAGGTTTATGTAAAAACTTTGTGAAGGACATTGGTATGTTGCAAAAAGAGTTCTAAAGTACGTGAAATGGACTCAAGACTTTCGGCTCAAATATACATTGGTGGGCGACTTCAGCTTGATTGGATACTCTAATTCAAACTTTGATGGAGCAAAATAAACTAGGGCATCTACTTCAAGTTATACTATGAGTCTTGGATCAGGATTTGTATCCTGTAGATCACGCAAACAATCAGTTCTAGCATATTCCACAACTGAGGTAGAATATGTTGCAACAGCTGAAGTGACAAAGGAAATTGTGTAACTCAAGAAAATCCTTGAAGATTTGCATATGAAATAAATTCATTCAACTCCACTCATGATCGACAACAATTTTGTAATAAATTTGGCCAAGAACCCAAAGTTCCATGATCGAACAAAGCACATCAATTCAAAATACAATCTAATTCAACATCATGTTGAGGCCAAAACAATAACACTGTTATCGATGAAATAGGTAACCGCAGTGTTACCTACTTTTTTTTGGTAGCATAAAAAGCACTCGATTTTGAGAAGTGGTGATGCAGAATCACCCATTTTTTTTTGTGCACATTTTTCACACTCTAATATTTTTATTTATGAGGTATGAATATTTGTTTTAAAATGTTAGTGATTTTCATGCTAATTTTGAAACGTATTGATGCAGCATCAAATTTTTTTTTAGAGCGGTGATTTTCATGCTAATTTTGAAACGTATTGATGCAGCATCAACCTTTTTTTTAGAGTGGTGACTTTCATGTTGGTAATAAAACACAAAACTTGGATAAAAAATATATATATAAAAACAATAAAAAACCAATAAAAATGTAAAAAGAAACAAAATTAACTCGTAAAAATAAAAAAATTTAAACAAAAAACAATTTAAAAAAACAAAAAAAAACAAAAATATTCAAAAATTATATCAAAAGAAATGACAAAATTTGAAAAAAAAACACATAATTTAAAGAAAAAAAAAACAAAAATTAACCAAATTTTTTTTTAAAAAACATCAAAAACATTTTTTTTCTAAGTTATTAAAAAAACCATATAATTAAAAAAAATTTAAATAGAAAATTTAAAAATAATTAAAATTACAAAATTAAAATTTAGATAAAAAAAATTAAAATACAAAGAAGAAAAATTAAATTAAAAATAATAATAATAATAAGAAAAAAAAAATACAAATTTAAAAATTAAAAAAAAAAACAAAATTTAAAATTGAAAAAGAAAATTAAAATAAAAGAATTAAAAAAAAAAAAAAAAAAAAACTATCATTAAAAAACAAAAAAAATGAAAAAAACCACATGCAAATAATTAAAAAATAAATATCCATAAATTTACTGTTTTTTTTTAAATGAAACAATTTATAAATTTTAAAAACGAAAAACTAAATAAACTAAAAGATTAAAAAAAAATTAAATTAAATTAAAATTTAATAAATTTAAGAAATAAATTTTAAATTTTAAAAAATAATTAATCTAAAATATTAAATTTTAAAAAAAAAAATTTAAAAAAAACACAAAAAAAATTAAAACAAATTAAATTTAAAATAAAAAATTTGAATTAAAAAAAAATAAATTTTAATTTTTTTAAATTAAAAAATAATAAAAATTAAAAAAAATATATATGAAAAAATTAAAAAAAAAAAAAGAAAAAAAATCAAATTATAAAAAAATTAAAAATTAAAAAAAATTAAAAATTTAAAACAAAATTTAAAAAAAAAAATGTTACGAATTAAAAAATATTAAAAAAAAAAAAAAAAAATCAAATTAAAAAAAAAATTATTAAAAAGAAAAATTAAAATTAAAAAGAAAAAAAAAAAATTTGATTGTGGTGGCGCCGCCAATCGACCTCCTGCCGCAGGAGGCTAGTCGGCCTCCCGTGGCGGGAGGGCGATTCCTAGAATCGTCCTCCCCCGGAATCGCCCTCCCGCCACGCGAGGACGATTCCCGGAATCGCCCTCTCGCCACGGGAGGCCGATTCCGGGAATCGCCCTCCCGCCGCGGAAGGCCGATTCCCGGAATCGCCCTCCCCCAGAATCACCCTCCCGCCGCGGGAGGTCAATTCCCGGAATCGCCCTCCCCTAGAGTCGCCCTCCCGCCATGGGAGGCCAATTCCAAGAATCGCCCTCCCGCCACGGAAGCCTTTGCCGCCACCTGGGCGAGAGGCCGATTGGCGACGCCACCACGATAAAAAAATTCTTTTTTTTTTTAATTCCTTTTTTAATTTTTAATATATATATATATATATATATATATATATATATATATATATATATATATGTTTTTTTTTCATTTTTTTTTAATTCAATTTTTATTTTTTTAAATTTAATTTTTATATTTGAAATTTAATTTGTTTTAATTTATTTGAATTTAATATTTTTATTTTTATTTTTTTTATTTTTTGATTATTATTATTTTAATTACATTAAAAAATTTATTATTTTTTATTTCAATTAAAATTGTGTATTTAATTTTTTTTTTTTTTAATGAAACTTAATATTTTCAAATTAATTTGTTTTTTATTTTATTTTTTATTATATATATATATATATTTCAATTTTTCAATTTTAATTGATTTTTAAAGTTTTTTAACTTTTTATTTTAACAATGTTTTTTTTTTCTTTATATTTAAAATTTATTTTTTATTTCGAAATTTATTTGTTTATTCATTTATTTATTAAAATTTAATGTTCTTTTTTAAATTTAATTTGTTATTTGAATATTAACATTTTTTTTTTAACTTAATAATAGCTAATATATATATTTTTAATTTAAGTTTATATATATATATATATATATATATATATATATATATATATATATATATATATTATCTTTTATAATTTAAATCTAATTTATTTTTTAAAATTTATTTGTTTTTTTAATATATATTTTTTTAAATTTAATATTTTTATTTTATTTTATTTTTCATTTTTTTACTTTTAATTTAAATAATGTTTTTTTTTTTCTCATTTATTAAAATTTAATATATTTATTTAAATTTAATTTTTTATTTTAAAATTAATTTTTTTATTTATTTAATAAACATTTTCTTCTTTTTTTTTAAATTTAATTTCTATATTTTATTTTTTTATAATTTTTTTGCTTTTTTAACTTCTTCTTCATTTTTCTTCTTTGTCTTCTTCTTTTTTTATTTATTATTATTTCTATATATTTTGAAATTTCAATCTTTAAATTTAATTTTTATTTTATATTTTATTTTTCTTAAATTTTAGGTTTTTTTTAATGTTTGAATTAAAATTTTTATTTTGTTTGTTTTTTTTATTATTATTACTATATATTTTTAAATTTTAAGCTTTAAAATGTTTTTATTTTTTAAATTTATTTTTTTCTTAAATTTTAGGTTTTCTTTAATGTCTGAATTTTAAAAATTAAAAAATGTTATTTCTATTTTTAAAAATGTCAAAAATATGACACAATCTTTTTTTTGTTATTCCAGCATCAACTGGTTTTGTTTTGAGGGTGTTTTTTCAATCCTTTTTTCAAGAAACAATTTTGTTTTTAGCATAATTTTATAAAATGTTGAAATTTGACCTTAAAAAAAAACCAAGTGCGTTCTGGAATACAGTTTTTTTGTTTTTGGGGTGTTTTTTCATGTTTTTTTAGTCTTTTTGGGCTAGATTTCCCGTTTTGAGGTCAAGTTACCTATTTCATCGGTAAGAGTGTTCAATCCATCTACATCATTTTTCCACAAATGAGGAGATTGTAGACATCTTCACCAAAGTGCTTGGAAGAGAAAAGTTTGAAAATTTTAGAACGATGCTTGGAATCACCAACATCCCTTCAGATTAATGGGGGGAATGTTGACACATAATCCTAAAGGATTGGGTGAAATTATACATTATTTTAAAATATAAAATAAGGAAGTCTAAGGGACATTGGGAAATTAATCCCAACAGTCTCACCTCCATGTATATATTCATAAGCACCCTCAATCAATTCACACAATTAATTTTATGGATTTCCCTCTTGGCATGACATGGAGGAACTATAAATTTCTCTAGAAAGTGCCATAATATCAAGCTAACTATGGGGGAATATGTATTGAATATTCCAATGCTCTCCATTCCAATGGGCAGTGGTGTTATTGTACTTGGAGTACAATGGTTACAATCTTTGGGGATGGTAGCTTTTAATTTTCAAGAATTTTTCTTGAAAGTTTCTTTGAAAGGAAAGGAAGTTGAATTACTAGATATCACAGGGAAGCCCAAAAATATAATAAGCTCCAATGTCATGAAAAATATTCTGAAGAAATAACAATGAGGCATAATTTCAAAGTTATGCTCACTAGAGGTTCAAACATCAAAATCATCTATTTCTCCATATATCCAAAAAGTCGCGGAAAATCATTCCAAGGTGTTCGAAACTCCCAAAGGAATCCCACCTATTCATGATCATGATCATGATATTCATTTGATTCTAGGAAGTGTTCCTCCAAAAATCAGGCCTTATAGATATCCTTATGCCCAAAGGAGTGAGATTGAACATATGGTTGTAGAAATGCTAGATGTTGGTATAATTCAAGCTAGTCAAAGTTGTTTCTCTGCTTCAGTAATACTGGTACACAATAAGGATGGATCATGGCATATGTGTCCAGATTATAGGGATCTCAACAAGCTCATTATTAAATATAAATTTCCCATCCCCATCATTGATGAATTATTGTATGAATTTCATGGAGCAATTTACTTCGCCAAGTTGGATCTTCATTCTGGATATCATCAAATTAGAATGAGGACTGAAGACATTCTAAAAAAAAAAAATAGAACTCATGAGGGTCCTTATGAATTTTTGGTCATGCATTTTGGCCTTACTAATGCACTGTCCACATTTCAAGGTTTGATGAATTCCATTTTCAAACCCTTCCTTAGAAATTTTTTGTTAGTATTTTTGATGATATACTAATTTACAGCAAGTCTTGGAAGGATCATGCTCAACATGTGGACATGGAGCTCAAACTATTGGAGGAGAAACAATTATATGCAAAAACCTCCAAATGTTTCTTTGGAGTATAGGAGGTAGAATATTTGGGTCATGTTGTATCTCATGAGGCTTTTAACGTAGACCCTAACAAAATTAAATCCATTAAGGAATAGAAAATCCCTAAAACCATAAAGCATATTCAAGTATTTTTGGGTTTAACCGGGTATTATCACAAGTTTTGTAAGAATTATGGGAGAATATCGACACATTTAACATAATTACTAAAGAAATATGCATTTTCTTGGACTCCAGAAGAAAATAAGGCCTTTGAAAATCTTAGACAGGAAATGTGCCAAGCACCATTCTGAGCTACGCAAAACTTCACAAAAACCTTTCTTGTGGAATGTGGTGCCTCGGGAAATGGAATTGGTGCAGTTTTAATGCAAGAAGGAAGACCAATTTATTTTTAAATTCATTGAATCAAAATAAATCATTTACTGAAACCTATTTATGAGAATCAAATGTTGGAAATACTACATGCACTAAAGCAATGGTGACCTTACCTAATGGGAAGAGACTTCAAGGTAAAAACAGATCATGACAGTCTTAAATAATTTTTGGAACAAATATTATCTTTAGAATAGTAGCAAAAATGGGTCACAAAGATGTTGGGTTATGACTTTGAAATCATCTACAAAAAAGGGAAGAAAAATTTTGTTGCAGATGCACTCTCAAGAAAGTATGAGGATGTGGAATTATTTATTTGTGCCATTTCTATTATCCAACCTGAGTAGATATACAAAGGAAGGGATGAATGGAAGAAAAATGAAGAGGTGTGCACACTCATTCAAAATTTGCAGCAAGATCCCAATACATATGAAACATTAGCTAGAAAAATGATTCATTATGGTACAAAGATAGCTTATATATTTGTAAGAATTCCCAACTTAAACAAAATATTATTTTCGAATTGCACACCTCTCCCTTAGGAGGGTGCTCAAGATTTTTAAAAACTTCCACAGGGTCAAGAAGGAATTTTTTTACGATGGCCTTAAATTTGATATACAAAAGTTTGTGGCAGAATGTTTGGTTTTCCAACAAAATAAAGTTGAGACAATTAAGACCCCAGGTTTGTTACAACGTTTATCCATTCCAAGTCAACATTGGGAGGAGGTTTCCATGGATTTTGTCACATGTGTAACCAAGTCCGAAGGAAAAATATCATCATGGTGGTAATTGATAGACTCACCAAGTTTGCACACTTTTGTGCATTATCTCATCCATTTAAAACTAGAACAATTGCTACTACATTTATGGAAACAATTCAAAATTTACATGGAAACCCAAAGATTATTGTAAGTGAAAAAGATTCCATTTTTACAAGAAATTTTTATATGGAATTATTTTCTTGTTTAGGTACTCAATTAGCCCATATCTCATCATATCATCCTCAATCTGATGGGAAGACTGATATAGTGAACACATGTTTGGAAGAATATCTTTGTTTCTTTGTATCTAATAAACACAATGGGTAAAGTGATTACCTCTTGTTGAATGTTGGTATAACAATTCCTTCCATACTACAACAAAAGTGACCTCATTTATGGCACTTTATGGATATCATCCACCCTCCATCACATCATCTTTAAGAGAAAATTCTAAGGATCGTGGAAGATCACATCAAGCATCAACAACGAGTTCTCCAACCCTTAAAGGATAACCTCACCTTGGCCCAGAATCGAATGAAAAAATAGGCATATCAACATCACAACGAAAGAAGTTTTGATGTATGCAACTAGGTATTTTTACGGCTACAACCATACAAACAAATGTCCCTCAAGCAAGCTAGCAAGGATAATAAATTATCACTAAATTTTTATGGTCCTTATAAGGTGTTGAAAATATTGGTACTATGACATATAAATTGTAGCTTCCTGCATCTTCCCGAGTCGGCCAGTGTTCCATGTTTCATGCTTAAAGAAGGTTATAGGTGACAAGCTCCCAGCTCAAACAATATTTCTAGAACTTGACAAGGAAGGAAAAATAATATCGGAACCTGAAGTAGTCATGACAAAAAGAACTCGACAACTACAATATTGATCAATTTTAGAGTATCTCATCAAGTGGAAGAACTTACCCGCTGAATATTCAACATGGGAGAATGGGAAATTTATATAGAAGCATCCAGAACTACTCAAGAATTAAGGAAAACACTGTTTTGAAGGGGAGGGACATGCTAAGTCCCTATAATACGAGTTCATACCTTTATTTTTATTGTTAGTGTATCCCCCTTATTGTTATTTTTGTGCCCTTGCAGTCCCCATTTTGTTATTTTTGTGCCCCATAGAAGCCCACTATTATTATTGTTGTGCCCTTACATTGTTATTGTTATGTCAGCTAGGATTATATTGTGACCCCTTGGACTCCTATATATAGAAAGGAGATTGTGGCATTTGTATCATCCAATAATTTCTCATTTATGTAATGTAAAGGAGGTTTCCACCTTGAAGTGGATAATTTTTAAGTCTTTGATCTATCTTTTATTTTATTTTATGAGCTAGTTGCATAATATAGGTCCTTTAAATACTTAGGAATTCCAATTTTTGTGAGCGCATCCAATTCAGATGATTAGGAGGAAGTTATGCAAAAAATAATTAAGTGAATTCAATACTGGGGTGCTCAATGGATAAATATCGCACGAAAGGTATTATTGATAAAATTAGTATTGTATTCTCTTACAATCTATATGGGCTTTGGATTGTTGGCACCAAAGGGTATAATTCAAAAAATTAGTGGTCTCTTGAGGAAGTTACTTTGTAAAGAAGGTAATAAGAGTGAAAATCGATTCCATATTGTAGATTGGAACATTATTTGATTACCTAAAGCATTCATGGGTTTAGCGATTAAGGATCATAAGATAATGAATATAGCATTGGGAACAAAAATTGTATGGAATCTCTTATCATACTCTAAGGAATGGTGGAATGTGGATTTCATTCGAAAAAAAATTCATAAGAATATGCTCCTTAGATGAGAACAGGATACATGGCTAGACCAAGGGTCAAAGATATGGAAGTTATGTAAATAAGTTGCTCCTATTATCATTAATAAATTTGGATGATAAATGAGAAATGAAGTGTGTATCCATATGTGGAAGGATCAAATTCCATCTCCATAATTAACAAATGAAAATGAAGGAATTATGGAATTTTTTGTAACACCATCCTCCCACATCTGCTTAAGTAACCGACCAACTGGGGTAAATATGTGACAAAGAGTTACTATTATATTGTTCAACTCCCTATGTGTCAATTAAGGAAGTGGAACCAATGGAACACAACAAAACATACCTTCTACACCTACAAAATAACCTCCAGGAGCCATCCAAACCTTTCAGGTGACTATCCCTTTAGACAAACTAACTTTTTATTGCTTTAATCTCCCAATCGCTCCCTTTCCAAGCCCTTCAAGCAATTGAGAGCCATATTCGCTTCGATGATCTGACATGAGTGCGACTGCAACCTTTTTCTGCTAGTGTTATGCCAATGACTGTGAGATTTAAGGCTAAATTTTAGAGCTGGACCCAAGTCGCTGCGTAAAAATCCATTGAACTTCCAAGAATGAAAGATAATAGTGGAATAATGATACAAATCCAAGTACTTGAACATGTAGTTGTCTAGACCCCTACTATCGATGACAAGAATTTCATCAAACATATCACAAATATGTAATCTACAAGTCTTACCAACATATATGAGCATAGGGGTCTCATACCTATCTAAGAATCACTAAGAAACATTGATGCCTCGTCACTTTTGTTAGGAATCTATAATTTTAGCAGATTGATGAGACTAAAACTGCAGAAGCAACATTATTTCAACCACTTTGGGATTCTAGGATCTAGCCCTCCTGAATCCGAAGAGGGATCTCTCCAATAAGTGCCAAGATGGATTTGTCTTTGAATTTTGGGGTAATGATATTAGGCTAGTTATGAAGGCCAAGGGTTTTCTTCGTTTTTTGGATGGTTGAGCATGATTACTGTTTGAGGTGGAAAGTCCTAAATGCAAAGAGTTTCAAAGTGAAGTTGCAAGAAAATAGAACAAGCTTTGGCTAGGAAAGATAGATAATTGCAGGTTTTATTCCATTGGGCTATGGGGTCATAATAGGGTTTAATTGTAACAGAAAGAGGAAAGAGTGGTCCATGGGGCAAGTCATCTATGTCTAAGGATCTCTCTGAAGATTGATTTATGGAATGAAATGATACAACAAGAAGGAAAATTAAATAGATGCAAAACAAAGAGCAGCCCATGATCTAGTAAGTACTTTTAAACTAACCAGCCTTTGACAAACACTTAAGAAGAACATAAAAGAAAACTAGGATCTGGTAAGTACTTTTAAACTAGCCAGCCTTTGGTACACTTTCAATAGAAAAAATTTTAAACAAAGGGAAACTTGAAGGCAACTGTTTGGAGTAGAAACTAGTGGGTCGGGCTCACCACAAATCCTCTCTTAGCTCTACTTTACTTAGCTACTTTCAAGACAAACACAAAGATAATGCATAATGGCCTAAGATCTAGTAAGTACTTCTAAACTAGCTAGATTTCAACACATTCCAAGGGAAACATTCAGACAGCCTTTGGGGATAAAACTAGGACCATGGCACGCAATATCTTCCATATTTCATCTCTACTTAGCTAATACAGATCATAACATTCAAGAATAATATTCAGCTAAGGCAATAAGACGAGGGAACACCAACATTCCTATGCTTAAACTGAATTAAATCATTCCCAAGTAACACAGATTGGAAGACAACATTCAGATAAATATTTTCAGTCAGAGAAGGTTATTGATATACAATAGGTCCTAACTCTATGCATGTTGTTCTTTATAAGAGAAGATTAAACACAGTGAAAACATAAAAAAATGACAAGTTACAATGAGAAAAACATCACCGTCAACATAGACCAGGATCCCATAAATCATCTTGTATTGATGCTCCAAACTAGTTACAGCTTTAAGTCCAATGCTTTAGTTTAGGAATCATCTACTCATCTCAGCCTAACTTATCTATCACAAGCAAAGCTCCAAGGGCCAGTGAACACTATTTACAATCATAAGTTTAAGCTCAAATGTATTTCAAAGTTCTGCAACCAACCCCTCACTCATCTTCTGCAGAAGTATATATAGAAGAATGAGGAGGTGAGATCTGATAAAAGATCTCTCAAGACAATTAATAAAGAGTGATGAATTCTTGGCCTTTGAGGGGCTCGATGAAGAAGTTTACATGTGTTTTACTATATTAATGGATATACATTAAAGATTTTAAGCTCGGTGAGAGCTTTTGTTGACCTTTGAGGCTCCGTGTCATGTTGGAGTAACTCTGCAGATACTTTTTGCATTAAGTTCCTTGCAGAAGTAACTCTCTGGCTGTGCTGAGGCGAATATCTTCATTTGATCAATAAATTTAGCCTCTGTTTGAATGTTTTTAAGGCACAGGTGGCTTTGTGGTAGCTGGGAGGAATCAATTCACCTCAGATGTGGCAGTGGAGGCCTTTCTATCTGATAGTTCTTTTGATTTACCTTTAATTCTATTTTAATTTGGGGGATTAGGCTTTTGATAATCAATCTTAGCCATAATCCCCGCAAATATGTCTTCAATATTATGTTCTGCTATGCTCTGTCTTCAAAACTGATACTCTTTTAATTGTGATTAGAATCATAGTGTCTTGTTGATGTGCACGCCGCGCAGGGCTCTCAAGGCATCAATGCCCATGAAGCACTGACGAAACGTGGATCTTGAACCCCGCGAATGGTTTTCTTTTGATAAATCAAGGGCGTGGGAATCATCATTCCCAGCCCTCGGCCTTTTCTTTAAACATAATGGAAAACCATTAATCCTGCAAAAGACAAAAAATATCAAGAAATCCTGCGTTGTGGGTTTAACTGTTGCAGAGGATGTGGGGAGGAGTGTAGCCGTTGGATGGCGGCATCCAATGGTGGAGATAATCCAAGAGAAGGTAAAAAGGAGAGTGGAGGGAAGAATAAGATGGAATGATCTAGGACTATCCGATTTGGACCCATGGACGGTCTAGATCCAATTGGAGGGTCGCAATCGATGAAGAAACAATGTTAATGCGCTCGAAAAAAAACTTGCGATGCGATTAAGCGCTGACTGTCGATCTGCAGATCAGATTGACAGCGGAAAATGAATCGGAGGGGTTTTTAAAAAGGTGGAGGAAGGGTTAATGATCAGAGCGAATTAGAGCCATCGGATCTGAGGAAGGCGGGGAGGAAATCAATGGCTCTCGATTGATTGTCGGATGACCAATCGGGGGAAAAAATAAAACGCACCCAATGAAACTTGTGATGCGATTGAGTGCGGGCCGTTTGACCGGTTTACGATCAACGGTCGGGATTGTTTCTACTTACGCACCGGCAGAAAACTTTTAAAACATAGGAAAACCCAACATTTTAATATAAACAAAGGTTTTATGGTGGGTCGGGGCGGAAAATATATATAACATGGTTAGGCGCTCAACTACGGGGCCTTGGTCTATATGGACTGATAATAGGCCCAAGGCGTATACAATAAATGGCCAATCACAATCGGAGCTTCGGGCTCAGGCTTTTCAATCTACCCATTGGAATTTTTCGATGCGATTGGTGCCTCAAGACTTAAACTCTTGGTCCCGGGTGTAGGTTATATGGAATGGAAAGCGGCGGGGCGGGGTTTATATATATGGGACCCAATCGCATTGGAAAGTTTGATGCAGGTCTTTCAATCAACCCATTTTGAATTTCCCCGATGCGATTGCTCTTTGGGTATTTTTGATCTAACCATTTTTCATTTAAAAATCATTGTATGGGCACGTTAGACCAAACTTTGGATAAGTGGGTTTTTTGTATTTACAAAGGAAAAAATGGATCGGAGATGGATTTTCACAATGATTTAGCGCCCGATTACGAGTCCACGGGTTGCATGGAAAAATAATATGAGCGGGGGTTATGAAACAGAGGGCTAATCACATCGGAGTTTGTCTACAACAAAAAGACTTGTGCTCGCTGTGTTTTTCCGATGCGATAAGAGCCTGGATGTCTAGCACTTGGTTCTAGCACTGGGGCACATGGAGGGGAAGTGGTTTAAGGCTTAGCCCAAGGGGGCTTAAGCCTTTATGCAAAAAAATGGGTTTTTTTATAGATTTTTAATGGTTTTTCAAAGGAATTTGAGGGTTTCAATAAGGCTAAAAAGTGAGTTCTCAACCTTGTAAAAATGATTTTCATGAAGGGAAGAAGAGGGATCATGAAAATAGAGGATTTTTATGGAGAAAAAGGGGAGAAAAATGAAGGTTATTTTTGAGTGGAGGGAGGGGGAAATGATGATTTTGCAGCAGTATTTTCACTTATGGAAACAACAAAAATTCTGAGTACAAAAAAGGGAACAACAGTGAAGATTTGGACAGAGGGGAGGCATGAGGTCTTCAAGAGTCTTAAAGAGCCAACAATTTTTAGCAATAAAATTTGTTCCTTGAAGGCTCTTAAAGTCTTAGCCACCTTTCGCTATAAAATTTTTTATAGGTGGCTAACAGTGGCTCCACTTGGGGATGGTGCCTTCTTGAAGGCATCAAGAACTTCAGACTTGCATTCTCTAGGAGGCTGGCCTGTGCCACATCCATTATGTTCTCTGGGACACTGACCTATGCCTCATCCATTGGGCTGCCCTTCCTTTGTTGGCATGATCTTGCTTTGAAACATATTAGCAGTCATAGAAACAATGGATCTTCATCAATACAAACTTTCTACCTACCCAATCCTACTGATCTAGCATTTTTTCTTCATTAGAGTGCACTTGGATTGGAAAACTCTTTTACAACATTTTATTCTTTTGAAAGCAAGAAATCTAATCTATTTCTACTCCTTATTTCTCAATGTACTCAGATTAAACAATTGAGCCCATATGATTCTCTACCTATTCTATCAATCTGTTAGGATTAAACAGTCTAACAGACTTTATTCTCTACATTCTACAACAGAAATTTAAAAGGCAATCAAGTCAGGATTGAATAGTCTAACTTGTTACTGATCTATGGCATAAAAACAAGTTGCACATAGACATTATTTTGCACAAAATTTAAAACAAAATGGAAGGCTTGAGATCTGAAATTTTCTCATCATGGCCTTCTCTTTTCTTTACAGCTCTGTTTTTACCTTTGTTTGAGTTGTTTCTCCTTTGTTCTCTGGTTCAGATTTTGAGCTAATTAGAACCAGATTTACATATTTTTTTACTCAGAAAATAAAACATATTTGATTCATCTCTTTTTGGAAACTTAGGTTCAGATTTTGAGCTTGTTTGAACCTTCAATTTCTATCCTAAACTATCTACTGATAAGCCAAGATTAAAAATTTTGGCAAATCGAATTCACTAACCTATCAAGAGAAAATTTAAAATTAATTAGTCAAGATTAGGCTGTATGACTAACTAGAAGTGTGTTCTTTAGGAGTGGCATTTGAGCTTGCACACTTTTAGATTTGTTTCTCTTTTTTGGTATGGGGTTGTACCTTTCTTGTTTTCACAATCTTCCCTCTTTTCTTTCTTTAATTGTTTTTGTATTTTTTATTTTTATAACTTTGAATGCAATGGTGGATGAGATATTTATAATGAGAAAAAAGATAAAAAGGCTTCCGGAACATAAAATGGATCAAGAGAAGTAATGCTTAAGCATCCTGCCATTGACAGGACCCCCAGACAATTCTGCTCCATTCAACTCCTGCAAGAAAAATGCATTGTTACCAGTAGCTGAATGAATAGAGTAAGGGCCAAGCCATAAGTTGTCAAATTTTCCATGCTTTCCCTTTTCTTCCCTCCTTGAGTCCCACTTTAAAAAAATTTCCCCAATTTTGAAAGTGCTGGCCTTTGTTCTTCTGTCAAAAATCTTTTTAATGTTGTCTCGTTTTTGCAATGCTTTGTTATAAACTTCCTCTCTGGTTCGCTGAAGATGGATGCTATGATTTATTCTTCTGATCATGTCATTATCTTCAGTTTGCAACTCTTGAATCAACTTCATTACTGGTACACCAAGGCTGTTTGGAAAAATTGCATCAGTACCATACACCAACTGGAAAGGTGACATGCCAATAGATTTCTTCAAAGTCAATCTGTCAGCCCACAGTGCATGAACTATCTTTGTGTGCCAAGAATTTTTGTTGTCCTCCAACAGTTTCTTGATTATGTTCACTAAAATTTTGTTTGAAGATTATGCAAGTCCATTACCTTGAGGGTAATAGGTCGTGGAATTCCCCAATGTTATTTGGTACCTATGACAGAATTCAACCATCTTCTTTGATCTAAATGTTGCTGCATTATTAGTGATGATCTTGGTAGGACAACCAAATCTGGAGAGAATGTTAGTCTCCATGAATTTTATAATAACGGAATCATTGGCTTGCCTACAAGGTATGGCTTCTATCCACTTAGTGAAATAGTCTATGGAAGTGAGAATCCATCTATGCTGGGCAGAAGATGGTGGATTGATTTCTCCTATGAAGTCAAGTCCCCACTGTTGAAAAGGGGCTTCAACAGTGATTGGATGTCGAGGTAGGGGTAGCAATTTTCTTTTGCCTTCAAAAAGTTGACATTTATGATAGACTATGATCATCTTGTGCACATCATGAAAAAGAGTAGGCCAATAGAAACCATCCCTCAAAATTTTGTTGGTTGTTGTCTTCCAATACAAATGACCTCCACACTCTCCTTCATGGAACTGGTGCTTAACTTTCTCTACGTCAAACTCAGGAAAACATTTAAGCAATATACCACTTGCATTTTTCCAATAAAGACATCTATTTATAATGCAAAAGTTTACGACTTTTAACTTTAGGAACCTTTCCTTTTTTTTTTGTCAAACCGAGAAGTGTATTTAAATTAAGAAAAACATAAATAATATCAACATACCAAGAGGAATTCATAAAATTGTCTTCAACAATGGGAGTTGAGATTTCCTCTTGATCATCTAAAGCATTAATCATATTAATATCAAGAACTTCAAAATTTGATTCAGCCATTAATCTAGCCAGACCTTGGCCTTTGATCAGCTTAGTGGGTTTTATCTCTAAATCATATTCAAGAATAACATCAATCCAATTACCTCTCTTACCATCTAGGTCTTGTGTTAGAATGTCTTTAACAACTGAGATTGGGACAAAGGCAATGATGTGTGAGTGAAGGATGTACACTCTGAAGTCTTTCAAAGCTTTAACCAAAGCAAAGGCTTGCTTCTCCATAATGTTATACTTCAGAGGGGCATCCCTCAATACCTTGCTAAAGAATGCAATAGGCTGATCTTGTCCTTGTGGATTTTTCTGTAAAAGGACAACAGCTATGGTATGTTCTGATGCAAATGAAAAAATATAAAAATCTTTTGAAAAATCAAGACTTATAAGAACCGATGTTTTGGTTAATGCTTGTTTCACCAGCTCAAAGGACTTCTTTGCTTCCACGATCCATTTTACCCCTTGCTCCTTCTTCAACATGTTTGTGATATTATTAAGAAGCTCAGCTAAGTTGGGGATGAACCTTCTCAAAAAGTTAATCTTTCCAATGAAAGATTGCAACTCTTTGATGTTCCGAGGATGAGAGATTTGCAATATGGCCTCAATCCTCTTTGGATCTATCTTTATACCCTCCTCAGAAATAATGTGCCCAAGAAGTTTACCTTCTTGGAGACCAAATAGTGTCTTCCTAGGGTTTAAAGATATTCCAAACTTTCTGCATTTCTTGAAAAATTTTATTAAATGTTTTAAGTGCTCTTCATCTATTTTTGAAAATAGAGTGACATCATCAAGGTATATAATGATGAAGTAGCCTAGTTCTTCCAAGAATGCTATGTCCATGGCTCTTTGAAAAGTTGCTCCAGCATTCATTAGACCAAAAGGCATTTTCACATACATGAAAGTGCCCCATGGTGTAGTAAAGGTTGTCTTTAATTGATCAGCAGGGTGAACTAAGATCTGATTGTACCCTGAAAAGCCATCCAACAAAGAAATTCTCCTAGACCCTACCACCCTTTGTAAAATATGATCCATCTTAGGTAAAGGGTAGTTGTCCTTTAATGAATATTTGTTTAAGTCTCTAAAGTCTATACAAAGCTTAATCTCTCCAGTTTTCTTCCTAAATGAATCCAGATTAGAAACCCATTCAAAATATCTAATAGGGACAATAATACCAGCGTCATAAATTTTCATGATCTCCTTCTGAACCAAAGGCAACTGAATAGGGTTTATTCTGCACAGCTTCTGTTTGAATGGTTTTTGGTTTTCTTTGAGAGGGATTTTGTGCTGTATTATTTCAGTGTCATAGGATTTAAGATCTTCGTAACTCCACGCAAAAACATCAGAGAATTCCCTAAACGACTCTATGTATTTGAGTTTAATGTGAGCTGGTAAAGTCTTAGATAGTTTAATCATCATGAGTTTGAGTTCATTGCCTGTATTGCACTCTTCCACTTTAGTCTCTACAGATTCCAGTTTTGTTTTATTTGCCACATCATTAAAATCGAACAACTCTTCTAAAGGGGTCAGACCCTTTGGCAAACTTTCATCTTTAGAGTGCAGAGTTTATAACTCCTCTGTTTCTAACTCTGCATTCAATTCTATTTTTTTTTTAGTTTTCTTGACAGCAAGTTAATATTAACAGGTTCAGGAGACGGTTCTTCTTCACCAAGGAAATTTTCTTCACTACAGTCTGTCTCATAACCTGAGTCCGAACTGTGTAGTTCGAATTCATTTCTGAGTTGCATGAAGTCTTCTATTTGCTTATCCCCATCGAACACTTGCCAATATTTTTTTTTATCAGGCACGGCTGGTCTAAATTTTATCTGAGTTGTGCAGTATTTGGTTTCATATGGCATTAAGCATATTCTAGCTGCAAAGGCTAAATTGTGGGCTGCAATATTTCTTTTTCTTGGGACAAAAATTAGTTTGGACTCCTCGAATGTTTTTAAAAGTTCCATGAAATCGTTGTGGTAGGCCCTAAGTCTTGGGTGATTTGCATTATACTCCCCACTAACTTGCCTAATGACTAACTTTGAATCCCCATACACATTGATTCTTTTGGCTCCTAACTTCTTCAACAATCGTAAGCCTAAAAGCAGGGATTCATATTCTGCTATGTTATTTGAACAATGTAAGTTTAATCTGTAGGAAATGCTTTCTGTGTGGTTGTTTTCATTGTTACAAATCCAGACACCTACACCAGCATTGGTCTTAGTGCAAGACCCGTCGAAGTGCATACTCCATAGAGGACTAGTTTTGATTTCATCTGTTTGGTGAATGTACTCTTCAACTACTATGCTTTCTGATTGTTCTTGAGTATCATCACTCAGTTGAATTCGTTTCATTTACTTAGATATATTATTGGGTTGAGGACTGCTTTCTTGACTCTCAATGTTTAAAAGCAAAGGACACATGATTTGTATCTCAAGACATATGTTTTGTTTGCTAGATTTTACAGGTTCAGAAAACTGTTCTGACACACCTACATTATCTTGTTCCTCCTCTCTATCTATCATTAATCCTGTTATAGTGACTTTTTCACTAAATTTTTCATCGTTAAACATAATAAAAGAATCAAGGCCTGTATTTACAGAATAGAGGGGAGAGTTTTGTGGTCCATCTTGGCTTGTAACTGTGTATTGCATATGGGATTCCCTGTAAAGTCTTCTAGTCTGATTAAAAACAGGGATGGTCGCATAGGTCATGTCCATCTGCATAGTTCCTTTTAACTTAGCCCCCCATGATCTTGATAACAACATTCCATATTTGGGGGGAACATCAGCCACAACAATATCCAATACTAAGCTTTTGGCTGGAATTTGGGCTAAGTTAACACAGAGGTCTTTGATTAATCCTAAACATTTTACTCTGCTTGAGTCAAAGGAGTACAGGTCCTTGTAAGGTCTGGTGATTTCTAAACCAATGCTCTCCATCACAATTTTAGGCATTAAATTATGAGAAGCCCTAGAATCATGCATAGTGTTATGCAAGATTTTGTCATGAACGTTTAAACTCACATAAAATGGAGGAATAGGTTCGTCTTGATACATACCTTCAATATTTGGACCAAAACTAAGCTCTGGTTGGTCATCATTAAGATTGACAGTGTCCTCATTCTCTTCAATGTTTAAAGACTTCAAAATTTGGGTCCTATATACATGTTAGGCAGCTGACTCTGTCAGGGGAATAGAGATTTTGTTCTTTGAAAGTTCCTGCTCCAGGCTTAAAGGAATTTGACTCTTTAAAGAACTTTTCTCAGCCTTATTAGCTGTCACTCTATCAGCAATATCAGCTTGCTGATTTGTTCTATTTACATTTGACAAGATGGTTTTAACAGGAGTACTAGCTGAAGTGTTAGTACTGCTAAGGTCTGCACCCTTTTTTGTAACATTTTGAGTGCCTTCTTCTTTATCATTACCAGAATTTATAGCCACTGTTTTGTCCTTTTGTTTGACAATTTTAGGCTTGGTTGTAGTGTTGTTTTGTGAAGATTTGTCGGAGGTTTTGTTGTTGGGAGTTTTTTTACTGGTTTTGCTTCTAAGTTCATATTATTTTTGAGATTCTATGATGACATTTTCCATGTCTTGATAATAATTTTTATCATCATCTCTTCTGTCATCATAAGGTGTGTATAGACCTTGTTTTCTATCATAATGAATCTCAAAGTCATCATTATCTACCCCCAGCATGTTGATATCATCCTCCTCTATTATTTCATCTGTTTCCTCAACCTCACTTACATAGTTTTGATGAAAGGGTAGAGTGATCTGCTGATCATCTTCCATGGGTCTGTTTGTAGGTTGATTCCTTCTAAAATTCTGGTTTTGGTTCTGTTTTCTATTTTGAGGAGCAGTTTGGTTTTGACTGGCTTGTGCTCTCTTAATTATGCTCATCTCTTTCATCATCTCTTCCATCATTCTCTCCATCTTTGAGTTGGAATTATAGGGTGTAGATTCCTCTCTAAAGGACACTCTCTTTTCATTTTTCATTCTTGCTATCTTTTCCATTAAGTTGACTTCCACAGAAAGAGCACCCTTTTGCATCTCTTCAAGAGTTGCAGGATCTCTTTCCCTCAGCTGATAGGCCATCTCAAGGTCAAACCCTTCAGGAAACTTGTTTAAAGCCGAGCCTTGTGGAGGTTTTAGTTCTGGGGAAGTGGATTATACACACTATTAAATCTAGTGCAATAAGCTTGCACACTTTCCCCAGTGTTTCTATGGAGGTTCTTGTAGTCAGAAAGGACTTGGAGAGGGTTTTTATTTACTTCCCATTTGTTTAATAATGTTTGATGGAAGGCTTGGAGATCATTAATACTATGGGGGGTTAAACCTTTAAACCATTTTCTTGCTTCTACCCCTAAGCTCTGAGAAAATAGTCTAAGCTTGACAGAATCATCATCAATTTCACTTATGTCAAAGTATTCATTCATCTTATCCACATTTTGTGATGCAGTTGTAGCATTGCAAGCATCATACAATGGGATTCTGGACTGATAGTCCTGTGGAAGATTGACTAATGGAAGAGGAAGGACTAAGGGAGCATACCATGCTGCCATGATATGTGGTGGGGGTGGATTTACAAGGGGTGGATTAAAAAAAGGGAAAGTGGGCTGAAATGGGGTGGTTTGAACAGTGGTTGTAGGGTGAGATGAAGTGGATGGACCAGGAGTACATTGCTGAGCTAATCTTGGATGAGAGACACCTAAATTGTGAAGGAAATGCAAATCAGGAGGTGTTTTTTCTCTACTACCATGATGTTCACTTGTCTCCGGGGATGAAAGTGAAGACTCAGAGTCTAGTTGGATTATATCATCAAATGACCTACTTCTAAATGGATTTACTAAGTCAGCTTGTGATTGTTGTAGAGCTATAAGATTTTCGGGAACTGAACTAGCTCTCAAGGGTGATCTGAAAACAGTTGATAATTTAATCTTAGGATGCTTCCTAAGGATACTTTCTGGGTTACCAACTATTTCAGGTGGATCAGGGTCTGGATAGGCTCTAGTATGAATCTTTCTAGAAGCCACTATGTTGTGTTTTAGACCCAACTTTAAACAAGAAAAGTTTAACCAGATATGACAATCTTTAAGAGGTTAACTAGTCTGTTTTACAAATTCAAATCCTACAGTCCTCTAACTAAGTTTGAATGATATTTATGATGACAAAGGTTCTTCCCAATGGAGTATCAAGGTCTGTTAAGGATTGTGGAGCCCCCAAGTGGAAGTTTTTAGCTCCTAAGGAGGTAAAAGGTTTTATGGTCCAACACCATGTTTATTGAATTCCAATCTAAAATATTTTTTCGGTGTTTTCTGAGTTATTTTTCAGTTGTGTGGTTTATAAGAATATTCTAACTCTATTTTAAAACTTAGCTACGGTTACGAGACAAAGACAGTCTACTCTTATGGCTAAGCCAGCTGATTTTTCAAGGTTAGATAAAGTCTTATGAGAATCCTAGGGTTTGCCTAGTTTGTCACTGATTCAAACAAGTTTCATCATGATTACCATTTCTTGTTAGTGCTTGAAAAGGCTACTTCTGACTCATAAGGTTTATATGAAATTTTAAGGGGAACTAGAGATTCTGGGTTCGATCCCTAGCGGAGTCGCCAGAAATGTTAGGAATCTGTAATTTTAGCAGATCGGTGAGACTAAAACTGCAGAAGCAACATTATTTCAACCACTTTTGGATTCTAGGATCTAGCCCTCCTGAATCCGGAGAGGGATCTCTCCAATAAGTGCAAAGATGGATTTTTCTTTGAAGTTTGGGGTAATTATATTAGGCTAGTTATGAAGGCCAAGGGTTTGTTTTGTTTTTTGGATGGTTGAGCATGATTACTGTTTGAGGTGGAAAGTCCTAAATGCAAAGAGTTTCAAAGGTGTGAAGTTGCAAGCAAATAGAACAAGCTTTGGCCAGGAAAGATAGATAATTGCAGGTTTTAGTCCATTGGGCTATGGGGTCATAATAGGGTTTAATTGGAACAACAAGAGGCAAGAGTGGTCCATGGGGCAAGTCATCTATGTCTAAGGATCTCTCTGAAGATTGATTTATGGAATGAAATGATAAAACAAGAAGGAAAATTAAACAGATGCAGAACAAAGAGCAACCTAGGATCTGCTAAGTACTTTTAAACTAGCCAACCTTTGATACACTTTCAACAGAAAACATTTAAAAAAAAGGGAAACTTGAAGGCAACTGTTTGGAGTAGAAACTAGCAGGCCGGGCTCACCAAAAATCCTCTCCTAGCTCTACTTTACTTGGTTACTTTCAAGACAAACACAAAGATAACGCAGAATGGCCTAAGATCTGGTAAGTACTTCTAAACTAGACAACTTTTAACACATTCCAAGGGAAACATTCAGACAGCCTTTGGGGATAAAACTAGGACCAGGGCACACCATATCTTCCATATTTCATCTCTACTTAACTAATATTGAACATAACATTCAAGAATAATATTCAGCTAAGGCAATAAGACAAGGGAATGCTAGCATTCCTATGCTTAAACTGAATTAAATCATTCCAAGTAACACAGATTGGAAGAAAACATTCAGATAAATATTTTCAGTTAGAGAAGGTTACTGATATACAGTAGGTCCTAACTCTATGCATGTTGTTTTTTATAAGAGAAGATGAAACACAGTGAAAACATAAAAAAATGACAAGTTACAATGAGAAAAACATCACCATCAACATAGATCGGGATCCCATAAATCAGCTTGTATTGATGCTCCAAACCATTTACAGTTTTAAGTCCAATGCTTTAGTTTAGCAATCATCTACTCATCTCAGCCTAACTTATCTATCACAAGAAGAGCTCCAAGGGCCAGTGAACACTATTTACAATCAGAAGTTTAAGCTCAAATGCATTTCAAAGTTCCGCAACCAACCCCTCACTCATCTTCTGCAGAAGTATATATAGAAGAATGAGGAGGTGAGATTTGATAAAAGATCTCTCAGGACAATTAATACAGAGTGATGACTTCTCGACCTTTGAGTGGCTCAATGAAGAATTTTACAGGTGTTTTACTATATTAATGGATATACATTAAATATTTTAAGCTCGGTGGGAGCTTTTTTTGACCTTTGAGGCTCTGTGTCATGTTGGAGTAACTCTGCAAATATTTTTTGCATTAAGTTCCTTGCAGAAGTAACTCTTTGGTTGTGCTGAGGTGAATATCTTCGTTTGATCAATAACTTTGGCCTCTGTTTGAATGTTTTTAAGGCATAGGTGGCTTTGTGGTAGCTGGGAGGAATCAATTCGCCTCAGATGTGGCAGTGGAGGCCTTTCTATCTGATAGATCTTTTGATTTACCTTTAATTCTGTTTTAATTTGGGGGATTAGGCTTTTGATAATTAATCTTAGCTGTAATCCCTGCAAATCTGTCTTCAATATTTTGTTCTGCCATGCTTTGTCTTCAAAAATGATACACTTTTAATTGTGATTAAAATCATAGTGTCTTCTTGATCTGCAGGCCACGCAGGGCTCTCAAGGCATCAATGCCCATGAAGCACTGACGAAACGTGGATCTTGAACCCCGCGAATGTTTTTCTTTTGATAAATCAAGGGCATGGGAATCGTCATTCCTAGCCCTCGGCCTTTTCTTTCAACATAATGGAAAACCATTAATCCTACAAAGCACACAAAATATCAAGAAATCCTGCGTTGTGGGTTTAACTACTACAGAAGATGTGGGGAGGAGCGTAGCCGTTGGATGGCGAAATCCAATGGTGGAGATAAGCCAAGAGAAGGTGAAAAGGAGAGCGGAGGGAAGAATAAGACGGAATGATCTGGGATCGTACGATCTGGACACGTGGATGGTCCAGATCCAATCGGAGGGTCGCAATTGGCAGAGAAATAATGTTAATGCGCTCGACAAAAAACTTGCGATGCGATTAAGCGCTGACCGTCGATCTGCAAATCAGATCGACGACAGAAAATGAATCGGTGGGGTTTTTAAAAAGGCGGAGGAAGGGTTAATGATCAGAGTGAATTAGAGCCGTCGGATCTGAGGAAGGCGGGGAGGAAATCAACAGCTCATGATTGATCATGGGATGACCAATCGGGAGAAAAAATAAAACCCACCCAGTGAAACTTGCGATGCGATTGAGCGCGGGCCGTTTTATTGACTTACAATCAACGGTCGGGATTGTTTCTACTTACGCACTGGAAAAAAACTTTTAAAACATATGAAAACCCAACATTTTAATATAAACAAAGGTTTTATGGTGGGTTGGGGTGGAAAATATATATAACATGGTTAGGCGCCCGACTGCAGGGCCTTGGTTTATATGGAATGATAATAGGCCCGAGGCGTATACAATAAAGGGCCAATCGCAATCAGAGCTTCAGGCTCGGGATTTTCAATCTACCCATTGGAATTTTGCGATGCAATTGGTGCCTCGGGACTTAAAATCTTGGTCCCGGGCGTAGGTTATATGGAATGGAAAGTGGCGGGGGCGGGGTTTATATATATGGGACCCAATCGCATCGGAAAGTTTGATGCGGGTCTTTCAATCAACCCATTTTTAATTTCCCCAATGCGATTGCACTTCGGGTCTTTTTGATCTAACCATTTTTCATTTAAAAATCGTTGTATGGGCGCATTAGACCAAACTTTTGATAAGTGCGTTTTTTGTATTTACAAAGGAAAAAATGGATCGGAGATGGATTTTCACAATGATTTAGCGCCAGATTGCGGGCCCACGGGTTGCATGGAAAAATAATATGATCGGGGGTTATGAAACAGAGGGCTAATCGCATCAGAGTTTGTCTACAACAAAAAGACTTGCGCTCACTGTGTTTTTCAGATGCGATAATAGCCTGGATGTCTAACGCTTGGTTCTAGCGATGGGGAACATGGAGGGGAGGTGGTTTAAGGCTTAGCCTAAGGGGGCTTAAGCCTTTATGCAAAAAATGGGTTTTTTATAGATTTTCAATGGTTTTTCAAAGGAATTTGAGGGTTTTGGTAAGGCTAAAAAGTGAGTTCTCAACCTTGTAAAAATTATTTTCATGAAGGGAAGAAGAGGGATCATGAAAATAGAGGAGTTTTATGGAGAAGGAGGGGAGAAAAATGAAGGTTAGTTTTGAGTGGAGGGAGGGGAAAAATGATGATTTTGCAGCAGTATTTTCACTTATGGAAACAACAAAAATTCTAAGTAAAAAAAAGGGAACAACGGTGAAGATTTGGATAGAGGAGAGGCATGAGGCCTTCAAGAGTCTTCAAGAGCTAACACTTTTTAGCAATAAAATTTGTTCCTTGAAGGCTCAAAAAGTCTTAGCCACCTTTTTCTATAAAAATTTTTATAGGTGGCTAACAACATTAACCACATTATCATCTATTAGGTCATATATTTATTGTTCATTAATTTAAAGATAAAAACATGATGAGAGACATACATCATCACTATGATAAAAAAATCTCATAACCATTATATAAACAACATAAACACTGAGGATACAACAACCATAAATGCCACATATAATATAATACATTTTCACATAAAATAACACGGAGAATTAACTCTTACTGATGAATGAAAAAGCCAACCCGATATGGGACTACCATGTTCCACTCGACCATAGATTGGCTGAGACAAATCTCTATTTTTCCAATCACCCTATGTCATATTCCAAGCATGAATGTGGGATCTCATAAAAAAAATCAATCAAAACCAAACCAGGGCTTCCAGAGGAAAACTTACCTCAACCCTCAATGAGTGATTCCACCTCACGGTTGGACATCAATAACCATCACCAGATTGGTCTCTACCTCAAGCTATCTAGGGTTCCAGAGCCTTTTTTCTAACCAGGGCTTCCAAGACTAGTAACTCAACCCACAACTGTCGTTGGGCTCCCAAAGTGATTTTCCAACCAGGGCTTCCAAGACTAGTAACTTAACCCACCAGGGATTCCAGAGCATTTTTTCCAAGCAAGGCTTCTAAGACTAGTAACTCAACCCAAGATGTTATAAGGCTTCTAAACCGTTTATCCAACCAAGCCTTCTAGGAACTAATAACTCAACCCATAGCCAAAGGAACATGAAAATCAACCATAAAATAAAAGTAAAATTGACAAGAGCATGGTTATCTAGGAAGTGGAAAGGCTAGGAAAAACCACTTCTAATGCAAGAAATTCTTCATGCTAATGGTATATCATGACCAAGAGACCACATGCATATGTCATGCATGCCAAAACTAGCAAGGAAACCATATGTGCAACTAGGCGCCTGCAAGCAAAACCTATTGTAGTTGTTGATCCCAATGTCCCCTTACACTTTCCTTCTCTTCCTTTTCCTTCTTGCTCCAAAATTCCAAATATTCCACACTCCTCCAAGAGTGCTCCAAGAAAACTCTAAGTGTCCAAGATTATGAGAGAGAGAGAGAATAGAGAGAGAACTAAAAAATTGAATTGACAAAAGGTTAGAGAAAAATCTTTCCCACTAATCCTCATAAGCCTTTTTATCAATGAGGCCATTACTTTCTTAATTTTCGGTTAGTTTCCTTCATTTTCCTCCTCACATGAAGCTTGTTGCATTTCACCTCCCTTTTCTCCCATTTTCGATTATTTTCATAAATAAAATTTCAATTAATGTCTCATACCTTTTCAAATCCTTTGCAGTTTCCTTTGCTAATTTTATTTAGCCATAATAAACCAAATGACCGTCTACTAGGATGTTTTTTCCACCATTCAACTTGGAATATGTGTCCCATGACCTTGGTATTATATTTTCTTACATGGATTTTTAAAGAGGGTTGTTACAAAGCTCTCCCCCTTGGGGGAACACCGTCCTCGGTGTTTAATGATACCTACAACCAGCAAGGTTGTTGAAAAGAAAAACATACCTCCCATGGAGCTTTATAACACAACTTGTTGCATTATTTACAATCACCACTGCTGAAAATGTGACAAACATACCACTTACTATAGCTTTATAAGACAAATCATTATGGTATCTACAATAACAACCATATTTTCTAGGAAGGTTTATAAATCCATCTCGATAAAATATTTACAATAATATACACGTATGCACATTTTCTCAACCAACAAATAAAAGGATATGATGCATGTATCAACATCAAGGGAATCTAGAGGCTCACACCTCCAGCCTCAAATTAGTACAAGGATTCATCTCCTTCCCAAGAAGTTCAAAATCCACTACCAAATTCAAATTCCACATCTAATGTCCAACACTATAATCCTGTGCTATTTTACCCTCAGTTAAGAGTTTATCGGCTCATTGTTCTAGGGCACACTCCTAATGTGCATATGATTCCATATAGAAATTCTTATGACAAAAAAAAATCCATCCCTGAACTTCCCTTCTCTGTTATACAGTCCCTAGGGAAATCCGGTCACCCCCTTCTATGTAGTCACTCACCTTCCAAGTTCCCTGGCATCCCCTATCCCAAGCTATCCATCCCTTGGCAAAGCTTCCTTGAATCAGAAGATACAAAAGCCAAGGCATATACCTACCTCAAAATCATCATAATAGTCATATAATTCTCATGGAAATCAATGAAAACTATTGGGTAGCAGTTTCCAACAATGGACCTACTCCTGAAATTTTTTACCAACATATTGTTGCATGTTTCAATTCCTTCGTCATTGCTACTAATTCTTGCAGTCAGTTTCAACCATCCAACTGGGCATTCCATGCTTTCCTGTACCAAGCACATAACCTCCATTAGATTTAAAATAAATTTAAATAAGCTCAAATCATAACTCATTAGTAGATCTTAAACAAGGTACACCTGCATTCCTATTCACTTCCAATATCAGCAAGTCAAACTAAGTGTTTGATTGAATCATCATGTATAAACATATCACATCTAGTCATCTCAAAACAAAGCCATCATAATCAAAATCATAGATCACATGCAATCAACATAAAATAGAATCATAGATCACATGTAATAACCATAAGTCAGAATCATATATCACATACATAATAAAACTGGGATAAAATACTTATCCTTTATTCATTCCTTTGCTTCTACCTTTATCCTTTGTCTTTTCGTACACAAATCGGATCAGTTTCCATACCCGACAAACACCCAGTTCCTTCTCTTCAACCATGTACACATACACGTAGTGTACATCACAACACATACATCCACACATGGTGTACAATACCACACAATACACACACCCACACCCGACACACAACATAACACATACACCTACACTCGGTGTACAACACAACACATACACCTACACCTGTGAACAAGACAACACATACACCGACATCTGGTGTACAACATAACATATACAATTACATCCAATGTACAAACAACACATACACCTACACCTGGTGTACAACACAACAAATAAACCTACATCTGGTGTACAACACAATACATATACGTACACATAGTACAAAAAAACGAATACACATGTCATGATACCACAACTACATAATGCACATACATATTACCACATGCATACAACACAACATGCATGACACGCACACAATACCACATGTATATGAGTACCATATGCACAACATGTACGCAATACCACCTGTACACATCGTTGCCTTCAAAACATCACATGTACACAACACCACCTGCACAATGTGTACAAAACGCCACATGTATAGTGCACCACATGTAAAACATGTACACAATACCACATGTACACAACACCACATGTATAATCATGCAAACTATTGAAATTTGCAACAAGAAATAGTGAAATTGGCAACCATAAAGGAAAAAAAGTACACACAGATTGGTGAGGAAATTCAGTGAGGAATTTCAATTACACACTAGTGAGGAATATCGGTGTCTAATTTATTTTTCCCTTAAATAAATTGGACAATAAATTGTAATTTCATCTCATAACTACTTGTATCATTTAACTAAGTCATTATGACTAAGTTAGCTCAATAAATTCGAGTCGAGGGTCTAATATGAGGCATCTAGAGCGATTCTAATATTTTGGGGGTCCAGTTGCAGTTAATGTACTAGTGGGTTGCAGGTGTAATGAGTTAACTCAATTAATTGGACTAGAATCAGTTTAACTAGTTCTAACTGAGTGATGAATTAGTGATAGTTCCATTAAATTAAATTAGATTTAATTCACAAGTAGTGATTAATCAAATAATTGATGATTTGTTATTAATATTTGCATGCATGTCTGTCCTGAGGAAGACCCAGTTGAGACAGAGGTTAAAGGGAACATAACTATCAGTTGTATTTTTTTGAGATTTCCCAAGTTCAATTATAAATCCATGAGGAAGCCATGATGGATTTCACAATCAAGGAACGATGATTTTCCTATTTAATACGTGCCTAATTATTTAGGAATTGCGTGAGGAAGGCAGGTTGAAGGAAGGCAAATAATGGCTATGTGTTTATCCAATTTTGTCTAGATCAACGAGAGACAATTGGCAGAGTGCTGGAGAATCTCATGAGATATTAAGCATAGGAATGTTTCATGTTTCGTTGACTTTATACAATATATGATAGCGGGGTTTTGAGCAGTTTATTTCCCCAAGAACATTTTGTGTTGTGCAATTGATTTACTTCTTTCTCTTGCTTGCATGTGATTGAGCAATCGTGTCTTGTATTCCATAAATATTGTAGAAGGATTCAATATCTTGTTTTAGTACATCACGTGATTGGATTGAATCCATTGATATATAATTTCTATAAATCTTTAAATGGTATCAAAGCCCGAGGAATCACAATAGAAGAGAAGAAATTTCGTTTCTCTTGTATAGGTTCTAATTTGTAGATTTATTCTTCAGGATCTAACAACAGATCAAGATGTCTTTCAACGACTTGAGACTCAAATATGCACTCGAGGGAAATACAGATTATATTTCATAGAAGGAGAGGATAGAAGAAATTTTGTAGGGAAATGAGTTGAAGTAATTCATAGACACCGATATTCCTAAGCTTGTAGTAGCAAATGTCCAACTTCTTGATGCATGGAATAAGAAGGTAGCAAAGGCAAGAAGGATCTTGTTATAGGGAGTTCGAGATCATATTGTCTTGAGTCTCCATGGGAAGGCGACTCCATATGCTATGTGGAAGGCTTTGACATATTTTTTTTAGAATAATAGTTACCACAGGAAGTTGGCGTTCAAGGAAAAGATCTGAAAGATAAATATGGAGGAGGGCGAGATACTTGGTGAAGTTCACTCAATATAGAGATGAGCTTGGAAGTGTTGGTGTGACAGTAGCCCAGGATGATTTGGTGAGCCTAACTATTCTAGGCCTTCCAAAGAGCCGGCATAGTTACCAAGACTTTGTGAATGGGAGGTAGAAGTTACAAGGCTGGGAGTGTTTTTGGTCCGACTTGGTAATAGAAGAGATAAGGCAGAGCACCAGAGACGAGACCTTGTTACACTGAAATTTGTCACCATGACATTGAGCTATCTATATGGGTTCATCGTTATCTATTTATTTCTTCCTTAGAAGTCTAAAAACATAAATTTCCTAAATCAAGTCTTGGAACTGGAGAAAAGCTTTAAAACCCTAAAAAGCCTAACTCTGCACTTTTCCTAGTCATTTCCTGTGGTACTGCAGTTTATTGATATACAACCTGCGGCACATCCCACACGTTGTACTCATTAAAACTGCAGACCCCCGTAAAAGGTAAAATAAAAAGAAAAATAAGTTCTAGAAGCCCAGTTGGTCGAATATTCTCCCATCTGGAGCCTTCTAGAAGCGCTATCTGGTCAAGCTTTGCCCCTTCCATTCATGAACCTTTATCCCTTCATAAATGGAGCTATCCCTTGGTTTTTGGAGCTAAAATCCCATTATGAGAGGGCTTTATCCCTTCCTTATTGGAACTAAAACTACCTCCCTTCTGCTATAAATTGAGACCAAGTTTCAGTCTCAAGGGTATATTGAGAGATTGTAGATATTACTTTGTACTTAGTACATAGAGAGTTCAGAGATTACTTGCTTCTTGCTTTGGAGAGAGTACTTAGAACTTGATAGTTTTGAGGTGAAATTGTTGAAGATACTCTCCATATTTAGCATCATTACCATGAGAGATATTACATACTCATGGCTATAGTCTTATGCTAATAAAGAGAGTTGGAGTCTTGTCAAACTGAGGAAAGCGGTTGTTCGAGACCCCAAAAGAACCTATACAAACATCAAGGCATCAAGGTTGTAAGGTTTCTTCTTTTATATTCAAAGTTAATACAAATGGATTCTATTTTCTCATTGAGTTGTTCATCTATATTTTGAATGATTTAATTCTTAGATTCCTTGATCACTAAGATAGATTATTTCTTTCGAATTATCATATTTTTCAGATTCTTTTGATCTTGTTTGCTTATCTTTGATTGCAGATCTTATATGCTAGATCGATACCTTCTGGAACGACTGGATTGAAGAACAAGCAAGCGTTGGACTTTAGGTAGGAGTATCTATCTGTAGTTAATGAGTAATTCTTAAGCATAATGGTTTAGAGAAAATGGTCTACATTTGTGTGTTTGTTTCTAGATATCCTTAGGATACTAGGGAGATCGCTCTTGTCTGCAAGAGGGATTTGTCCGTCTAACAAACCTCCAACACCAACAAAGAAAAAGATTGTGCATTAGTTGGAAAAGGAAATAAATTCAAGGGAAATAATTCCCAATGTGAAGAGGTCACGAGATACTTTCCAATATAAAGTGTTTTTACTATCACAAGCATGCGCACTATGCCTTGAATTGTCCATAAAAGAAGGCAAGCAAGAAGGAGCCTGTAGTTGCAGCAGGTGAAGCACTAACTTCACAGTTCGAGCTTGATTTTACTCTCATTTCATGCATGGAGAGCACTGTAATGGGATACATCTGGTATCTAGATAGTGGTTCCTCATTCCATATGATGGGGAACAGATATCTCTTCAGTGGATTTGGGGGCAAAATTTTTCCGAAAAATCAAAGTGCTCAAAATTTTACCAAACCAGAATGACCAGATCGGGCCCATCGTCAAGAATTTGGCGCAATTTGTTTCACTCAAAACGAAGTCTGTATATGAAAGTTTTAGCCTATTGATTGGCATGTCAAACACGCAAATTTTCAAAAAAATGGTCAAAGAGGGTCAAAGATAAAAATTTGGGTTTTCAAAGGCCCAATGATAGGATAACAAGAGTTAGATTCTCATTGGCATGAATTCTGGGAACATTGGAAATTTATGATTGGTTTAATTTTTAAGCCAATGAGAAGAGGACATGTGGCAAGCTTGGAGGCTACCACATGCCCCCCACCAAGGCAAAATTAGAATTTATTTTGGCGAGAAATTTGAATTTATTTGGTTAGAAAACTTTTTGGGTGGAGGTCAGGGTCGAACCTGTGACCTCCCCCATACAAAGTGCACATCATACGAACATACCACACGTTAAACCTTGTTATATAAGGGGTGCAGATGGTATTTATAGTTTATGAATGGTTTGGGTGGAGTTTATGAAGGCTAACCCCAACACACATGACCAGTGTGTTATGACCATGGCAGAGCTCCAAAGACTAATGGCAGATTACAACATTTAAACTCAGATTATTAACCGATAACCCATAATTAAAAACGTTAATTTGGATTTATGTTAAACACACTTAATGCGCTAAGACACCAGTTAACTGCAATTAAATTTAATTAGTAGCACTTATCCTGGTGGATTAAATTGGTGGAGGTTTGGTAGTTCCCCTAAATTCGGCGCGACCTCTACATTTGTCGGACTTGATTGGAGTTTTTCCAGTTTTAGTGGAGATTCCTAGGGAAAAATTGAAGGAAGCATAAATTTTTCTAATTTCGACCAAATTGAGCTTAAGAAGAGTCATTCTTAGATGATTTGGATTCTTTGAGCACAATGGAATAGGTTTTAGAGGCGTTGGATAAATTTTTAAGGTGTTTTTTCCACTTTGAAGATTAAAAAAGCCTAGGGCCACCACGAGACGAGGTCATGCCTAGATTAGTTGGAGACCATTTTCAAAGATTGAATAGTCTATTCTGAGGTTTTTGGGTCTTCTAAATCCAATGGAGAAGGTTTCAAAGCCATTGGAGCATTGTAGGTGCATTAAAAAAGGAATTTGACCATTAATCCCAAGAGGGCCTAACCAGTTGAAGCAAGTCCATGGAGATGTAGCCTAGGAGGGCTGAACTTAGTTATCAACTATTGTGTACAATGTGTATTTTTTGTGTTATGTCTCTACATTTTATTTATTGTACATGAGTTTTTAACAACTAATTAACTCATAAATTGCACATAAAAGACACTAAAACTTGACACATAAACCACTTCAAAAATGGTTAATTTGAGATGATCCTAAACACATTTATTTTTAATGGATGAGGGAGCTAGCACAACAAAACTAGTTTTCCCATATTCAGATCAAGTTCATATGAGAGCACACTTTAGCTCATTTTAGCTAGGGTTAGCTAGAATAATTAGCTATTGGTTTTTGAATTTGTTCAAGGATAATTTAACTGTGTGCAAGTTTATGTGTGAAGGAGAAGGTCAAGATTGAGATCTCAGTTCCCAAAACACAACAAAGAAGCTTTGTATGCATTTTAGGTGTGATGGAAACTTCATTAAGTGATGTTTCTAGTCAATCTTCGTTAGCAAGACTCTTTGATAAAGAGATTTTGCATAAGCTCTACATAATCAATGATATGGTGCAAGACATGTATGAAGATAAGAGGGAGAGAATTATACTTGAAGAGAAGTTGATTTACATGAAGGAGGAGAAGCAAGAACTTCTTGAAAAGATGCATGAGATGGAGACTCGACTCCATATTGCGAATGAAAACCTAGCAAGGATGCATGAGATGGAGACTCAACTCCATGATGCCAAGGGAAACTTAGCCAAGCATGTGCTTGAAAAAGAGGTATGCAATTCAATTTTATCTTAAATTTCTTCTCAAGATGAATGTGTAGGTGATTTTTAAAGACACACTAGAGGAATAGGGTCCAAATTATTAATGAAAATGGGCTATGAAGGTAAAGGATTAGGAAAACATGAACAAGGCATAGTTGAGCCAATTGTTGTTGAGGAAAGGCCTAAGTATTGGGTGTTGGTTATGGACAACATGATGGAGAATTCTCTAAACACAAGGAGGAACATGAAGGTGTTCCAAGAAGAACTTTCATTACATGTTCATTACCTCAAGTTTGTGATGATTGTGTTCATGACGAATGAAAAAGTTTTACACCCACTTTGCAAGAAGATTCTCATAAGCACGCAGCTAATGAGAATAGAAAACAATAGGATGTCATTGTTGGTATTTCAAAGAGAGCCACTACCTCATCAAATTCACCTCCTCAAGAAGGGGACAAAGGTGAATGTTCAAGGTATAAGAATGATTTTAATCAAGTTTCTTTTGATGATGATAAACATGGAAAATTCTCACGTAATATTTGGAGAAATTTTGCATGTTCCTTTTGTGGTTTGAGAAACCACAACGTTTCAAGATGTTGGAAGAAGAAACACATGCATAGGAAACTTTCAAATCAAAGGAGGTAGAAAGTTAAAGTTCCATTGGATAAGGTCTATCTTTTGAATGATTTAATTCTTAGATTCCTTGATCACTAAGATATATTGTTGCTTTCGAATTATCATATTTTGCAGATGATTTTGATCTTTTTTTCTTATCTTTGATTGCAGATCTTATATGTTGGATCCATACCTTCTAGAATGACTAGATTGAAGACCAAGCAAGCATTGGACTTCAAGTAGGAGTATCTATTTGTAGTTAATGAGTAATTCTTCAGCATAATGGTCTAGATAAAATGGTCTACATCTATCTGTTTGTTTCTAGATATCCTTAGGATACTAGGGAGATTGCTCTTATCCGCAAGAGGGATTTGTCCGTTTAACAAAATGGCGGCTCCACTAGGGAAAACCTGAACTTAGTTTTCTTTTTCATTTTCAGTTTCACTTTGGAAATATTTCTTTGAGATTTCTTTGATTTTGATAAGCTCAATACTGGGTTGGGTATAATACTTAATCGGATCCTTGATTGTAAATTTGTATTTTTATTTTTTTTATTTTTTTCCTATCTTCCACACTTTTTGTTTAAAAATAGAGTGATAGACTCCACATATTTTAGTGAAACATAATGCGGTACCGCACCTTGATCCATTAAAAACTGCGGACTTCTGGAAATTTTTTGAAAAAATAAAAAATTTGTTTTCTGGAATCCAATTACTTGATTCTCTGTTATTACCCCAACTTGTCTTGACTGTTAAAGACTTCTGTGTCAATTTCTTTCAGCAAATTTTACACTCATCAGTCTCCATTAAGTTAATTAGGTGTTTTGAGTCTCTTTTTTGAGAAACTCTTATTTTTATTTCCTTTGATCATTACTTCGAGGCTTGTCTCAGTCTCTTAACAATTTTTCATCACATTTGTGTCCGAGTGTTAATCGCCTTTGAGTGTTTTTATTTTTTGACCTTTAGAACTCTCATCCAATTTTCTTTACTTACACTTTATTGGTTCTTTAGATTACATTAGAATCATCTTGTGTCTGAGAATTCTCTTGCATAGATCACATTTGCATAATTAGAATTCTCATTTTCAGAATATGAATGAAAAATGTGTATAGATTACATTTGCATAGTTTTCAAATGAATTGTGCATAGATTACAACTGCATAGTTTACATTCTGAAAAAAATCAATTTTAGATTTAGATTAGTTTATTTGATTTAAATTCGGATGCTTTTATGATTGTTTTAAAAGCATAAAAATAAAAATTGGAATTTATTAGCATTATTTATTCTTGATAAAATTATTTCATTAAAGATTTTTTTATATTTTCTCTTATTTATCAACTTTTGCATTGTTAGAAGTGAATGGAAACTCTCTCCTTTAGTTAGGATTAATCGAATTGAAAATATTACGTTATCATATTTTATTTCATTAGTTTTGGGTCAGGTCATAACACCATTGATTTCATATCCATTTACCCTTTAAGTAATTTTTATATTTTTTAGGGCTCTTTCCACGAATCTAGATTAAGCTAGTGCTTTCGAATAGGTTGTAGCTAACTTTCCAAAGTAACAAAACAAACAGTAGCATCTTGCGTTAGGAAAAGTTCCAATTTTTGCAATTGTGCTCTAGGAATCTCTTCTTAAAAAAGTCAAGCATGAGATCATATTCGAACCAGTGAGGTAATCGTACCTATCTCATTGGGAAAGATAGAAGATGTGCACATATTAAAAACAGTAAACCTCGGATAGACCATTGTCGAGGACCCTGGGGTCACTTGTTGGTAAATCTTGGATTATTTCAAGGAGCCTTCAAGGGGATTGAGCTTGTTACTCTGCCCTTGCATGTATATCGGATCGTAGACTGTTCCCCCAGGTGCATTTGTCTCAGTTGGTGACCTTAGTGGCCACCAAATTTAGGATTATTTCCCAAGGTGATGATGGAGGGAAGGTCCCACTATACCTGGAGAAGACGTCGACGAGTCTCACTTAGACTCTCCAGAGGGTTCTCTTCACTTGAGATGGTTTAAGTGGAGAAACTTGCACCGGTCTGTTCATTAAGCAGGTTGTCGAGGTAACTGTTCCAACTGCCATTTCTGCATTAAAATTATATGATTTTGGATTTGATCACCAAGTAGTGTTTTTAGTGCAAGAATCTACTATTTGTGTGTGGTTTGACTCCTAGATTTGTTGGCGCATGTTCATTTGTTTGTTTTTACTTTTTAGAGACCTTAGGCGTGAGTTGTTAATTTTAATTGTTAGGTGTGAATTTTGAATTTGAATTGTTAATATTTTTAAATTGTTAATAAAATTCACTGAAGTTGAATCTAATGGCAACTATTTCAGAATTTACCAACCAAGTAACCCCTCTTAACGAGAATCCTAGTACTTTTCCTCGCTTTGGAAATATTGGTCCTCCTTATATGGCTACATAGTCATTACCTAGATTTACAATAGGTATGCCGATATGGTTATTTTCAACTTCGTTGGCCTCAAATACTCAAATTGTTCCACCTCAACTGGATGCTTCACCTCAAGATAGTTCACCATCTCAACATCACCAACTTCATGTTAACCCTTTACCTTCTTCGCCCAACATGTCTTCCTCCCTTTCTTCTTCTTCTTCTCTTGATAAAAGCCTTGATGCTAGTAACTAGGTGGCTAAGAAGAAGAAGAAAGGGAAGAAGAAAGGTAAGAAGAAGAAGAAGCAAGGTAAGAAAGAAGTCAACCAATCAACCATGGCTGTAAGTGTTAGTAATGTTGAGGAAACCTCCAACATGCATTGTAAACCCAAATACCCTTGCAAGCTTTGTAAGGGTGACCACTTCCTTATCGATTGTCCTGTTATTCCTAAGGTCTTGGAAGTATGGTCAGAAAAATATCATCAGCTTACCATTGATCCATCAACTAGTGATTGTCAAGTTCCTGGGAAAAATGGTAAAGTTAGTTTTCCTTGTAGGTTATTCAAGGGGAGTCATCAAACTCACATTTTCCCTCACATGGATGAAGCCTCAAATTTTTGGAAAACCTTCCTGTTCCACAACAAAAACTTCCAACTAATTACTGTAAACTTTCTCCCAACCTACCGTCAACTGAAGGAGTGATTGATCTAATTCCAAGTACAATCAATCCCACTTTTCCATTGGAAAGTGAAACTCATATCACTCAAGTTGATGATCCTTTAGTTGATCAAGTGGTTGACTTGATTCCGATCGACCCCACTCTCCTTGTAGAAAGTGAAATTCATACCACTCAGGTTCTTCTTGTTACATCAGATTCTTCTACGCCAGGGGGCATTTCACCTATTCCTACAGAACCCCCTCCAAGTAACGAGATATTTTCCTTTGATTGGAATAGATTGACAAAACCTCATCTTCCTTCCTCCATCCCTTTTAAAATCATTATGAAGGTTTGTGGTAAGAATGTGCGTCACAGAAATATAGATGAAGGTGCTTCTGTTAGTATTTTATCCTCAACTGCTTAACAAGCTTTGGGTTCTCCTCAGCTTGTGCCTATTACACAGAATCTATCAGCTTTTAATAGAACCATTGGTGAACCTTTAGGGATCCTTCCTAATTTTCCTATTAACTTGGAAGGTAAGACTATCTGTATTGATCTTATGGTAGTCCGAGCCCCCTTGGATTTCAATTTACTCATTGGGCAAGACTATGTCTATGCAATTAAAGTTGCCTTATCGACACTCTTTCATGTGATGTCTTTCCCTCACAATGGAAACATTGTGACTATTGACCAACTTTCATTTGCTAGTCTTGATTCGACTACCAATAGTCTAACACCCCTAAAATTTCCTTATACAGAAGTGGTATCTACCTCACCATGGGTTAATTATGTGGCAAATAGTCCCATGTTTTCAGTTACTGATGCAAGTGAGCCTCTTATTGTTTGCTCGACTTCCTTTGACTTAGATATGGTAATTGACATGGTGAACTCTATGGGGGCATTTGAACATGATGCTCTTATTCCTATTAAGTCCCTTGACATGTGTTCCTTCTAGAGGATTGTTTTTCCATCTGATGAAGACCTCTTGGAAACCATGATCGAGGAGTGTCCACGAGGACAATTATTTTCCTGTGTCAAGCTCGTTAAAAAATGAAACAAGTTTCCATGAGCATAGTTCTTTTCCTATGTCAATCTCATTAAAAAAAGAAACAAATCCTCTCCTAATTGAGTCGAGTCTTTGATTAGATCTCGTAAATTTCAAGTTGAGTCTTTCATCTGATCTCGTAAATGAACCTTCATTCCATCCAAATATTATTAAATAGTAGTAAACTTAGTTGAATGAAATGAAGTTTGGGGGGAATATGCTCTAGCAAGTTATGCTCGGGGGCTTTGAGAAACCATCCTCAAGCATGATTTTTACTTTTTTTCAAGATTGTGTAAAAATGAAGCAAACCATTCTCAGGCATGATTTTTACTTTGATTCAAGCTTGTCTAAAAATGAAACAAACCTCTCTCATGCATAGTTTTCCCACATTTCAAGCTTGTGTAAAAATGAAAGCACTCTCAAGCACAATTTTCCTATGTTTCAAGCCTGTGTAAAAATGAAACCACTCTCAAGCACAATTTTCCTATGTTTCAAGCTTGTGTAAAAATGAAACCACTCTCAAGCATAATTTTTCCTATGTTTCAAGCTTGTATAAAAATGAAACCTATCTTGAGTCCATTAATTCAGTTATTATTTTCAAGACTCGTTAAACTCATGAAAATCCTGAGATTCTTTTGTTATCTTTCATTCTCGTAAAACATATGAAAATGCCAAGCTCTTTCCGTCTTTTCTTGCTCGTAAATTAAATTGAAATTCAGCCATATGAGTACACTTTTTATCACTTTTTCAAACTCGCTAAAACTTACAAAAAAGAGAAGCCATATGAGTAAACTTTTTATCACTTTTTAGAATTCATTAAAACTTATGAAAAAGAGAAGCCATATGAGTACACTTTTTATCACTTTTTCGATCTCATTAAAATTTATGAAAAAGTGAAGCCATATGAGTAAAATTTTATCACTTTTTCGGGCTCTTGAAAATTACGAAAAAGTGAAACCCTGGAGTTCTCTTTTAAGCCCTTTTCAAACTCTCTAAACATGAAAATATTTCCAAGTACTTGAATATTCGAACTCGTTAAAGGAAATGAATAGTTGTCCCTTTAGTATAAGTTTACCCCTTTTCTGGACTGAAATGGACTATTTACAAAAAAGGTATACATTGACTAATCATGGTCAATAGAGTTCTCTCCTACATTATTTTATCCTTTTTCTGGCTTGAGAGACTAAATTTACGAAAAAGTACACCCACAGAGTTTTATTAAGTTTTTCTTTTGACTCCCTAAAACTAAAAAACATCGAGTTTCACCTATACTTGACGCATAAAAATTAACAGTAAAGGACCTATCAATTATAAACAAGAATGAATCACTCCTTCTTAGGGTTCAATTTTAATACTAAGTTGGACTCATCTGAAGGATGAGCTTATATTATAAGCAAATTTTATACTCCTCAAGCTTGTCAAAAATAAAGAGGTACTTTCCAGAAATGGGCGGGGGGGGGGGAGAGAGAAAGTGAATCCACTTGTCACACTCTGTTTCAAAAAGTTGTATACCATTCTTGAACATGACACTTTTGTCACATTCATGTCTGGGTTGGGAAAATCATTTGGCCAACAGTTAATCAAACCACATTGAAAGTCTTTAGCCATTTTCTGGGTATTAGCTTTAGGTCAATCGTCACCAAACCATATGCAGTGTCGTTATGTGTTCAAGAGATCAGTTAAATAAACCATTCATTGCAAACATTTTTTTCCACTTGCGTTGACCATCCCTGAGTCAGTCCTTACAAAATATTTATTCAAAACTTGATCTAATGGTTTCATGTCGTGGGCTTTCCTACGATGGTTCATTTTCTATTGAGGAAATCTCATCATCTAGAAATTTTATCTAGAATCCTATCAATACCTTGGGATCTACATGCCCTAGTGGTAGGGTTCTTGCCTTCGACAATAAGTTGCATCATTGACCTTCGATCAAATGATTCTGTGAAATATTCGACTTCAAATCATTCATTCACATTTCATGGATTATAGTAAGTACTTTGAGAACCATTTTCATTATTGGTGGTTTCTCTCACACTTGTTAAGAGTTCACGTCATTGACTGGTAATCAAGTGGTTTCTACCATGTTCGATTTTGACACAATCAATCGCATGGATAGAATCGTACTAGTTTGAGAAGTGGAAATCAAGACCCTGGATCTAGTTTCCACCATCCAGGCTATGAGGAGTTTTATTATTCATCGTACAATAGACTACTCATAACAGATGACTATGTCCATGTTGTGTCTACTACTTCATGTAATTCTAAAATCATTTCTGTATCAGAACATATAGCTAATTTTGATCTGAGTATGTGAATTCCTACCTCAGCGATGATATACATATATATGTGCTTGCATTGAATGTTTTTTCAGGTTTTGACCAATGTGCCAACAGCCCAATCCTCAGAATGATAAAGCACTTCACTCTTCAGAATTCTTCAAAAAACTCTTTAGACTTCACACTTTAGGGGGCAATCTGTTACACTGAAATTTGTCACCATGACATTGAGTTGACTCTATGGGTTCATCATTACCTATTTATTGCTTCCTTAGAAGTCTAAAAACATGAAGTTCCTAAATCAAGTCTTGGAACTGGAGAAAAGCTCTTTAAAACCCTAAAAAACCTAACTCCGCACTTTTCCTAAGCATTTCCTGTAGTACCATAGTTTATTGCTATAAAACTTGTGGCACATCCCGCACATTCTACTCATTAAAATTGCAGACCCCATAAAAGGTAAAATAAAAATAAAATTAAGTTCTAGAAGCCCAGCTGGTCTAATATTTTCCCAGCTGGAGCCTTCTAGAAGCGCTATCTAGTCAAGCTTCACCCCTTCCATTCATGAACCTTTATCCCTTCATAAATGGAGCTATCCCTTGGTTTTTGGAGGTAAAATCCCATTGTGAGAGGGCTTTATCCCTTCCTTATTGGAACTGAAACTACCTCCCTTCTGCTATAAATTAAGACCAATTTTTAGTCTCAAAGGTAGATTGAGAGATTTTATATATTACTTTGTACTTACTACATAGAGAGTTCAGAGAGTAATTGCTTCTTGCTTTGGAGAGAGTACTTAGAACTTGATAGTTTTAAGTTGAAAATGCTAAAGATACTCTCCACATTTAGCATCATTACCATGAGAGAGATTACATACTCATGGTTATAGTCTTATGCTAATAGATAGAATTGGAGTATTGTCAAACTGAGGAAAACGACTATTTGGGACCCCTAAAGAACCTATAAAAACATCAAGGTGTCAAGGTTGTAAGGTTTCTTCTTTTATATTCAAAGTTAATACAAATGGATTCTATTTTCTCATTGAATTGTTCATCTATCTTTTGAATGATTTAATTCTTAGATTCCTTGATCACTAAGATACATTATTGATTTTGAATTATCATATTTTGCAGATTCTTTTGATCTTGTTTGCATATATTTGATTATAGATCTTATATGCTGGATCGATATCTTCTGGAACGACTGGATTGAAGACCAAGCAAGCGTTGGACTTCAGGTAGGAGTATCTTTCTGTAGTTAATGAGTAATTATTAAGCATAATGGTCTAGATAAAATTATGTACATCTGTGTGTTTGTTTGTAGATATCCTTAGTACACTAAGGAGATCGCTCTTGTCCGTGAGAGGGATTTGTTTGTCTAACAGACCTCCAGCACCAACAAAGAAGAAGATTGTGCGTTAGTCGGAAAAGGAAATAATTCCCAATGTGAAGAGGGCAAGAGATACTTTTCCAATATAAAGTGTTTTTACTGTCACAAGCATGGGCACTATGCCTTGAATTGTCCATAAAAGAAGGCAAGCAAGAAGGAGCCTGCAGTTGCAATAGGTGAAGCACTAACTTCACAGTTCAAGCTTGATTTTACTCTCATTTCATGCATGGCGAGCACTGTAATGGATGCATGTGGTATCTAGATATTGGTTCCTCATTCCATATGATGGGGAATAGATATCTCTTCAGTGGCTTTGATCAGAATCTAGATTAGGGGAAAAAAATTTCCAAAAATTCAAAATACTCAAAATTTTACCAAACTAGAATGACCAGATTGGGCCCAACGTTAGGAATTTGGTGCAATTTGTTTCACTCAAAACAGAGTTTGTATATGAAAGTTATAGTCTGTTGATCGTCGTGCTGAACACGCAAATTTTCAAAAAAATGGTCAAACAGGGTGAAAGGTAAAAATTTGGGTTTCCAAAGGCCCAATGATAGGATAACAAGAGTCAGATTCTCATTGGCTTGAATTCTAGGAATATTGGAAATTTATGATTGGTTTAATTTTTAAGCCAATGGGAAGAGGATACGTGGCAAGCACGGAGGCCACCACATGCCCCCCACCAAGGCCGAATTAGAATTTATTTTGGCGAGAAATTTGAATTTATTTGGGAAGAATTTTTTTTGGGTGGAGGTCAGGGTCAAACCTACGACCTCGCCCATACAAATTACGCATCATACCAACATACCACACGTTAAACCTTGTTATATAAGGGGTGCAGATGGTATTTATAGTTTATGAATGGTTTGGGTGGAGTTTATGAGGGCCAGCCCCAACACACAAGACCAGTGTGCTATGACTGTGGCAAAGATCCAAAGACTAATGTTATATTACAACATTTCAACTTAGATTATTAACCGATAACCCATAATTAAAAACGTTAATTTGGATTTCTATTAAAATCACTTAATGCTCTAAGACACTAGTTAACTACAATTAAATTTAATTAATAGTACTTATCTTGGTGGATTAACTTGGTGGAGGTTTGGAAGCTCCCATAAATTCGGCACGGCCTCTACATTTGTCGGACTTGACTGGAGTTTTTCCAATTTTAGTGGAGATTCCTGGGGAAAAATTGAAGGAAGCATAACTTTTGCTAAGTTCGACCAAATTGAGCTTAAGAAATGTCATTCCTAGATGATTGGGATGATCTAAGCACAATGGAATAGGTTGTAGAGGCGTTGGAGTAATTTTGAAAGTGTTTTTTCCACTTTGAAGATTAAAGAAGCCTAGGGCAACCACAAGCCGAGGTCATGCCTAGATCAGTTGGAGACCATTTTCAAATATTGAATAGCTTATTCTGAGGTTTTTGGGTCTTTTGAATCCAATGGAGAAGGTTTCAAAGCCATTGGAGCATTGTAGGTGCATTAAATAAGGAATTTGACCATTAATCTCAAGAGGGCCTAACCAGTTGAAGCAGGTCCATGGAGATGTAGCCTAGGAGGGCTGAACTCCGTTATCAGCTATTGTGTACAATGTGTATGTTTTGTGCTATGTCTCTACATTTATTTATTGTACATGAGTTATTAACAACTAATTAACTCATAAATTGCACATAAAAGACACTAAAAATTGACACATAAACCACTTCAAAAATAGCTAATTTGAGATGATCCTAAACACATTTATTTTTAACTGATGAGGGAGCTAGCACAACAAAAATAGTTTTCCCATATTCAGATCAAGTTGGTATGAGAGCACACTTTAGCTCATTTTAGCCAGGGTTAGATAGAAGAATTAGCTATTGGTTTTTGAATTTGTTCAAGGATAATTTAACTGTGTACAAGTTTATGTGTGGAAGCGAAGGTCAAGATTGAGATCTCAGTTCTCAAATCACAACAAAGAAGCTTTGTACGCATTGCAAGTGTGATGGAAACTTAATTAAGTGATGTTTCTAGTAAATATTCCTTAACAAGACTCTTTGATAAATAGATGTTGCATAAGCTTTACATCATCAATGATATGGTGTAAGAGATATATGAAGATAAGAGGGAGAGAATTATACTTCAAGAGAAGTTGATTTCCATGAAGGAGGAGAAGCAAAAACTTCTTGAAAATATGCATTAGATGGAGACTCAACTCCATATTGTGAATAAAAACCTAGCAAGGATGCATGAGATGGAGACTCAACTCCATGATGCCAAGGGAACCTTAGCCAAGTTTGTTCTTGAAAAATAGGTATGCAATTCAAGTTTATCTTAAATTTTTTCTCAAGATGAATGTGTAGGTGATTTTTAAAGAAACACTAAAGAAATAGGGTCCAAGTTATTAATGAAAATGGGCTATGAAGGTAAAGGATTAGGAAAACATGAACAAGGAATAGTTGAGCCAATTTTTGTCGAGGAAAGGCCTAAGTATTGGGTGTTGGTTATGGACAACATGATGGAGAATGCTCCAAACACGAGGCACATGAAGGTGTTCCAAGAAGGACTTTCATTACATGTTCATTACCTCAAGTTTGTGATGATTGTGTTCATGAGGAATGAAAATTTTTTACACCCACTTTGAAAGAAGATGCTCGTAAGCATGAAGCTAATGAGAATGGAAAACAAGAGGATGTCATTGTTGGTATTTCGAAGAGAGCCACTACCTCATCAAATTAACCTCCTCAAGAAGACGACAAAGGTGAATGTTCAAGGTATAAAACTACTTTTAATCAAGTTTCTTTTGATTATGATAAACATGACAAAATTCTCACATAATATTTGGAGAAATTTTGCATGTTCCTTTTGTGGTTTGAGAAACCATAATGTTTCAAGATGTTGGAAGAAGAAATGCATGCACAGGAAACTTTCAAATCAAAGGAGGTAGAAAGTTAAAGGTTCACTGGATAATGGAAACCATATGGAAAATAAGATTCAATTGTTTTGCACTCATTTCCATAAGCAAGGTCATCTTGTAGAAAAGTGTTGGACTTTGTATCCAACAAGTCATCCACGACATTTGAAGAAGGTGGAGAGAGATCTTAACAAGAATGGAAAAGAGGATTCCATAATTGATGTGGGTTAGGATGATTCACATGATGAAGTGTAGATGAAATAAAATCCATTGAAATGGTTTGGGAAGATATGGTTAGATTTCTTATCCAATTGAGGCATTGCATGTATTTTGATGTTGATGCATTTCTTTTCCAATTGAATGCATCTTGCATGTTTACGCCAGGAAGGTGTTTTAAAGTGGACTATGTTGACTCACTATTATTGCAGAAAACTTTTATCATTTCATCTCTTTAAGTACCTGTACATATGAATGGGGTTCTTTTACTTGTAACTGTACTTGTGAGAAAGTTGAGAGTTGACATACATGTTTTTATTTGACTTGAGATCCATTTGTTTGAAGAGGCATCTTTTGTCGACTTGTGTTTGGTCAATGGTTTGTACACCAATATGTAAGAGTACATGGCGATGTCCACATGATGTGACACTTGTTTCTTTGAAGGAGAAAAAGGATATGTCGTCAAGTTATGTTTCTTGCGTAATGTTTTTTTAGATTGATGGTTGTGTTGTGACAAGATGTCGCGGGATTTTGGGAAGGTCCACTTTTGAGCGAGGGGCTCATGATTAGCCTTAATTCTCAAATCATGGCATGAGAAGCATGTAAATATTACAGGATGATGGAAATATGGGAAATATGTCAAAGAATTTGTAGCCAAAACATTTCAGCCATTGTAGACGATTTGATGTGTTGACACGAAGAAGCAGAAGATATGGCGAATGCATTCTTCTAGATGTGGTATTTTGTACCATGGAATTAAAATAATGGTAATTTCTTCTCTTTTTATTACTAATGTTGGAACTCATTGTTGTAGTTCACTTAGATGTGCTTAACTTGGAAATGTTCTTTCCAAGGAGAAGCTTGCATCAAATATGATTCTGAGTGGGAAGGCTATCAGTTATTTTTCCAAGCACCGGGGGATAGTTTGGTACAAAAAAGTGTTTTATTAATCAAAAAACAACCAACAAGTGTTGTATTGGTTCAACCACAAAAGAAGGACATTGGTTGAAGCACCAAGCTATTTAAAAGGCAAGGCATGTCAGTGAACCCAAGTGGTTTTCATGGCGATTTTTCCAAGTAGAATCAAGATGATAGAACTTGGAAAAGAGAAGAGTATTCAACTCTTATCAGATAACAAGCTTTTTTGGGTCCAAAATTCTTTCAGTGGGAAGGAGTGATCAGAATCTAGATTAGGGAAAAAAATTGCCAAAAAATCAAAGTGCTCAGAATCACACCAAAGTAGAACAATCATATCGGGCCCATCGCCAGGAATCCCATGCAATTTGTAATATCCAAAAATAGGAAAAGTAGTAATATAGAAAAAAAAAATGGAAATGACAGTGAATAAGATTACTGATCCAGATTTATGCAAGAATGCAACAGAATACAGAAATAACCATAAACATAGTAATACAGCGGAAATAAGGCTTCATTTCATTAATATCAAATCACATAAATATGCTCACAAACATGATGGAAATAAAATATCTAGGGTGCTGGTAGCGAATCTCTAAGAAGATATGTGGTGGCTATAGACCTCTGAACTATGTTACAATGAGGCTCGAGTGCCTATTTATTATGGAGAAACAATGGATAACCCTAAACGTCCAAAAACATAACCCTAGGAGATGAAGCACCAAAACTATGGGCTCTTTCTGGGTAAATTGGTGTTTCAACTTCCCGAGGACGTAAGTTCAGCATACTATCTCCGTTTGGGGCCTTAAAATGGCTCCGGAAGTTTAGGATCCGAAAAACTGCTAAAAATAGTAAGTTATAAAAAAAACTGAAAGAGACAATAGGGGGGGCCCAAGTGGAATAGGCGGTGGCCACCAATATCCACCTGGATCATTCCTCCCCCCTTAGGAAGAAATGGTCCCCATTGTATTGAGTTCCTCCATGATATGAGGAAACTTTTGTTGAACTTGGTCCCTGGTGAACCACTTGGCTAGGTGCAGGAGTTGGCCAGCTTTGACAAACCAATACATTTGGATCTTCTGTCAACGAGTGTTCTTGATTTGCATGTCCATGATACAGTCTGTGGTGGCCTGTTCCATGCAGTCTGGGTTTAACTCTTTTGGTGTGAGTTCTTCTGCAATGTTAAAGGTGTCCAATAGGGGTGGGAAGTAGGGACAAAGGAGGTCTACATTGAATACTGGATGCAGACAAAGGAATGGTGGAATAATGAACTCGAAGGAATTGTTCCCTATAGCCTTGGTGATGGTGTACGGTCCATATCGGAGTGGGTGAATCTTGCGGTGGGGTCTAGTGAGGTGCTCCTTCTGCAAATGTAGCCACACTTTTTCTACCACCTAGAAGTTGTGTGGCACCCAATGTTGATCATGACGTTGCTTGTACTTAGCATTGGCTTTGTCCAATATTTTATGAACCTGTTGGCGGATGTGCTGAATGTGCTCGATGAAGTTGTTTGCTTTGTCAGCTTTAGAATAGACATGAGTCCAATTGGCCTGAGTACCTACAAATGGCATGCCTACGTTAGTGGGACATAGTCGCTAGAATCCCAAGCCCACCTGAATGGGGTTGTGGCCGGTTGAGCTGTGGAGAGCCTGGTTATAGCTATGTTTTACATAGGGAAGGCTCTCATCCCATGTGCGTGGATGCTTTGAATTGTACATGCACAGAATGTGTATAATCATCCCGTTGACGACCTATGTCTGGCCATCAGATTGGGGATGGAAAGTTGTCGAATTGGTGAGCTTGGTGTCCAACATTGACCAGACGCTGGACCAAAATGTGATGAGGAACCTGCTGTCATGATTTGATATGATAGACTGTGTGATCCCAAAGTGCACCCATACTCATTCAAAGAAGATTTTAGCAGTGGCTTCTGCTGTGATATTCTTCTTGCAGGCCATCATAATGGCTGTTAACACTGGAAAATCATACAGAAAAAAACGACATCAAGTAATGTCAAGCCCAAGGATTTACAGGATAGAGATACATTATGGAATCAAAAATATTAAGAATCTCTAAGTTTTGGAGCAATTCAAGATTGAAATAGTCATAAATGCCCGAGTGCACGCTTTTTCCTTCGATAAGTGTGCCTTCTGCGTGCATTGGAGCCTGGTAAGCGTGCATTCCTGGAAATTGAAAAAAGTCCCTTTTCGAGACCACAAGCAGGCAAATGACAGTTTCTCCTTATGTGAAAGCTGCCTAAGGACAGCACCAGTGCTTCCTTAGGCCTTGTGTGAGCACACAAAAGCATATTTCAGCCCACAATGGAATATTTCCCCTCCCTTGGGTCACTATCCACCATGTACCAAGGGAGGGAAGGTGGTTTGAAAGCTCAACTATATAAACCCTCAAAGAGATGAACAATTTGTGAGCACAAGGTTATGCTGGCCAAAGTTGCCCAAGCAACACCAGCTGTTTGTGTGAACCAAGGAATAGGAGCTAAAGAAGAGGACTCAATTGTTGGCCACCCAACAATTTCAATCTATTCCAACATAGAGAGAGTGTTGAACTGTGTCAGAAGGCAGAACTTGAAGGAAAAACATCCTTGCGTTGCATCCTAGAGCCTCTATCTAGGCCCTTCAACAAGTGGGTAAGATTTGTATTCATTCCAAGCATTTAATGAGAAGAAGGCCATCGAGCCATTTTTTACCTTGTTATTGTTTGGAACTCTCTATTTAGCTTCTTTTTTATGTTTTTTAGTTTTACTTTTTCAACGGAACATACTTAAGTGTATTACTTCATTTTAAGTCTTATACTTTTGAGCTCCCCCCATATACTGCCTGTTACTTATGTTTTAGAGAAAAGACCACATTCTCTAAATGCGTGTGATTTAGTACACCCAAGTGTCAAATCCACCACAACAGGATTGGTGACTCCACTGACGTGTTTTCAAGTTTATGTGGTTGTGCCATTATTTGCAGGAGACCCTTAGTCTATGCTGGAGTGGAGCTGACAGTCCTCTGACCCATCTTCCAGTCCCTAGACTCATTGAAGTGATAGACTAAAGAAAGAAGCTCCTAATTTTTTTTTACTTGCAGGAATTTTGCACGCTGTTTTTACACACAGACGTGTAGTGTGTGCATTCAAGAGTGACCTGCGTGCAGGAAGGCGCATTTGTCAGAAGGTTTTGCGTGCAATTTGCAGAGAGATTTTTTTCTCCATATCTACTACATTTTTCTGCTTGTAAGTGTGTTGAGAAGCCCCTAATGTATCTGCCAATACCTGTGTTGATACCCCATAGCTTATGAAGACTAATTTTTGCTGCTTTTTGTAGGCGTTTAGTTAGTTTTCATTTAAGTTGATTTTTTGCAAAAAGTATTTACATAGTTTAAGTAGGGGGCAAATTAACCATGGATTTCCGAAAAATTTATGTTTTTGAAAATTTTGGTATGCACACTTAGTTTAACTAGTCTAAGTAAGTGGCTCATGACCACACCTGCATAATCTAGTGTAGAAATTGTTTAGTTTAAATTTCAATTTTTGCATTTAGGAAATTGCGGGACTAGGACTTAATTGAAAATTAGAGTAAGTAATCTATGTTGTCTTTGCACCATTGGGTGACCCTAGACAAGCATATGAACACTCTACATTTGTGATTTTACATCTCCCTTTAGTCACTCACATAGACTAATTAGGAGGTTTTGGAAGCGGCCCATTATCCGCAAATGCTTTGTATTTGAGCAAGGAACAACGTCACATAGTTTAACTAGGGGGGAATTTGTAATGGATCATCGATATCCATATGTTCAAATTATGATATTGTTCACCATACACTCACACACACTCACCCACTAAGAAAATTAAGCCACCTAAAAATAACTTAAACCAACTCACTAAACTCTCCCTGCAGGGGCCACAAGAGAAATTATAGTTTAAGTTAGGATCAAGGGGGTAGGCATCCAATAAGCCACCTTGATCACGCTTCACATATGAAACATAGAAGTTTTTTTTTTAGGGAGCTTAAAATCCACCTATCATCCCACGGAAAAGAAAATCCAGGCACGGCAGAGACCTGATTCAGAGGGGGTTAGGCTTAGGCACAGTGCATGCGGTATCAGTTGGGGATACCTGACCCGTCTGATACTCAGTACTGTTAGTTGAATACCAAGAAGCCCAAGACTAAAACACTCACGTGGGATAGTGTTTCGTAGTGGCCAAAACTAGGGCATCCTTAACCCTATAGGTGATGGTGTAGGCAAGTGCCAGACCCTCTACCCTTATCTTGGTTGATTCTCTTCGGCTGGAAGGGGGCGTCACTAATTCTTTCGGGACATTGTGCCAGCACTCACAAGAAATCCTCTCAAGGTCCAGTTACTTTTGAGAGTGTGAGGACATTACTAGGCCTTCTAGGTTTTTGAGTATCATGCGCAAACAGATGAAACCATTTTTCGCTTGATTGATCACATAGATTAAATTAAAGGGAAAATCATTTCTTTTTCGCTTTGTTTTATGTATGTGGCCATAAATTTGATGTGATCATAGACTCAATCCCCTAAAAAGTTTTTTCCAAAACCTAACTTGGATGACTCTCAAACGGTTCCAATGGAACCTCGTCGGTCTAGGCGTCTTTTGGACCTCCCCCCATTAATGGGAGGGGTTCCAGGTCTTTCATCATTTAGGCGTCAAAGACGAAACATTGCCACAGTGGTTGGTTCCTCCTTTATTGGAGAAACCTTCGTTGTGAACCCTAACCGATCTCCCAACACCACACCGTACATCACTCCCCCCTCGTCCCCTAGGGGGTAGAAGAGTGCATCCCATACGAGAAGCCAGCTGAATTCACAACCGAGTATGTCACAGACTAACCCCCATTTTAACCAGAAATTTGTGTCTTAACACATTTCCATGGCTTAAACCTCTTATTCACCCTTCTTAGTGGCATTAAATCTACCAGATTTAACTAATCTCACCAATAACCCCATTGCACACGACCCCAATTGGCCTCCCATGCCCATAAAGCTCCCTTCAGACATACCAAATTTTGAAGGCAAGCAAGCAGAAGACCCAGGGAATCATATAATGACCTTTCACCTATGGTGCTCATCTAATAGCATCATTGACGATATTATTCGATTGAGGCTATTTCAATGCACTCTCACGAGAGTGGTCACGAAATGGTACGTCGAGCAACCCCCTGCTTCACATAGAACCTTTAACGCCCTCACTACTGCATTCCTTACATACTTTCAGCTACCCATTCACCACGATTCGAGAATGGAGTTACTCACTCATTTCAAACAATCACCTTCTACCCACATTTCTAAACACCTCCATGAGTGGAGATGACGTCATAGCTTATGCAAAGCTCAACTCGACGACCGAGTTATTTTAGATTTATTCTTGAAAAATGTGATGGCGGATATTTCAAAGGATGTGATGCAACGTAACCCCACATCCGAAGAGTATGCAATCAGTAAAGCCCAACAGCTTGAACTGATTTATATGCAATCAGGATTCATATACAATATCCTACCTAATGCCCCGCGCCTGCAATCTTATCAAGAATTTCCAGGCGCATCAAACTCTGTAGACGGACTTATTGGGTCGATGACCCAAGGTTACCTAGGCAGCAACAGTTAGAATCCTAGTTATACACATGGATCTACCCAGGACATGTCTCAACCCAGATTCCAAAGTCATCATATGCAGTAGCAAAATTTGACTAATAGGGCACCCGTGTATCACCAAGGAGGACCTTACCCTCTGGCCAGGGGGACCCAGTACGCAGGCAGAAAAACTGACGGAATAACTCCCCCCCAACGGCCAGGTGCAAATATGGGATAACAATATGCCCAGTCCCAAGCACATAACCCACCAACGCAAACAATACATAGGTGAACTTTGTGTAGCCTTCCCAAGATCAACCACACCAGTATGATCAGGAGAATTACCCTCCTAATGTGGTCAAAATAAAGGTAAAAAAAAAACCCAAAGGGAACCTTGAAAAGGGGGAAAACATTCAACAGCGCCCACCGCGACCCCGGCCTAAAGATAACTTCAACCAGAATCAGAACTAGGAGCCAGGCAATGCTCAAAAGCAAGGCAAAAGGCCACCTCTACGAACAAACCATTCTTGTTCAATATGTGGTGAGTATGGGCACTATACTCACCACTGTCCCAAACTCCCTAAGCTTAAAAAGCTTCAAAGTAACCAAGGACAAGGAGGATCTTCCTAGACAACTGTAGTCATGCAAGAACCCTTCCCCCATCAAGGAACGGTCAGCACTCAATAGAAAAACCCCAACGATTTCGAGAAAAACAACCATGAATTTTACATGGCTGGCGAAGAAATATTTTTTCAAACGCGGAATCGTAGCTACGACACCCCACCAGACACTGGTTTGTCAAGGGCTAGTACGTCCACGCCGACTACAACTTTAACCATTCCAAAGATTCGTTTGAAACCATTGCCAAAAATGGTTAAAGAGCCTAATAGGCGAGTAGGTAACTACTCCAAGTAGCCCATAATTACAGCATCGTAAATGATTTAGCCCAGTCACCTGCTTCTATGTTTGCTTTGGAGGTACTGTAGTCATGCCCAAAGCAGTGGAAAGCCCTACTTTCCGCCTTAGGCACCGTCGACCCTGTCGACACACGTATGATGGCTTTTTATTTAGACAAAGCCACCCCTAGGCTTCCCTCTATGGTCGCCTTTCAAATACTAGTATCGGTACAGAATATCACTATTCACCAATGTGTCATAGATGACGGTGCATCCACATGCATCATGTCAAAGAATGTATGGCAGAAGTTAGGAGCCCCAGAACTCAAACCTTCCATGATCACACTTAGGGCATATGACGGTCGGCCCTCCACCCCCGTTAGTCTCTTTCAAAATGTACCAGTCTGCTTAGCCGGAAAAACGGTCCACATAAACATCGAAGTATTGGATGCTCACTTGGATTACAATATACTCCTTGGGCGGAGTTACATGTACACCATGTCTGCCATAGCATCCTCCTTTCTCCGCATCATGATGTTCCCCCATGACGATCGAATCATTACAGTAGACCAGCTGACGTACACTGAAAAGTGTTCCTTGACCAATACAGATATGGTTCTACCTTATGTAGACATAACCACTGATGGTCTTTCATGGTATCAAGAATATGGCCCTGGCCAATTCAAACCATCATCCGTCCTAGGATCCTTCCTAGGAGATCCTCCCATTATCCCTGAGGTATCACTCGATACCACAACAGCCCCGGTATGCATGATTTCCACGTCAAGCATCGAGGTTAGTCAGGACACTGACTCAAGTAGTAATGAAACTAAGGCATCAGCTACTATAGCCTCCTTAGTCTATGCCGCCTCCCAAACTCTTTTCCTATACCCACCTCCTGGCTTCACCTCCCAACAGGTCTTGGCAACACTGGTACTACCTAACATATCATTGGCATTCCTAGTGTGGTACCTCGTTCCCCCTCCAGGAATGCCAACTACCAATGTTACTACGTTTGGATTAAAACTCCTGGTTCCGAGGAGTCCCAACCAACCCAAACAATAATCGAAACCACCCCCGCAAGGGAAATCCCTGCTATGAAACCGGTGACTACAATCAAGAAAATCACCAAGAAAGGAAAGAAAGTGGTGAACCCCACCATACAAAGGGATTCATCAGCATGCGCTATATGTGATGTCACAAGACACCCTACTAACATATGCCCAGAGTTGGATGAATTAAAACCTCTTCTCGGCTGTGAGGCAAGGCACCTCAAAACGACATTCCCATAAAATGGAACTTGCCACCAAAAATTTAGGCAAACCACTGTGTACCAATCACGCATGCACCCTCTGTAACACCTATGGGCACTATACCCACCACTGTCCAGAAATACCATGGTATCAGGATGCCTTACACACGATTGAATGATCCTATCAAGAATATCCCTCCATCCAGTCTATTAATGATGAGTCGCGCACCATCTTATACTTACAAGAAGAACGACGATCACGTGAATGACCCCCAGCTATACCACCTGCCCCAGTTGAAAGGTGTGTACTTTGCGATGAGCTCGATCATTTCATCATTGATTGCCCAACCTTGGAAATTTTCCAAATATGGTACCCAGTTCATTTAGTGTACTGCGCAAACATGGATGTCCCATATTCATGCCAGATATGCGGGGATAATCACCCTATACGTCATTGCCACTACATACCGATATTTCGCACAGCCTTAAACTGTATGCGATCGACCATCATCCGCCTCTCCTAGGAAGATGGTGCGGATTAGGATTCCTTGAAAAGTTCAACGACCCAAGAGGATGTGACTAATATTTCCATCTCGTCAGGGCCATCTGAAAGACGGGAAATTAGGGAGATTCTTCCCCCTCCACATGCCAACGACACGACACACCACATACGGTTCATGACATCATGCGTCGGAACCATGACTAAAGCTATTTGCTCATCTACCATGGGTGTTGAGACATCTGCAGCTACAAGAGTAGCTGGCTGTACAACAATACAGACCCAACCTGTCTGCACTCTATCTACAGTGTCTGGTTCCACCACATCTAAAATGAAGTCTTTTTCGTGCTTCTCAACTAACTCCACCAGTATTACCCCCATTCAGTATCAACCTACGGGGGAACACTCCCCCTTCGAGGCCCTCTTTCATTCCGATGAGGATATTCTGGAGACCATGACGGAGCCTGATTACCCATGGGATGTGATGCATCACCGTTCACTGTTTCTTCCCAGGAAGGCAGTCAGTCCATACAAGACAACCGAACCAAAGATCTATGCGATCGAATCAAAATAATTTCTACCATCAGGAAAATACGACTGATTTAAGAACCCCATCCCCGCGCCTGATGCATTCAAGGAAGGCAACATGTCAAATATTTCACCTACCATCAAAGCGAATATATCTAAAAATCCATCAAAAGTCGAAGAAATCTCACTGGGGGCAGCAAGTTCACCAGAAGAGGTAGCCTCTTATACCAAATTATTACAATAGTATCGAGATATCTTCGCTTTGGACTACTCAGAAATGCCTGGGCTTAGTCCCGTGATCGTAGAGCTCCATATTGGCACTTGGCCGGATGTAACCCCGATCCACCAAAAATAGCGTCAACTGCACACATCAAAGGCAGAAGAAATAAAATGAGAAATCGATAAGCTTCACAAAGTCGAGTTTATCTACCCCATCGCCTACACATCTTGGGTTTCTAACCATGTTCCCATCATGAAAAAATAGGGCACCATATGCGTCTGCACCAATTTTCGGGATTTGAACAAAGCTTGTCCTAAAGACAATTATCCTACCCCTTTCATTGACTAAGTTATCAATTCTTGCATGGGCTATGAGGCCCTATCCTTTATGGATGGGTTCTCCAGATATAATCAAATCCAAATCCGCCATACAGATCAATATAAAACTGCGTTCACCACATCTTGGGGCACATTCACATACAAGGTAATGCCATTTGGCCTAAATAATGTCAGAGCTACCTTCCAAAGGGCCATGAATTACATATTTCATTACTTGTCACACCTTATCCTCACCTACTTGGATGACCTAACGGTACGCTCCAAAAAATGCTTCGACCATCTCGAGGATCTGTGATTGGTATTGCAACGATGTCGTCAATACAACCTTCGCTTAAACCCTCTTAAGTGTGTTTTCTGCATCAACGCGGGAAGAATGTTAGGTTTTATTGTGTCCCAGCAAGGGATTCGAGTTGATCCTGTAAAGGTTCAAGCCATTAAAGAGGTCCCCCCACCTCGAATCCTCAGGATACTTCAAAGCCTTCAAGGAAAGGCCAATTTTCTGCAATGTTTTGTCCAAAATTACGCCACCTATGCTCAAGGGTTCCTACACCTCCTCCACTAGGACATCTTATTTAAATGGGATGATCATGCCCAACAAGCGTTTGATGCGCTGAAAGAAACACTATCTTCAGCACCACTCATCCGTCCCCCCGACTATAACAAGGATTATATCCTATATCTATCAGCCTCCGATGCCACATTGGCCGGAGTATTGGTCCAGGAGGGCCCAGAAGGAAGGGAGCACGTAATTTATTACGTCAGTAAAACCCTATCTGGCCCCCCATTAAGATATGAACCTGAAGAAAAAACTACCCTATAATTAATCCACGTAGTGCAGAAACTTCATCATTACATCATCTTAGAAAAGACCATGGTCATAGCAGATACTAATCGTATCCAATATTTTCTCACGCACCAGCTAATGAACCACAAGTACACCTGCTGGATAGTCATTCTACAAGAATACGACTTACAGTTTCGCTCTCCTAAAAGCAAAAAGGCACTTGCCTTAGCAGAGTTCATTACCGACCTCCGAGGAGATTCTAAAGGATCACCAGTAAATGATTCACTACCGAATGAACACCCGTTCTTTGTAGGGACCGACGACACTTGGTATGGGGATATTCTCCTATTCTTATGAACCCAAAAGTTCAAACCTCACCTCATGCGAGATGACCACCGGCGCATACGCCAACAATCCCATCGGTACCTCCTCTTAGAAGATGTATTATATAGGAGAAGCATCGATATAATCTTGAGACGATGCCTCACCCACAATCAAGTAGAGCAAGCCCTGAACGATTGCCACATAGGCACATGCAGCGGCGACCTATTCGGAATGGCTACCACCCAAAAATTCCTATGAGCAGGGTACTTTTGGTCGTCCTTGTTTCGAGACTGTATCATGGCAGTCAAAATATGTGAGTGGTGCGAACGCTTTGCCCACAAGGCAAGAGCACCACCCACCCCTCTGCACCCTGTCATTGTAGCCAGCCCCTTATGTAAATGGGGAATCGAATTCATGACTTGTAATCTAGCCTCATCAGGAAACCATAAATACATCATCGTGGCTGTCAATTATTTCACTAAGTAAGTTGAAGCCATGCCCACATATGACAACACAGTAGAAAATACCACTCGATTCCTGTTCAACCACGTGATAGCCCGATTTGGCGTCCCCAAAGAATTAGTCTCTGAACACAGAAAGCACTTCGAAAACGAAGCCTTCAAGAAGCTGTCTCATCATCTCGGATTCACCCATGAATTCGCTTCACCATATTACCCTCAGTCTAATGGATAGGTAGAGGTTGTTAACAAAGTACTCAAAACTATGTTACAACGCATGGTGAACAACCACAAAAGCAACTCGCACCACATGCTCTTTTCTAACCTATGGGCATACCGCACAGTAATTAATACTTCCACTGGTTTTACTCCCTTCCACTTGGTATATGGGATTGAAGCTATGATTCCCATAGAACGCGAGATCCCAAACTTGCATGCAGCCATCAAACTCCTGGATGACACCCAGCCTATAGAACAACACCTATTACAACTAGAGCTAGTTGAAGAAAACAGGCGCCAATCGCTACAACACAATGAGGCCCATAAGAAAAGGGTAAAAGCATCATTTGACCGCCACATCACCGCTCGCTCATTTGTTGAAGAATATCTAGTCCTTCGCTATGACATCACAAAAGAAGCCTTAGGGCCAGGAAAGTTCGAAACCCTGTGGAAAGGGCCCTATATCATCAAACATTGCCTCCGGCAGGGGGCACATATCTTGACAGAATCAGACAGGACCTACCTCATTAACCCCATCAATGGCCTTTACCTCAAGAAGTTCTACCCATAAGGGCCCCACCAGCCCTTATCCCTTAGAGTTAGAGTACGCACAATCCACCACCAAAATATTTTTGAACCAAAAAACCTAAATGCGCTCAAAATATAACCATGGATCACCAACTTGAACCCTATTTCAGATTTGTTGATGGAGCATCGCGATGGTCTCAAAACTTAGCTATAGCCGCCTGGATCATCTATCACCCTAACTGATCACCATTGTGCTCAAACGGTGTGTGCATTGGTTCAGAAACCAACAATCAAGCAGAATATGACGCCATTATCAGACTTATATGCGAGGCCCTCCACCAGGGCATTCGCCATATGCATGTCTACCTTGATTCCCAGTTACTAGTCTCGTAGTTAAACCAAACATTTGAAACCACGGATGCAAACCTGTTTAGAAAATATTTGCGTGCCAGAAGATTAAGCTGACAATTTGATTATATTACATTCTCACATGTATTAAGGAATCAAAATCAAACAGCTGATCGCATAGCTAACAATATCCTAGACTGGAATGCATCGCGCGCAAGCCACCATACATAAAACCAAAAACATGAATATCCATCAACATAACAAAAATGCATAAACCAAAATAGACATCACACCATGTAGAGTCGTAAAAAATATCTCTCATATATATATCAAAAATATGTGTATCAAAGTACCAAAAATAGTATTACTAGCCCATTGGCCAACCCAAAAATACTGAGGTCATCAAAAATAAGGGAAGAATCTTCATAATGGGTGCTTTCCTTGTGTACAAAATCTACTCTAGGGGGGTGCCCCCTCAAGAGGAACACCTGGGCCCACCACCGCTCCTGGTGCCACCACAGGAGATGTTGTCGCCACTACGATAGCTACTCGTCATAGAGTCGGCCGGTAGTCCCTCTCATTGGCCATCACTGTCTCTAGCCATATCTCCTCGAAGTCATCCATATGACCTCGAGCTAGCATCCCATGGGTCAAATGGTCCACTCGACCTTGGAATTCTTCTAGAGCCTCGACCTAAGCTGTAAGCACTGCAATGCATGCCTCAGCTACATCTGCACGAACTCTCTTTGCTTCTATCTCAGCAACACCTATGCTACTTCCCTCACCAGAAGGGCCAATACCATCATCGTTCGGTCCACCGACGGCACCACCTCCCTGATCACCAGGCGGTCATGGTAGAGGGTTGTGAGCCACCAGCTGGGCCACTGGACATCCCACCTCACCAACCTCTGCACGAGTAACCAAAACAATTTTAGTGTCAATAAAAAACAATTAAGAACACAAAAAACTCGAGTAAATGCAGAAACATAACACACACCTGTGGGACCTCAAACATAACCAAAAGGGAGACCCATATCTGGATCGCCCTGAAAGTCCATCCCTGCATAAGGGTATAGCAAAAACATCTATGGATTGGCCTCAAACTAGGCCTCCGTCGTGTCATTCCAATAATGACCCACTCTGCCACCACCTCCGTGTGGCATCACCGAAGCCCACCTCCTCATATGTGGCTCCCTCGGCCCCTCAATAGACACAGGCACTACGGGCCTCAGCAGCATGACCCTCTCATACATGATGCTGCACAAAATGTTGGCATACACAAATGATTGGGATCCATGGTGGACCCTGTTCAGTTGTGACACCATACCATCAAAATAGAAATGGGAAAAATTGAAGAAATTCCCATTCCTCAAGTGGCGTAAAATTGCTACCTGTGGGCTCGATGCCCGATGAGGCACAAATGACCCTGCCAGTCGCACAATAACAGCCAGAGCACACTGCTCGGCCACATTTTTCAATAAGGCGATATTGATGCACCCCTCAGTCAGAGGCGCACCACCGCAATGACCCCGCCGGAACCTTTCCATGTTCACCCGCCCAGCAGGAAGTGGGTACCTCAGCGCCTCTCCCTGAGGTAGTAATTTGGTCACAAAATAAATATCTGTCTCCAGATGAATAATCAATTTTCCCCCCCTCAGGACAAACATGTTGCGCCTCTGGCACCAATGCCATATAATATAACGTAGCAATCGGTCTTGTGACTGAAGGCACTTGTTCTCAGCAAATTTCAGGAGGCCCCATGCAGCCAACTGATGGCGCGCCCCAATATCAGCAGCCAGAGCAGTCCGGATCCCGGGCCATCTCACTCTCTCCACACTAACCTACCAAGAAACAAGCACCCATCAGTACAAAGGAGAAAAATCATCAAGGATAGCAAAAACCCAAGCTTTTCCCAAAACACTGCCCTTGCGTGCCTGTTTCATTTACAGGCGCGCCCTTGCGCGCAAAGAGGCAGGGTCAACGTGCTCTCGTGCGGCTGTACCTGAGAAATACGCACAAGGGGGGCACATATTTCCTTATATCGCTCGCGCAATCTAGGGCAAAAGTCCCCTTTGAGGCTGTACAAACCCAACTTGTATTGCCCCCGACGTCACCAAACTAAAAAAATTGATGTGCAAGATGTCATGAGAGTTACCTCGGCATAGTATCGCTAATCCCCGGTACACAGGCTGACCGCAACGGCAAGAAAAGATCTGCTACCACCTCTGATCTCCCAAACTCAGCAAGTACAAATGAATAGGATTAGGGCTATAATCCCTTATTTATTGCCCTTTTTCAGAACTTCGAAGGTGCATAACAGGAGATTAGAAGGTCCATTCTTCAAACCGTAAGCTGCACCATCATCAGTATACCATGATGAATGAAAGTGATGCCCCACATTCGCTTTCCAAAGATTTTTTTTTTCAAGCACCGACTGGTATGCACCCTCCCATCTTCCTTTCCAAAATTCATGATCTTCAAATAATATTGAATGAAGAGAATATGATTTCCCTTGAGGTATTTGTTTTTTCAGGAATAAACTGCAAACCATTCACAACAATCACCACCGAAAGTTCCAAAGCACGTATCATTCTACCCTCAGCATGATAGAGTCCCAGAAACTTTGCATATCCTGCCATCATTTCTCCATCAAAAATAAAACCTAGGGTCCTCACACCTGACCACGTTTATCATCACCTCACCCTGCATATGATAAACGTCCTCGATGGTTGGTAGAGCCTCCCCTCCATGGCGATCATCAGCTCAAGTAGACCATACATCAATCCACAAAGTGACACCATAGTCATACCATTTTAGTCCAGGAAGCACCTCATGCCCATCCATATATCATGCATAAGTTCAAGTTCACCATTCCAACTCAACCCCCTTCCTGGAAAACTGGGTTGTACAAGCAGAATGAAAGCACGCCTCCGCGCACCACATTTGGCCCACCATACCTCCATCAACATTAATCCATCTGCGACATCTTCCGCCTCATCAACCCCACCCATGAGACCAGCCAATGGGACCCCTACCCCCAGCAAAACATCGTCCTCACACCATCAAGTGAGTGACCCTCTTTCAAGTTTTGGGGTACCCATCTCTATGTTTTGTACAAACCAAACCCCATTATTTAATTCTTTTTTACAAAAAGCACAAACAACGCCCTTCGCCTCTTCGCCCTCATATTACACTTTTTTCTCCCATGGAAGTATTCCCCCATCTCCCTTGGTCGAATTATTTCATACCCTCTATGCATGCACCATTACGACAATCATGGCCAGTTCATACCTGCCCTGGAAATCCTACCGACTCTAGGAATTTTTTTCCTTCAAAAAATACCTGTGACTACCGCAAAGCTGCTCAAATATACTTCAAACTCAGGCCACTGAGTCCCCATCATCTGTTTTCAGATACCGCTCAACAAAATTCCTATGTTAAACCCATTATCGTTCGGTTAAGGCTTCCTTTTTGTTGACATCAACACCTCTTTTCCAGAAAGGGAGCGGTACCTTGGATAGCCCCTCCCCATATAAAGGGGTATCCTCAGGTAGCACTATGGGAGACGTCATCGTCCATAGATGTCATCGATCCTCTTGACATTTGACTACAACAAAAGCTTTCATGTCACAATGGTATCGTACCTTATAACCATTGCACTTTGATCAATATCCGTCGAGGACCCGTGCCTTTATAAGCGTCTCTGAAAAAAATTCTTACACAGGAAGGTCCCAGCCAGTACATATGCGTACATTGCACAGTGATCTGCCATACCAAGATTACGCATATGGGTACCACATTCCACCTATCATCAAAGAAAAAAACGCCCCTGAGGGCATTAGCAGTCGTTGTCAACAACCACCAATATCACTACCACGATAGTGACATAGACAGCACATGTATCTATCAATTTTGTTTAACTAGCCATAGCATCATGAGCATGGGATATGCCCGCCTCGTTGAAATTTTGCAAATATGTTGTATATTTTGTCTACTTGCAGGGGGTCACCTAGGCAGTGGTTATCTCAGAACCAGTGCAAGATGTTTTCCTTCTACACGCAAGCCTCGCTCTCTCTCTCTCTCTCTGTGTATGATACAGAAAAGAAACTATAATGTATTTCGGCTATACAGTTCTTCCTAGACCTCACACAATAGATTTCATCTGTTAACACTGGAAAATCGTACAACAAAAAATGACATCAAGTAATGTCGAGCCCAAGGATTTACAGGACAAAGATGCATTATGGAATCAAAAATATTAATAAAATCTAAGGTTTGGATCAATTCAAGATTGAACTATTCATAAATGCCCGAGTGTGCGCTTTTTCCTTAGATAAATGCGCCTTCTGCATGCACTGGAGCTTGATAAGTGTGCATTCCTGGAAATAGAAAAAATTCCCTTTCAGGGACCACAAGCAGGCAAATGACAGTTTCTCCTTATGTGAAAGCTGCCTAAGGACAGCACCAGCGCATCCTTAGGCCTTGTGTGAGCACACAAAATCATATTTCAGCCCACAATGGAATATTTCCCTTCCCTTGGGTCACTATCCACCATGTACCAAGGGAGGGAAGGTGGTTTGAAAGCTAAACTATATAAACCCTCAAAGAGATGAACAATTTGTGAGCACAAGGTTATGCTGGCCAAAGTTTCCCAAGCAACACTAGCTGTTTGTGTGAACCAAGGAGTAGGAGCTAAAGAAGAGGACTCAATTGTTGGCCACCCAACAATTTCAGTCTATTGCAGCATAGAGAGAGAGTTGAACTATGTCAGAAGGTATAACTTGAAGGACAAACATCCTTGCGTCAAGTCCTAGAGCCTCTACCTAGGCCCTTTGGCAAGTGGTTAAGATTTTTATTCATTCCAAGCATTCAATGAGAAGAAGGCCATCGAGCCGTTGTTTACCTTGTTATTGTTTGGAGCTCTCCATTTAGCTTATTTTTTACGTTTTTTAGTTTTAATTTTTCAACAGAGCATACTTAAGTGTATTACTTCATTTTAAGTCTTATACTTCTGAGCTCCCCCCAGATACTACCGGTTACTTATGGTTTAGAGAAAATACCACATTCTCTAAATGTGTGTGATTTCATACACCCGAGTGTCGAATCCACCACAACAATGGGCATCTTTGAGAATCTGTCGACGACCACGAAAACACAGTCATTTCCATGCTTAGTAGAAGGAAGGCTTGACATGTAATCCATGGAGATGGATTCCCAAGGTCGACTAAGGGTAGGTAGCGAAGTATAGAGCCCTTGCTTCTTGATGGTCGGTTTGGCAATGGCACAAGAAGTGCAGGATCTGATGTACTTCCCGACATCCTGTCGAAGGTTCGGCCAGTAGAAATACTTCTACAGTACCGCCACTATTTTCTCAACCCCAAAATTCCTAGTGACTCGACTGTAGTGCGCTTCCCATATGATCTTGGCACGCTCGCTTGAAGGAACACAAAGGTGTCCCAAGTGACATAATAGTGCATCTTGGAGGTGAAAATTTGGAACTTGCATACCCCCCAAGAGTGCCTTGTATGTGTAGTTGAATTTTGGATCACTCTTGTAGAGAAGCATCCAATTAGAAGTCTCATGCCCACAAGAGTTGAGAACAGTGGTTATGGCCACGGTCGATGGTCGGTTGAGGAAGTCTGCAACATTATTGGTGCTACCCTTCTTGTACTTGATGTTCAAATGAAATTTTTGCAGATATGTGGAGCACTTCTGATGGCGATCATTCTGCAACTTCCCTTGTGTCTGTATGAAATGCAGGGGTCAGTTGTTTGTGTGGATTATTGTCTCCTTCCGAAAAATGTAATGCTTCCATTATTGACAAGCCTACAAAATGGAATACATTTCTTCGTCATAAGTGGGATACTTTCGAATTGTGTCGGACAATGTCTCACTATGATATGCCACTGGATGCCCTTGTTGAGTAAGAACTACCCCAATAGAATAGTCAGAGGCATCTGTCTCAATCTCAAATGGTTGTTGCAAGTTTGGTAATGTGAGAACTGGGGAAAAACAGAGGCAATGTTCAATTATACGAACACCTTCTATTGATATTCTGACAAACATAATTTTTATTTCGCTCCTCCCTTGGTTACTTGACTCAAGGGCCAAGTGATATGAGATAATCCCAACATGAACCTATAGTAGAAATTAGCAAGACCCAAAAGTCTGCAAAGCTCTGTTAGGTTGGTTGGGGCTGGCCAATCCCGAATGACTTGGATCTTGGCTGGATCCACATGCACCCCCCTTTCATCAATAATGTATCCCAGATATTGAACCTAGGTCAAGCCAAAAGTGCACTTCTCCAAATTGGCACACAACTTGTGTTGTCGCAGTGTTTAGAGGACTTCTCGGATGTGGTGGAGGTGCTCTTCCCAAGTCTGGCTAAAGGTCAGAATCTCATCCAAGTATACCACTACAAATGAGTTAGTGAGTGGACACAAGATGTCATATATCAACCTCATGAAGGTTGCGGGAGCATTTGTCAATCCTAAAGGCATGATGAGCCATTTGAAAAGGCCCTCCTTAGCTTTGAAGGCAGTCTTCCACACATCAGAGGGTTCGATTGGTACCTAGTGATACCCAGACTTCAAGTTGATCTTGTTGAAATATTTTTCCCCTTTGATTTGGTCTAGAAGGTCATCAATCCATGGCATTGGGTATGTATTCTGGACAATGATCTTGTTCAGAATACAGAGTCTCCAAGTCCCATCCTTCTTCTGTACCAACATGATCGGGCTCCCACAAGGATATGAACTTGGCCGTATGTGACCTTTCTGCAGCAGCTCCTGAATCTGCCTCTTGATTTCATCATTCTCGTGAACAAAGCACCTATACATCAGTCCATTTCGTAGCAGTGCACCTGGGGTCAGGTCAATGGGGTGCTTGACTTGACAAAGTAAAGGCACCCCTATGGGAGAGGTGAAGATGTCCCTGTACTCCTCCACAATCTTGTCCCTTTGTTCTTGTTGTGAAGAGGAGCCATGTCTGGAGGTTGTGGCCATAGTCTTCTTCTTGCCCTGGGGGCAGATCATCAGGAAAACAAATTTCCTAGTTTTTGAAATGAGCTTACTGCATTTTTTTGCAGTAACCAAAGAGATAGTGGGATGCGGCGGTACCTACGGTATTCTATACAATTTATTTCCCAAAGTAACAATAACAGTGCGAGGCCGAGACTCATACACATCATGTCACTTCCACAAGTATGGTTGGCCTAATAATACATCAAAAACATCAATAGGAGAAATGTCACATAATACCTCATCTATGAAGGGCTTGATGCTATAGGGAAGGCGACACTGTTGGCTGACGCATAGATCCCGTCCTTGGTGAAGCCACCCGATGGTGTATGGTTGTGGGTGCGCTATGGTCAACAAGCCCAACCGCTTCATGACATCTGATGAAATGAGTTTCTTTTAGCTCCCATTGTTGATAATGAACCATAGAGGGGAACCCTTTACCCACATCTAGGAGTGGAAGAGACGCTCCGCCTCCTATGAATCTTTTGGTTCCTCCTTTGGGATATTCGTAGTGGCAACAGTGGCATTGGGCTCTGCATCAATAATATGCTTCCCTTTGTCATTCCCCTTGTCAGGTTCTGATTTAGAGTCAAAGCATGCATTTGATTCAGAAGCCATCATCTCGGCCACTAGCGACTACTTGGCCCGACACTCACTTGTGTTGTGAGTGGAGCTCTTATGGAACTCACACTACTTTCTCGTATCCTTCTTTGGCTTCGCGGTGTTGTTATTTTCTTATGTCTTTGGCAGGTTGTCTTGGGCCGCCATGCCTTGGCTTTTTCCTTTGTTATGTGGTTTGGGGGCACCTTTCCCTTGCTTTTGATTCGCAGATCCAAAGTCTCGCTTCTTTTGTTTGAATTTCCGCTCAATCTTGGCAGCATACCAGTATGTCGTAACAAGCAAGGAGATGTCGAGGAAATCCATTTCCTCCTGAATGTATCTATGCAGACAACCGTGATACTATAGCACCAAATGTTTCTCTAAATCTTTTATACCAAAATTTGTATGCAGGGTATGGAATAGATTCGTTATCTCATGTACATCTTGATCCCTTTGTTGCCACAGCATGGTCCATTGTATGTACTTGTCCTCATATCTCCCTACAGGATAGTATTGTTCCTTGATGGCATCTCTGAAATAATTACATGTGGGTATGGCTGAGAACAGAGAGGGTTCTATCTCTTCCTTTTTCTCATAGTAGGTTTCCCACCAGTCCTTGACATGGGGGGTATCCTTGAGGAGTGAAAAAATAATCTTCTCTCGATCAGAAAATTCATGAACCAAGAAATATCCTTCTAATATATTCAACCATATATCTACGACATCTGCATCTATTTGACCCTCAAATATGGGAATGTCAAATTTTACTTGTACCTAAAAGGGAGTCGCACCTCCAGACTGGCTCCTGGATGCAGATGCCCCACCAGTGGGTATTCATTGAAGGATCTGGGCAAAGTTATCCATCATCATGTTCCTTTGTTTTTCAAGGGCTTCCTCGAGCAATATTTTGATAGGATCTCCTACTCCCTCATCTTTCTTTTCATCCCCCATGGGCGTCCGTCGGGGTTTGTGAGGATGATCTTGCAAAGGTTCCACCAGATTGATCCCTAACTCTTTATACCCCGACCTCGTTGGGGAATGAAAAGAAGGATTGAGAAAAAGTAGAGCACTCTAATACCACTAATCCAGATTTATGTAGGAACACAAGAGAATACATAAATAACCATAAACATATAAATACAGTGGAAAAAAGGCTTCATTTCATTAATATCAAATCACAGAAATATGCTTACAATCATGATGGAAATAAAATAGCTAGGGTGCTGGTAGTGAATCTCTGATAAGAGATGTGGTGGCTATAGACCTCTGAACTGTGTTGAAATGAGGCTTGAGGGCCTATTTATTATGGAGAAACAATGGAGAACTCTAAACGTCCAAAAATGTAACCCTAGGAGATGAAGCGCCAAAACTATGGGCCTTGTTTGGGTAAATTGGTGTTTCAACTTCCCGTGGATGTAAATTTTGCATCCTATCTCCTTTTGGGGCCTCAAAATATCTCCAGAAGTCCAGGACCCAAAAAAATGCTAAAAATAGTAAGTTGTGAAAAAAACTGAAAGAGACAACGGTGGGGCCCCAAGTGGAATAGGTGGTGGCCACCAATATCCACCTGGATTAATTACACCAAAATTTGAGACAAACATAGAGCCACTTTATTATGTAAATAAGTAGCAGAATAAGTAAAATAAACTTAGGCACAAATCATATAAGATATACAAACAAGCCTCCAATGATCAAACACTCTCAAAAGTGATATGTTGCTGCTATACAAAATGTTGGAGAATTGATACATCATAGTCCTAGTAAGAATAATTGTTGCTGGAAAATAAAATAAGATGGATATCTTGATATATGGCTCAAGAAATGCCAGGAACAGAGATCTAGGCTCCCAAGCACCTTTCCATGATAACTTAGGAAGGGTTTCCAGAAATACACAAGATACAAAATGGTGATCTACAGCCCTAGGACTGAAGAATCACTGCATTGAATAACTGGAAGGAGGTGGCTCAAACTGATATGGAAATTTATAGAACTCCTCCAATAGATCTTCCAAGTGAAAGGCTGATCACTTCACTGAAAATCCAACCCTCCAAATGAAGCATTGAATCCTCCTCTGCAAATGCTCTTTGAAATAACCCATTCCTTGAGGGAAACTATGCTATCGGAGGTGGTAGTAGCTGGGACTGATGCCAAATGATGAAATAATGCTCCAAGACCTTCCTTGATGGCCTTCCAATGGAAAGGCTACCTCTCCACTGAAAAACAAACACTAAAAATGGCCTTAACAATCCTCCATTGTTTTTTCCCTGCAACACAACAAAAATATGGAAGAAACTTCGTTGTAGATGAAGACTAAAGTTGGCCTGATTCCAGAATGTGGATATGTAGCTCACAAACCTCTTGAGTGGGCACTCGAAGTCCCCAGAGGATGAGGGTGGGATTCCTGCTCGGGAACACTGTTGTGCTAAACAACACAACAGACTCCGCTAAACAACTGAAGTGTGCAATAAGTCATAATTGATGAAAAACATATCAATAATCACCATGGATTCTATGGATGTCTTCCCCTTCCTTATATGCATTATGAGACTTATCACCTTGGGCCCCACTCATTAAATCCACTACTCTCATGGAGACTTCCTCCCATTAACACTACTATGTCTCTCATCGATTATCCACTCCCTCCATACCAACATTGTTGATTTGGTCAAACTTGACCCCATCCACATGCTTTGCCCTCTATTCACACATGAGGGTGCTTTATCCAGCTACTAAGATGATTCTTATTCAAATTAGGAGTGATTTTATTCCTACTAAATAGCTTTATGGGTCTCCCTAACGACTTATTTATCTATCTAAATGACAAAAGAAAAAATTAATATTCCAATTAGCTGCAAGCTAATTTTGGAATATTAAAATCCTCCCATCCCAAATGTTTCTTATCCTCAAGAAATTTCAAGAATAGACATTGCAAAGCCTCCTCCACTGAATAAGATTCTCTCTCATCAACTTGTCCCCTAGTTGCTCCTCCCAAGTGTACAAGTTAGCCTTTGGTGATAAATCCAAATGGATCTCATCATGAAGAAGTGGGATATCCATGGAGGCAACTATATGTTGTCTAGAGGCCTTCTTGAGGCATGAGATCTGAAAAATGTTGGGAACTTCAACCCCCATGAGAAGCTCCAATTCCCAAGCTATCATCCAAACAAAATGGGTCACCCTCAAAAGTGGTAACTCATAGAAAAACTCTTCCATCTCTTTCTCCTACAATGTAGATGGGTTGTATGGCTGGACTTGAAGGACGAAATTGTCTATCCCATGTTGTCTCTATCTCCACTTATCATATGTGTAGAACTACTGTTGATTTTGTGCTGCAATAATGTTGCCCTCAAGAGGAAAAAATGAAACTAGATCCTTAAAGATTCCCTCTTTGGTTCTATGAACCTTGCTTGCCCAAGCTATTCTACATATAGTGAATAGGAAATCATCGAAATATGGAATCCAAATGAGAAAGATACTGAGTGATATGTGAAGTTTTCGATGGTGCTAATAGTTTTCCAAGTGGAAAAAAACCAATTTTTCTACCTGCTACTTCTGATCATAATGTGGCAGGTTGTCTCCCAGCCATTTTCTAGTTGTGCATGTTTTCTCATCTACTAGAAAGTAGTAAATAGAATTGTGTATCAATTGAGCATACCAAGAATAGCGTAATACTTTCGCAAAGCCATACAAGAAATGGCTATCCCCATCATTGATGTTGGTCTCAAGAGAACCATGAAGTCTAAAGAGATGCTTGCCCTTTTTTGGAGCAATAGACTATATATAAATTGAAAGAGAATGGAAATAATTTGTTAGATGATCAATAAGTACAAAAATACAAATCTTACCATGTATTTTGAGTAAGTTGATAATGAGGTCCATGGATGATCTCTCCATAGTGGTTTGATCTGTCTCCATGAGGCCTTGGTGAATGGAAAGGAATGAACCATGTTCTGCATGTGGAGCCTTCTTCTTATGCTTAGAGATCCAAGTCAAGAAGATCATACCCTGGTAATAAATATCTCCATCCACCACTGCATAACCCTCATATCCTACTTTCCCATCAAGTGCCTCATATCTGAAGTGACCCTTGGAGCACTCCATCAATAAATACATACTCCCTAGTGACAACGACGTTGGCCTTTGTGATAAAGCTCCTGTCATCTCATAACTCCATTATTTGACATGCCAAATGCCAAAGTCATGTGCCATAATGCTGCTACATATTGAAGACTCCTTCCTATGTGGAAGTACCTCCTGATCCTCCAAGGCTAAGGAGTATCCCCTTTCCACCATGATTGTGCCACCCTCTACTCCTGAAACGTCATGCAATGTATGGGAGAAAATCAACCCATACTCTCCCAAAAGTAACCAGAGAAACAATATTTCTTGCTGCCTCTTCATCTCATCATCATACAAGTCATGGAGTAACATCATGATGATTGACTTGTAGAATTCCCCATACAACCAAATCCTCTACTACCATATCATATGGGTGTCATGAAATGCCCCAAACCATAACACACCCTTTGACATAGGATGTGTCACATGATGACCAAACTCTCTCAAGAGTTGGCAGCGCAACCATGCCTCCTGCTGCCCTGTTGCACATTATTTTGTCACCATGACATTTTACTGTCCATATGGGTTCATCAACACCTATATTATGCTCCCTTAGAAGTATTCAACCCTAAAGTTCCTAAACCAAGTACTGGATTTGGAGAAAAGCTTGTAAAATTCATAAAAATGCTTATACCACACTTTTCCTTAGTCTTACCTACGGCACCACACTCTTTTGTTCCAGAAAATACAGAGCCGACCGCACATTTTCTTCATTAAAGGTGCGGACCCTTGTAAAAGGTAAATTGAAGGTAAAAGTAAATTCTAGAAGCCTAGCTGGTTGAATATTCTCCCAGCTGGAAGCTTCTAGAAGGTGTTATCCAATCGAAGCCTTACTCCCTCCATTATCATGAACATTCATTCTTTCATAAAAGGATCCTATTCCTTGGATTTTGGAACTTAATCCCTTGATAAGGGGACTCTATCCCTTCCATTTTGGAGCTGTAACCACTTTTCTTCTCCTATAAATTGAAGCTTTGGTTCAGTCTCAAGTGTACTTACTGAGATTGAGGATGGTACATGCTGATATATGTAAAACTTCTCTATCCATTTTTGTATACACTTAGTACTTTCTTTGTACTTGGTAGCTACGATAGAGAAGGGAATTACTGAAGAAATATACTCTTTTTCTAGTCGTTATCCATACGAGAATGATTACACACTCATATTTAGGCTGGTTCAAAGAGTGGAAGGGCTTGTCAGACCAAAGGGAAATGTTTGTTCCGGACACCAGAAGGACCTATACGAAATCAAGGTGAACACAGTTGTAAGGATCCTTTTTCATTAAATATAATACAAATGGATCATGTTTTCTCGATGATTTGTTTATTTAAATGGTTTATTTCTTGAATTACTTGATCATCAAGATAGATTTATGGTTTATTAATTAGTCTATATTATGCAGATGCTTCTGATTCTTTCATGTTTTTTATTGCAAATCCAAAAAGGGGACGTATCCAAAGCAACAGGAAAGAAGACTACGATCAGTGCTGGACTACAGGTAAGTCCTAAATCCTTCATTATAGATAATTCTAAATTACATAAAATCTAGAGAAAGTAGTTTACATTTGTCCTGTTTGTTTCTAGCTATCCTTGTGATACTAGGGATATCTTTCTTGTCTGCAAGAACGATCTATCCATGTAACATGCCCTGTGTTATAGATATGCAAGTGGCTCACCAGCCCTTTGCTCATCATCCTCACCCACCCATCCAACTATGGGTGTATCCTATCATGCTCCAAATTCGTATCCACCTCATGGAGAATACCATCCTCCCAAATATGATGACTATCTTTGCACTCCATGATATGTTGAAGTGCAACCTCCTGGAGATCCCTACATAAAGACCACTCATCAATTACCAAGTTGAACTCATAAGGTTCTAAATATATTGTAGGCAAGAGATTCTCATTGAGATGTGAGGTTCTCATCAAGAAGGATCTATCATAATAATGGGAGATGTTATCTATCATAAGATATCCTTCATTAACCATCTATCTATCCAATGCTACACAAGTATAATGGTCATTGGAATGCTCTAATAATAGTTTGGCCCCCAACTCATCATTGCTGCTCAGTGACAACACCGATGATCTCCATGATAGTGCATATGTTGTCTCATGATCATGCACAATGCTGAACATATAGTTTTGCATTGGATTGATTAGGATTATCCTCATCATATCCTCAAAAACTCTACACTCCAACCCACAATGTTGTGTGTAGCTCATCAATGAGATACCAAGATAACTACATATCTCCTCCTTGAACCAGTCAAGGATCTTCTGCGTAGTGAGAGTTTATTGGTCCAAATCATAAATGTGCTTTAACCCTTGGTCATGCAATTTCACTGATGGCATGTCCCCACAAGTCTCCATATGATGTGCTGAAATAATAGGGGGTGGAAATTTTTGAATACCTTGGTTAATCTGATCCTTGGGAACATCTTGTACAGTTACAAGGGTTCCTCCTACCGGTGTAATGACTAGTCCATCTGCTAGTATGGTGATGGTTTCTCCTCTACTGCTGCACCAGCACTGGTATATGTCTCCTTTTCCTCATGCATCTCTTGAATAATTCATGGGACTCTCAATCTCAAGAGATCAAGACCATCTTGTAAAGATGCAAGTGTTCCTTCTCCTAATTTAAGAATTCTTGCAGCTGATGGTGGTGGAAGTTATTCTTCTTCCAGAGTGATAATGCTAACATCTCCCCTTGGCTCCTCATGTGCTTTATCATTGATGTTGGAATATTTATCAATAGGAATTTCCTTTGGTTTTCTTCTATCAAATTTCTTGATCAACCTTTCAATAAAATATGCATAAGCAGTCACTCTTGCATGTTTCAAATGGCTGAACCACCAAATATTTGCTTCACCCTCAAGGTGGAGTGCTGAAATCTCAATAGCTTCTCTTTCTTCTACTGGGTGTAGCAGGAAGAATGCATCTAACTCCTTCCTTTAAGCCCTTTTTGTTCTTGTGGATGACCCATCAAATGTAGACAATAGAAATCTATTGTGTATTTTTCTTCTATTGTTACTGCAAGGTCTCCTCTCTTCTTTGATCTGAATGAACTGTTGGAGAGTTAGATTCTCCTTGAAAGCCCTTGACTGAGATTTATACTCAGCAAGATAATCAGTTAGAGCCCCATGATCTAAGTTTCCTTCATCTCCATGCCTTTCACCTTCCTCTTCAAAGAAAATGGATATAGTAGATTTCTTTGGAGTTCTACGAAATATCAGTTTCTTCTACTGTTGATAGGAAGTGCATGGACCTTCTTCAACTTGAAACCCTCTTGACGTCTCATTGTATCTATCCATTCTCATTTGCTTGACCTCCTTGGATAGGTCCTTCATAGATCTAAAAATATATGAGGCAAAACTCATTCCTTCCATCATTGTAGACTTCTTCTTTTTCTGCTTCTTCTTCTTATTCTCCTAATGACATATTGGCTGAAAATACACAGGCTGGGCCAATATTATTCTCTAATACTACTGTAATATCCCAAAATAGGAAAAGCAGTAATATACAACACAAAAATGGAAATAGCAGTGAATAACATTATGCCAAAATGTGAGACATACATAGAGCCATTTTATTATGTAAATAAGCATCAAAATAAGTACAATAAATCGAGGCACAAATCAGATAAGATAGACAAACAAGCCTCCAATGATCAAACACTCTCAAAAGTGATATTTTGATGTTATAAAAAATGTCGGAGAACTGACATAGTGCAGTCCTAGAGAGAATAAATTCTACTAGAAAATAAAATAATATGGATCTCCTAATATATGGCTCATGAAATGCCGGGAACAGAGATCTAGGCTCCCAAGCACCTTTCCAAGACAACCTAGGAAGGGTTTCCGGAAATACACAAAATACAAAATGGTGATCTAAAGCCCTAGGACTGAAGAATAAATTCATTGAATAACTTAAAGGAGGTGGCTGAAACTAATATGGAAATGTATAGAAATCCTCCAATAGATCTTCTGAGTGAAAGGCCGATCCCTTCACTGAAAATCCAACCCTCCAAAAGAAGCACTGAATCCTCGTCTACAAATTTTCTCTTAAATAACACAGTCCTTGAGGGAAACTACATTGTAGGAGGTGATAATAGCCGAGCCTAATGCCAAATGATGAAATTATGCTCTAGGAACTTCCTTTCTGGCCTCCAAATGGAAAGGCTACCTCTCCACTAAAAAAAAGACACGAAAAATGGCCCTAACAATCCTCCACTGCTTATGCCCTACAACACAACAAAAATATAGAAGAAATTGCATTGTAAATGAAGACTAAAGCTAGCTTGATGTCAGAATGTGGATATCCAGCTCACAAACCTCTCTTGATTGGGAAATTTATGTCCCCTGAGGATGAGGGTGGGATTCCCGCTCAGGAACACCCTTGTGCTAAACAACACAGTAGACTCTGCTAAATGGTTGAAGTGTGAAAGAGGTCATAATAGACAAAACATACCAATAATCAACATGGCTTCTATGGCTGCCTTCCCATTCCTTATATGCATTTTGAGCCTTCTCACTTTGGGCCCCACTCATTAAAGCCACTACTCTGATGGAGACTTCCTCCCATTAACACTACGTTGTCTCTCATTGATTATCCACTCCCTCCATACCAGTGCTATTTAGTTGTTCATAATTTGCCCCATCCACATGCTTCATCCTCTATTCACACATGAGGGCGCTTTATCAAGCTACTAAGATGATTCTTATTCACATTAGGAGTGATTTTATTCCTACTAAAAAGATTTATGGGTCTCCCTACCCACTTATTTATCTATCTAAATGACAAAAGAAAATTTTAATATTCCAATTAGATGCAATCTAATTTTGGAATATTATACAATTCGTTTCACTCAAAACGAAGTTTGTATGTGAAAGTTATAGCCTGTTGATCACCATGTCAAACCGAAAATTTTCAAAAAAATATTCAAATAGGGTCCAATATAAAAATTTGGGTTTTCAAAGGACCAATGATAGGATGAAAAATGTTATATTCTCATTGGCCCAAATTCTGAGCACATGGGAAATTTATGATTGGCTTAATTTTTAAGCCAATGTGAAGAGGACACCTGGCAAGACCAGAGGCCGCTAGGTGCCCCAGCTCCCCCCCCCCCCCTCCAAGGCCAAATCTGAATTTATTTTTGCCATAAATTTGAATTTATTTGGGCGGAATTTTTTTTTGGTAGAGGTTGGGGTCGAACCCGTGACCTCTGCCACACAAAGTGTACATCATACCAATAGAACACACATTAAACCTTGCTATATAAGGGGTGCAAATTGTATTTATAGTTTATGAATGGTTTGGGCAGAGTTTATGGGGGCTAATCCCAACGTGTAGAACCATTGTGCTATGGACATGGTGAAGCTCCAAATAATAATGGTAGATTACAACATTTAAACTCAGATTATTAACCCATAACCCATAATTAAAAACACTAATCTGGATTTCTGTTAAACATGCTTAATGCGCTAAGACTCCAGTTAAATACAATTAACTTTAATTAAACATGCTTATCTTGGAAAATTGGCTTGGCAGAGGTTTGGAGGTTCCCCTAAATTCGGTGCCACCTCCACATTTGTCGTACTTAACTGGATTTTTTCCAGTTTTAGTGGAGATTCCTAGGAAAAAATTGAAGGAAGCATAAATTTTTCTAGTTTCAACCAAATTGAGCTCAAGAAGTGTCATTCTTAGATGATTTGGATGCTCTGAGCACAATGGAATAGGTTGAAAAGGCATTGGAGCACTTCTGAAAGTTTTTTTTCCCCTTTGAAGATTAAAGAAGCCTAGGACCACCAAGAGAGGAGGTCATGCCTATATCATCTTGAGACCATTTTTAGAGATTGAATAGTGTATTTTGAGTTTTTTGGGTCTTCTGATTCTAATGGAGTAGGTTGTAAAGCCATTGGAGCACTGTAGGTGCATTTACTCATACATTTGACCATTAATCCCAAGAGGGCCTAGCCAGTTGAAGCATTTCCATGGAGATGTAGCCCAGGAGGGCTAAACATTGTTATCAGCTATTGTGTAATGTGTATGTTGTGTGTTATTTATCTCTAGTTTATTTGTTTTGCATGAGTTTTTAACAACTAATTATCTCTTAAATTTCACATAAAAGACATTAAAAGTTGACACATAAACCACTTCACAAATGGATAATTTGAGACGATCCTAAACACATTTATTTTAACTGATGGGGGAGCTAGCACAAAAAAGCTAGTTTTCCCATATTCAAATCAGACTTAGACGAGAATGACCTCCAGTTGAACATATAATTCTAAGATGATGAGAGGTATAGCGTGAATAAAATTGGTAGAGTTACCTTTGAGAGGGAGTCTGTGTTAGAGTATACACAGCTAAAAGCTTAATAAATTCACACACACAACATAAAATAGAGACAATGATTTAATGTGGTTTACCCAACCAATCTGGGCTACATCCACAAAAAAAGGTATCATATTTCTTATTATTCAACAGGAGATTACAACAACAGTTTTCTCACATCTGCACTTCCTCTTCCTCATCCCTCATATATATTTTGCCTCTATGGGCTTTACAATTTATAGATGTAGAGGAAAAACTGAATATTAAATTCAATTCCATCCTATCACAAGAAAATAGGATTGATATCTTATCTTTAGGATTTGATGCCTTCAGAATTGCAACAAATCCTACTGTTGGCATTATCCATGAGATTTTAGCCAAATTAATTATGAAAAATCTCAACAATCTCCACCTTGACAACAATTAACCTGATACCTTGTTTCTTTATTATATTCATTTTTTCTGCAAGCCAAGAGAAGCCAAACACCATCGTAACTTCGCTAATAAAATTTGTTTCGTGAACATGTCTGCACAGTTTTCCTTTGTATGCAATTTTTTCAAGAGAGACTCCTCGTTCAGTGATAACCTGTCTTACAAAATGGTACTTTATAGGTATATGCTTTGATTTACTATGATAGGCTGGATTTTTAGCCAAATGAATTTCACTTTGACTATCACAAAATAACTTTATGTTGTCCTGCAACCTACCAAACTCACCAAACAAACCTTTCAACCAAATCGCTTCTTTGCAAGCATGTGAAGCAGCTATGTATTCTAATTCTGTAGTGGATAAAGCAACAATGTTTTGTAGCTTTGACATCCAGCTAATAGCTCCACCTGTAAGAGTAAAGATATATCCTGAAGTTGACCTTCTCTTATCCAAATCACTTGCAAAATTGGAATCAACATATTTGCAAACAAATTGACTACTTCTGTTATAAGTGATACAATAATCACTTGTGCCTCTCAAATACCGAAGCACCCATTTCACTGCTGCCCAGTGTTCTTTCCCTGGATTTTCCATATACCTACTGATAACCCCAACTGCATGTGAAATATCTAGTCATGTACAAACCATCGCATACATCAAAGTTCCTATTGCATTAGAATATGGTATTTGAGACATATATTCCTTTTCTTCATTTGTATTAGGACATAAACTTGAAGAAATATTAAAATGGGAAGCTAAAGGGATTGAAACTGGCTTCACATTGTTCATACCAAATCTTAACAGTATTTTCTCAATATACTTCTGTTGTGATAACCACAATTTACCATTGCTCATGTCTTTGAAAATCTCCATGCCCAAAATATGTCTTGCTACTCCTAGATCTTTCATGTCAAACGTCCTAGCCATCTAAGCCTTTAACCTGTTGATATCACTTATGATTTTTCTTGCTAAAAGCGTATCATCAACATATAATACTAAGATAATGAATATTTCATTACTTAATTTCTTAAAGTAAACATAATGATCATATTCACCTCTTATATAATTATGGCTCATCATGAAAGAATCAAATTTCCTGTACCATTGTCTAGGCGACTGCTTCAGACCATACAATGATTTCTTGAGCCTACAAACAAATTTCCTGCTATGATTTTGAACAAACCCTTTAGGTTGTTCCATATAAATATCTTCATCTAAATTTCCATGTAAGAATGCAGTCTTAACATCTAGTTGTTGTAATTCTAAATCAAGCAAAGCAACTAATGCTAACATAATCTGAATTGAAACAATTTTAACAATTGGTGAAAATATCTCATGAAAGTCAATTCCTGCTTTCTAAGAAAAACCTGTTGCAACCAACCTCTCTTTGTACCTGTCTTCTTTATCATCAACACCCCTTTTCAATTTGTAAACCCATTTACATCCTACAGTTTTTCTGTCATTAGGAAGTTCTACGAGGTCCCATGTAGCATTCTTGTATAATGCCTTCATCTCATCCTTCTTAGCTTATTTCCACTTATCAATGTTAGAACCTTATATAGCTTCTTGATAGCATAAAGGTTCATCATCATTAGAAGTTAAAGCAACTAAAGTAACATAATCATCATACCTTTTAGGAGGATATCTGATTGTTGTGGACCTTCTTAAAGATGTTTCTGGTTCTTCCATAGTTTGCTGATTATTATCTGTAGGAAATTCTTCATGATCTTCATCTGAAACTTGTTCATCTTTACTATCTTTTGAATTTGAACTAGTTTCAAACTGAATATGTTGAAACTTAGGTACATTTTCCTGTTTCAATTTAATATCTACATCTGGATTATTGAGTGAAGATTCATTGATTTTAACATCTCTATTAATGATGATCTTGTGAGTTGTAGGATCCCACAACCTATATCCCTTAATCCCATCACCATATCCAACAAAGATATATCTTTTTTATTTAGGATCTAATTTAGAACATTGATGTTTTGGAATTAGAGAATATGCATCACAACCAAAAAATTTCAGTTTAGAATAATCACAAGGATGACCCTTTCATACTTCTTGAGGAATTTTGCATCCTATTGTAGTTGGTGGTGATCGATTTCTCAAATAACAAGCGGTAGATACTGCTTCTATCCATAATTCCTTCTCTAAATTGGTGTTACTTAGCATACTTCTGGCTCTTTCTAAGAGATTCATATTCATGCGTTCAAAAACTCCATTTTGCTGAAGAGTATATATAGTAGTTCTATGTCTATCGATCCCAACTTCCTTGCAATAATTATCAAATTCCTTTGAAGTAAACTCACCACCATTGTCAGTTCTTAAACATTTAATGGTTCTTCCAGTGATATTTTCTACTAATGCTCTAAACTACTTGAAAACCGTGAATACATCAGACTTTATTTTTAACATATAGACCCATAATTTCCTAGAAAAATCATCTATAAAAGATTCAAAATATGATGATCCTCCATATGAGGTTGTAGGATATGGACCCCAAAAATCTGAATGGATATAATCAAGGATTCCTTTACTAGTGTGTTTTCCAGTTTTAAATTTCTGCTTGCTTTGTTTCCCATATATACAATGTTTCCAGAAATATAACTTAAAAGACTTTAAACTAGGAAGTAACATACGATCAGATAAGATTTTTAATCCTCTTTCACTCATATGGCCCAATTGTTGATGCCATAGTCGAATAGAATCACTGTCGTTTTCAGATACAGTTGAAGCATGATCTGACTCTGTTCTTCCTTCTAACTGAAAAAGATTTCCAACCTTCTTTTCTTTCATTACTAATAAGTTTCCTTTGTAAATTTTCATTACTCCACCTTGAATAAAAATTTTATATCCATTTGTGTCTAATACTCCTAGAGAAATAATATTTTTTATGAGTTCAGGCACATGTCTTACATCAGTTAATATTTGGATTGTCCCATCAAACATTTTAATATGGATGCTTCCAATTCCCACAACATTACATGAGACATCATTGCCCATGTAAACTACTCCATCATTAATTAACTTATAATATTTAAACCATTGTTTATGGATGCACATGTGATTGGACGCACCAGAATCTAATAGCCAATGTTGATCATGATTTGAAAAATTAACTGATAAAACTTCACCACTTATACCTGAACTGGATGCCGAACCTGTATCTGTCGTGTTTGCTTCTTTATTTTTTATTGAAGAGTCTCCTTTGGATGTTTTTTGTCTCTTACAACAGTCCTTCTTCAAATGTCCCAATTTGCCTCAAAACCAGCATTTTAGCTTACTCTTCTTCCCTTTCGATTTTGATCAAGAGTTTTTTTTTCTGACTAAAGCATTTTTCTTTAGATCAACCTCTAACCATCATTGCTTCTGATGTAGAGGTTTCTAAATTTTACATTTTTCTGGTTTCTTTAGATAACATAGCTCCAACAACATCATCAAATTCAAGGGTTTCTAATGAACTGAGACTTATAGAAGTAACAAAATGATCCCATGACTCAGGCAAAGAACATAATGAAGTTACAGCTTTATCTTCGGAATCAAATTTTACATATATGCTATCTAATTGCACCAAGGGAGTATTAAAGGTATTCAAATGATCGGTTATTATTGTACCTTCCTTCATGCACGAGCTGTACAATTTTCTTTTCAGAAGAATCCTATTTGTTAAGGATTTATTCATGTACAGTTTTTCTAGCTTTTTCCATAATCCAGTGGCTATTTTCTCTGACACGATGTTAAATAAAACATCATCCGCCAAACACAATAGTATGCTGCTTAGTGATCTTTCATTGATGTCACTCCATTCTACATATGTCATGGCGAAAGGTTGTTTGGATTTTCCCAAAAGTGCCTTCGCCAAACCTTGTTGTACAAGTAAATCGTGCATCTTGACTTTCCAGATTTCGAAGTTATTCCTCCCATTAAACTTCTCGATCTCAAATCGATCACTTTGAGTTTTTTCCATATTTAATTTAACTTCTCACACAGCACAGAAAGCTTCACACAGCACTATCATTAACATTACACGCAACAGCTTATCGACAAAATTTTTTAGGATACCTAAAATTTTCCATAAAGCGTAATTATACCTCTTCTCCCATACAACAGAAACTCTTCACCTCCACACATTCAGGTGAACAAACCTCAAAAAAACTACACTAACAGAATGCAAACAATAATGCTACTTGTTCCTTAATGCAGCTAGCCCATAGCTAATCGTAACTCATTACACAGACGCTCTAGAAATCAACAATGAGGCTCAACATACTCACAGAAAGAAGCACTACGTCAATAACACGACTCTCATCTTGTTGTGACCACATTCCTCCCACTCAGCAAGCAAGCATCATTTTTTGTGATACTGATCTCATCGATCAAATGAAGTACTTGCATTCACTGTAATGAGACAAGTTAACCCGATCTACAACCTTTACGCAAGCTCGTTTGCTCAGAATGTACAACAAAAAATGCAACATTCGAGCGACTAGCAGTTCTGTTCTGGACTCACACAACCACGCGGGTCAATGGTAGCTCTTCTCTGTGCTCACAAAGCCATGCAGGTCAATGGCAGATCTAGTCTTATTGTTCCTATTTCCCTGAGCACTGCTTAAACAACTATCGTACAATTGTCTTCCCTGAGCTCTTATACCCATTGTTAGAGTATACATAGCTGAAAGCTTAATAAATTCACACACACAACATAAAATAGAGACAATGATTTAACGTGGTTCACCCAACCAATCTGGGCTACATCAACCAAACAGAGGTATTGACTTTCTTATTATTCAACAGGAGATTACAACAACAGATTTCTCACATCTGCACTTCCTCTTCCTCATCCCTCATATATCTTTTGCCTCTATGGGCTTTACAATTTATAGATGTACAGGAAAAACTTAATATTAAATTCAATTACATCCTATCACAAGAAAATAGGATTGATATCTTATCTTTAGGATTTGATGCCTTCAGAATTGCAACAAATCCTATTGTTGGCATTATCCATGAGATTTTAGCCAAATTAATTATGCAAAATCTCAACAGTCTGGATACCCTCTCAAACTGGCATATTTTTCATATGTTCTAGGACTAAGGAGAATATTGTCTTCGTATTAGTATTGGAAGACCATGCTTATGATATTATTTTTAGAAAAGGAAAGGTTTTCCTTAAACACATATCCACGGGACAGGTGAAACATATTTGTGTAAGAGTCAAGAATTTGCATGCTCTCGAGGTTGAGGATGCATGCAAAGATTTAAGGAGAAAATCAGTGATTGATGACTTGGTGGCTAAGAGGGAGAAAGTATCTCTTAACATGTAGCCTCAGAAGCAGTCTCAGAAGGTTGTGAAGCAGCCACAATTGGAGAAGAAAAGAGGAGCCTGAGTGGAAGAGTCCACTCAAGTAGATACGTCCAGGAGGGGGAAATTTCGAGCCATATGGGTAGAGGTAGTACATGCAGCTATACCTCCAAGCGAGAGGTGGGGTGATGTATAGATATAATCCCAAGAACAAATTTGGGCAGGGTCCATTGAGATGGTGTGTCTCATGGATAGAACCTAGCTATGAGGAGCCCACAGTACAATAGTAGCAGGAAGGATTGGTTGGATTCATGTATTCATATGTGAGGAAGACAAAAATCAAAGTGATAGATGTTGGATATTAGAGCACAAATCAAAGTTGGTAGCAGTGTAGAGGGCACAAATGCAAATGTCAGTAGCAACATAGAGAGTCCAGTAGAAAGTTTCAGTAGCTAGCAGTACTAAGAAGACTCTAATGACAGATGCATCATATTGATTCTTTTTTTTAGAGGATATTCAATTTCAGGAGTTGCAGGTGCAAAAAACACAAGAGAAGTGTTGTATGGAGAACATTCCAAAGGTGCCAGTTCGAGATAGACTGAATTCCTTTCTTGTTAAGAGGGAGTGCTTAATTTGCAACAAGAAATAGTGAAATTGGCAATCATAAAGGACAAAAGGTACACACATTGTGGTGAGAAAATTTCAGCGAGGAATTTTAGTTACACACTAGTGAGGAATATGGGTGTCTAATTTATTTTTCCCTTAAATAAATTGGACAATAAATTGTAACTTCATTTCATAAATACTTGTATCAGTTAGCGAAGTCATGATGACTGAGTTAGCTCAATAAATTAGAGTTGAGGGTCTAAGATGAGGCATGTAGAGTGATTCTAATATTTTGGGGGTCGATTTGTAGTTAATGCACCAATGGGATGTAGGTGTAATCAGTTAACTCAATTAATTGAGTTAAAATCAATTTAACTAGTTCTAAATGAGTGATGAATTAGTGATAGGTCCATTGAATTAAATTAGATTTATTCAAAAGTAGCGATCAATCAAATAATTGATGGTTCACTATTAATAGTTGCATGCATGTCAGTTCTGAGGAAGACCCAGTTGAGAGAGAGGTTAAAGGGAACATAACTATCAATTTTTTTTTTATAGAATTTCCTGAGTGCAATTGTAAATACATGAGGAAGCCATGATGGATTGTGCAATCAAGGAAGATGATTTTCCTATTTAATAGGGGCCTAATTCTTTGGGAATTGCATGAGAAAGGCAAGCTGAAGGAAGGCTAAAACTTGTCTATGTGTTTGTCCATTTTTTCTCAGATTAGCGGGAGACAATTGGCAAAGTGCTGGAGAATCTCATGAGAGATTAAGGATTGGATTGTTTCATGATTCCTTGAATTTATAAAATATATGATAGCAGGGTTTTGATCAGTTTATTTCCCCAAGAACATCTTATGTTGTGCGATTGATTTACTTCTTTCTCGTACTTGCATGTTATTGAGTGATCATGTTTTGTATTCTGAAAATATTGTAGAAGGATTCAATATCTTTTTTTAGTACATCAAAATATCGGATTGAATCCATTAACATATAATTTCTATAAATTTCTACACAAACAACACCATATGTACAACATGCACACAACACCCTATGTACATAGCACTGCATATAAAACAGGTACATGGCACCACATGTACACAACACCGCATATACAACATGCACACAACAAGATATGTACACAACACCGCATATCCAACATGTACATAGCACCATCTATACCCAAAACTGCATATGAAATATGCACACAACACCACATATAAAATAGGCATACAAAATCATATGTACATTACCACATATACAACATTTACACATCACTATAGGTACAATCACTAAATAGTCAACATGCACAACATATACAAAAAAATAGCGTTGCGGATCCAAAACCACATTGTCTCTACCAAAGAACCGTGTTTCTAGTGTCTCTCCGCCATTCATTTTTATCCTAGCATGTCGTAGATCACGTTGTTTTCATTCTGCTCATGTATCTCTCAACATTACCCATCCATAGCATAAACATAGACATAGTATAAACACATAATATCAACTATATTTATCCACAGGATACTGACCTCATAAATTTGTAAGGGTTACTCTTCCCACATGATTCCTCATAGCTAAGAACCTCTTCATGTCATTCACCTACATAACCAATCATTCCTCCACAAGAATGATCCCTTAAAACCCTTTCAGACAGTGACATAGATCCATAAATACATACATATATATAAGAAGTAATATAATAAAATCATGATACTATTAGACACTAACATAGATCCATAAATACACACATATATAAGCATTAATATAATACAATCATGATAATTTCATACAATGACACATATACATACATATATACATATAAACATTAGCATAAAAACAATCATGATCCATGATGACCCCGTCAGACACAACATACATAGATACATCCATATATACATATACAGACATTAGAACAATCATGATCACAACATAATTACCATATACCATAAGGTCAAGGTTAAGAAAATTCCCTTTATCTATTCACAACATGCACAACATTAAGAACAATGATTAACAACATAGCCAAGGCATATGATGCCTCAAATCCATTTACTTTATGTTTCTTGAATACTTTTCTCATGTTTGTACTACCACCATCAATTTACCACAATGGACCCAACCAGTCTAACCGATTATCATATTATTTCCTTCAGCCACCCTTATACATGTAACGAGATTCATCCAAGCCTTACATTACCAGTTGGGTTTCATTCATCTCTTCCCAAGCTCCATTAACTTTCCTCTTTCCCAACCAATTCCAAAGATTCTCAAAACATAAAAGGAAAGAACAAGAAACAAATAAGAAGAAAACCATGAAAACCAATCGCAACACGACATCATAAACAAAGTGGCATGAACATGCACTAGACATAATAAATATTTCAAATCAATCACAAACAAATCACAAAAGGCCAAAATAAAAAGACTAGCAACAAACACCATGACTCAATCCCCATGGTTCCCAAGGAAATATTAACCCAAGCCTTCTTAAAAATTTCATGGCACTCTCTTTTTCCATGGAATCCCCTAAATCATATTTTCATAAATAAATAATTGTCAATGTATAACCAAATATAACAATATACATGTTATCTTAACTTATCAAGCTATTACCAAGCATTTTTCCCTACAATTTTTTACACATTTTAGCCACATGTTCCAAAGATCAAGACAATCATATATATCAATTTTAATTCAACCTTTACTAGGTCTAACAACCATGTCATAATAAACAATCAACTCACATTCATCAGTCATAATACATAATGTTGCAACTATCACCTACTTACACTCAAGTACATATCAGCTGTCTCAACACATATGTGCTAGTACAACCATCCCGAAACAAGATCATTACCCCATGAAATATTATAGAAACATGCTCATATCATGCAATTAATCAAACATTCAAACAACTTGCAAATACACCATGATAAAAAAATCATCTAGATGACATAATCAAACACTCAAACACCAAATAGACGACATAATCAAACACATACCTTGATGTATCTCAAGGGAGGCTATCTTATCTACACAATCAATCTAGTTTAGCATGATATGACTTCACAACACATCAACTCAAACATAATAACAATAACTAGCTAACATGTTCACATCATAAACTCATAAAACATTGTCATTCATGCATAACAATCACATATGCACAGTTAACGTAGATTAGTACAATACAATATCACAAATATATCATCTCATACATGAATTTCATAACCATAACCATCTACAGAGACCAATACATATCAAAATGATGCATATAACATCAAGATCTTAATGTAATAACCCTAATCATCAAGATAACTAGCATATAACAACAACAAGTCAACATATAACATACTCAGCAACAACATGTAACATAATAACACTCAATAAGTTAACATATAACATAATCATCTAGTTAACTAACAGAAAAAACAACAACAATTCATATAACAACAATTTATTATCATTCATGACTAGTCGACACATGTGCATGTGACCACACTGATTCACTAGCATCTACCATGCATTTAATCACAAAAACAATAAAATGATAAACATGAATATAACCCCAATGCATATAAAATTCCATTAACTAACATACATGAATGCCAAACATACAATACTTGTATGAAGATCTTCTCTTACCCCAAATTCTAGTGTTGCAACCTCGCTCTAATAATCTGCATCTCCTACTCTATCTTAGCCAACATATCAGAATCATATCTTACCAACAACATCATGATGGCATAACTACATAAAATGAAATCACAATTCATATCTAAACTATTATGCATGCATAACCATAACCATAACAATGCATTCACAACAACCTATAGACATTGACATGCATAACAAATGCATAACCAACATACACTCATGACGACCACATCAATTCAACAACACCATCAACTTTCACATGGAAACACAACTGGAGCTATGACCGATTTCATGAATATGTAAAAATCACATAGACACAAGTATAAAGAATACATATGCAACCTACATGTATGCATGACAAACACACTGCACATCCAGTCTTAGTGGTGAACCATGCTTTGATAGCACTCTGTAAGACCCTCCTATCACATCTACCGAAGTAACTGACCAACCAGGGTAAAAATGTGACAAATATTTACTATGATATGATTCAACTCCCTATATGTCAGTTAAGGAAGTGGAACCGAAGAAACACAACAACACAAACCTTCTACACCTGCAACAAAACCCCCAAGAGCCATCTAAACCTTCTAGGTGACTAACCCTTGATACAAACTAAATTTTTGCTGCATTAATCCCCTAGTCACCCCCTTTCCAAGCCCTCCAAGTGACTAAGAGCCCCAGTCTCTCTAATGAGCCTACATGAGTGATACTGCAACCTTTTTCTTCTAGTGTTATGCCAACGAGTGCGGGATACAATGCTAAATTCCAGGGCTAGGACGCAAGTCACTACCCAAAACTCCATGACACTTCCAGGAATGATATATAACAACAAAATATGGACTTAAACATACAAATTCAATTACTTAAACATGGACTTGGCCGGGCCCCTACTATCCACGATAATAATTTCATCAAACATGTCACAAATATGTAATCTATAGGTATTAACAATAGATCTGAGCATAGGGGTCTCATGCTTATCTGATAATCGCTAACAAGCAATGATGCCTCATCACATTAGCTTCATTATCATCTATTAGGTCATATATTTGTTTTTAAATTAATTTATAAATCAATACATGCTAAGAGCCATACATCATCACTATCATAAAACATATTCATAACTAGCATATAAACAGCAGAAATACTGAGGATAAAACAACCATAAATGCCACATATAATCCAATACATTTTCACATAAAATAACAAGGAGAAGTAACTCTTATTAATGGATGCCAAATCCAACCCAGTATGGGAATACCACATTCCACCCAACCATAGATTGGATAATCCAAATCTCTTTTCAGCCAATCACCCTCATGCCATATTACAAGCATGAATGTGGTATCTCATAAAACACATCAATCAAAACCAAAATAGGGTTTCGAAAGGAAAAAATACCTCAACCCTCAACTAGTGATTCCACCTCATGGCTGGACATCACGAACCATCACCAGATTGGTCTCTACCACAAGTTGTCCAAGGCTCCCAAATGTTTGTTCCAATTAGGGCTTCCACGACTAGTAAGTCAACTGACAACTGTTGTCGGGCTTCTAGATCGTTTTTCCAACCAAGTCTTCTAGGACTAACCCATCAAGGGCTTCTAGAGAATTTATCCAACCAAGGCCCAAGACTACTAACTCAACCTAAGCTATTATAGTGCTTCTTGAGTGTTTTTCCAACCAAGGATTCTAGGAACTATTAACTCAATCGACAATCAAAGGCACATGAAAACGAACCAAAAAACAAAAGTAAAACCCACAGCGCCATGGTTATCTACGAAATGGAAAGGATAGGCATAACCATTGTCAATGCAGGAAATTCTCCATACCAATGATAGATCATGACCAAGAGACCACATGCATATTCCATGCATGAAAAAAACAGCAAGGAAACCATACATGCAAGTCGGTACATGCAAGAAAAACTCATTGTAGTTATTGATCCCGATGTCCCCTTGCACTTTCCTACTATTCCTTTTCCTTCTTACTACAAAATTCCAAGTATGCCACACTCCTCCAAGATTTTTATAAGAAAAATCTAAGTGTCCAAGAGTATGAGAGAGAGAGAGAATAGAGAGGGAGATCCAAAACCGAACTAACAAAATGTATGAGAAAAATCTTTCCAACTGATCCTGAGAAGACTTTTTATCAGTGAGGCCTCTATTTTCTTCATTTCCTATTATTTTCCTTCATTTTACTCCTCACATGCAACCTATGACCTTTCACCTCCCTTTTCTCCAATTTTCCATTATTTTCATAAATAAAATATCAATTAATGCCTCATGCATTTCCAAATCTTTTGCAATTGCCTTCGCTAATTTCCTTTATCCATAATAAACCAAATGAACATCCGCTATGCTTTTTTTCCCACCATTTAGCTTGGAATTTGTGTCCCATGATCTTCGTCTTATATTTCTGTACATGGGATTTTAACTAGGGTTGTTACATTGGAAAGTTGGATGGAGGTTAATGGCTATAAGCAATCACTAACATCTCTCAGTGGGATAATAAAGGTCTGCGGATTGGATGGAATTACCCTAATGTCTATCCATACCTTCATCATATCTCGGTATCCTTGTTCAAATCCCTAAAGTGATTCCGTACAATTTTTACCACAAGGTTGGATCGATAGATATGGATGGGCAGTAAAAATAACACTTACTCAGTAAGAGTGAGATATGAATGGTTGATTAAAAAATATTTTCATCCTCTTGCAGATCTATTGTGGTGAATAATTTGGAACGAATATGGAATGCCAATAATTAATATTTTATGTTGGGATCTAGTTCATGGGAAAGTACTGATAACATAAAGTTAAATATATATATATATATATATATATATATATATTCAAGTTCCCTCTCGCAAAATCCTTTGGGAAAAGAAGAATAATATATTCTGCATATTTTTCGATTATGTCCCTTTTCACTAGAGGTTTGGAATATGACCTTAGCAAAGGTTCAAACTCTATCAAACATTTTGGGGATTTTGGAATAGATGTTTGATAAATGGAACCAAAAAATTCCTTAGCAGAGGAAGTGAAACTTTGTTGTTGTGACAAGTTGGATGGCCCTTTCGGAGTACCTTTGCTAGGAAATTTGGATTGCTCACAACCAAGAAATCTTCAGGGATGTTCAACCTAATGGAATTTTCTTAGCCTCTAATGTTTTGCTGGTGATTTTTGAGACAATATTTTCTCTGGGGTATGTTATGGAGGATCTCGATGATCTATCTTTGAATGAAAGGGATTATATTAAACTAGAACAAACCTCACTTCATGCTGGAAGCTTCAATAATAAGACATTTGTATCAAATTCAGTATTCATCCAAATGGAACTAGATGAATTTCAAAGCTGGAGGAGAACAAGGGACAATATTCATTATTCTTTGTTGGAGCATTGAAAGGAAACCCCGGGGAGGAAGGAGCAGGAGGGGTTATCTTTCACCTCGAAAAAGAAAGGGAGATCCAGTTTTCCTCGGGATTAGGGGCTTGAATTAACAACTAGGTTGAATATTTAGCTTTGTGGAAAGGATTGGAGTTAGCAATATTAAAGGAAATTCATCATCTAATGGTTTTTTCTGATTCGATGATTATAATATAGTAGGTGAGAAAAGTAAAAGGAAACCTCAAGTAGATCCAATTGGAAAAATTTGAATCGGTTGACTTTTTTCATGTCAAAATAAATCTCAATACGGTGGTAGATTCTCTAGCCAATATGGGTGTTACTTTGGAACAAGGAGTTATGACTATGGGTGATGGAGATTCAATCATTAAACCATTACCATAAGGTGTATAAACCAAGCTCAAATGTTCAAGTTAATAAATGAATTTAACATAAAAAACAATTAATCAGACTCATTCTTCCCATAAGTTATACCTTTCCCCAAATATTTTTAATTTCCATAACATTCTTCATGCCTTGGCGATTGCTACCTCACGCTAAGGGATGGGATGGTGTAACCACTTGGAAAAAATATGTAATGCAATGACATATAAGGGACAGAGGGAGGGTGCCCTCCATGATTAATAAATTTGATTGAACACATAGAAATAATATTTCCTTATCCAAGGTGTAAAAAATATGTTTGTAATCTCAGTTTTCAATGGAAATCCACTCATATTGCATAGTTTCCATAATGGTGATGGACCACATTACTTGACAATTTCATGGAACCCATTGTGGAATTAAAGGTGCAGAGAGGAGCGTCGAATTTAGGAGATTTGGTCAGTTCGGTTATAAAATAGGTGGAGAAATCATGGTATTTCAGGGTTGCCAACTAGTTTCATAATTTTCCAAGGAAGACAAAAGGTTTGGCATGGAGAATTTCCAATGGAAAGGCACTTTAACGAAGGAGAGGAGGATATCAATATCGCTTTATTGTAGATGGTGAGGATGATGGAGTTCATTATAACTTTGATTTGAAAGCATGCATGAATGATTATGACAGAGTCTTGCGCACATTTTGAGCCCCTCAATTAGGAAATCGGCATAATGGAAGTTAAGCTCGATAGGATACAACCAACAACAACAATATTAAAATTTAGAATGGAGACTACGTTTCTCATATTGGATGAATAGAAAATTGACATTTATAACAACGAGTCTGAGGAATTCCTAAGGCAATGAAAGTTTACTCTAGATCCGTTGGACATGACTGATGCTAAATTTAGTGCAGACTTGGCTTCATCTCTTTTTTAGCTAGAGCTGGAATCAAACGAATATCAAGTTAATGCTACCCCCAGGGAAAATGTAAACGCCTAGTTTTATTTTAGTTAGTTTATTTCATGTTATGCAAATAAATAATTATTTTAGGACTTTTTTGGGGTTGTATGAAGATAGTCTGTTTATTCTAGTAGAATGTAGACATGGTGATAAATGTATCAATCTCTTATGGAGCTTTTGAATCTTAGCAACAAATTTTTTGGCTCAAAATGTAGAAGACTCGCACCTTCAAACCAAGACATTTTAATGCAAAAATATAACTATTTGATGATTTTATAACTTGGAAGTATGTGAACTATTTTTACTTAACATTTGGAACTACTCACTTCAATATATAAATAACTTAATATAAATGCCTCTACTAAAATAACACCTATATTTATCATATTAATAAAATTTTAATTCCCATTGGATGAATAGCTAAAACTATTCAAATAATAGTCTTGCCAAAATAACAACCTTTATTTATAATAATTTAAATAGCATCATTTCTTAATTAATAATAGTAATAAATAAAAACTTCATATTAACTTTAATAAACTTTAATTTTTTATAAATTATAAATTATAAATGATATATTTTAATAATATTTTCCATATGCAATTAATATAGGAAGTGTATTTCGTTCGACGAATTGGAAGCCGATGGGATAGCTCCGAGCAGCTCTCGTCGGCGACTCCCGTAGCTTTCCAGCAACTCGCGAATCGTGGACCCCTGCCTCCGCGCCGCTCCTCCTGGCCGAGCATGATGCGTCCATATCATACCATCAGCCCCACCCATGCATCATCAATTTTGAATTTGTAATTGGGCATGATTCGAATTTGAATTAGGGGTTGGGTGCCGCAGGTACGTATTCTCTCGCACCCGTCGGTGGGTGGGTATCTGAGCCACAGAAGGTGGAGCTCTGCCATGGAGGTGCTTAGCTGCGGATTTCCCCTTATTCTGCTGCCCATAAGACTTGAGCAAGGTTTGAGCACCTGCCAAATAACTACAGAATTGGAGGCGGGATTGGAGATCGAAAGGGAAGAGGATGGCTCTTTTAGCAGAGAAAATGTATGCAAAATCGTGAAAGGGAAGACGATCGGTTATCGCCAAACGATGTGCCCTCTCTACATATCTTCTCTTATGCTGGGGACACTACTTGATGCGGAGGAGAGGAAATCCTTGATCGTCGATTGGATCACTTATATCTTTGTTGAAGATATAGCAATTTCCTCATAGCAGAGCTATTACAAAAAAATTATTGTGAAAGATAATTTTCAAGGTAAATGGTGAATCGGGTTATAATGTATTTGTAAAAACGGAAAAAATGGGATGTACCCTAGGCCGGTTATGTCCTCTGCCCAAACACGCTTTCTATTCATATAGGCAAAAGCTTATAATTGTTTTTAAAAATGCACCAAGCTTAAAGAATGCTTCCCAGATATTCTAGGGCCTACTGGTGACCAACAAATTCGAGCTTTCTGTATGTGAATGTTAACTATTATTACATTTCTGCAGCTCCATCATATATTTGATCATATTTTTAATTGTAGCTTCCGGAAGGTCTCGGATTTATATGTAAGACTTTTCATCTAAGCAATAGGGCATGTATCTATGGCAGAATGTGTTTGATCAAATGTGGTTAAAAGTGCCCTTAGTGTAATAGTGATATACCTCTTTATCTCAACATCAACTTTTAAAAAAAATCACCATATTTTGTATCTTGTATCGCTACTTCTTTTCTCACATCAACATTGTAAAAGATATCAAAATTAATCTCAATATTAATATTAACAAAAAAATATTACTCATATATTTTCTATCTTTCGTTGTTAAGAAGAAAAAACACATCATACTTGAACCCTATATCCGCGCTCTAACGTGATCTAGCTATGATATGGAGAGGAGGGAAAGGGCATGAGATCGAAGGCGGTGGAGGCCCGAGATATTGTAGTGCGCAATATTGGGGGCCAGCAGAGTTACATCCATGACTTCATGAATCAGTTGACCGAACGAGGCTCTAAGGAAAAAATACATAGACTAGATTTCTTGTTTTTCCTAATTATAGGTTATGGGTTATGGTCTACTAAATGGATATATGGTTGTGTTTTTTCAGAAATGGGTTAGATAATGTATAGTTTATTTTTTTGTACAAATTTTGTAGTTGAGTCGATTTCTCTATGGTGTGCTATGTAGTTAGTTTTTAAACTGATATGTGGATTAATTTAATTGAAAGGTGGAACTAGAATATTACAAAGAAGAGGATTTGGATGTTGATATCTGTATTTTTTGAGAATTTTGCAAAGGCATCTAATTTTTTCTTTTATCTTTTAATTTTTACTTTCCAACAATAAGCGTAAAGAATACTTTTCTTTGTGATTTCCCAAAAAAAATTATAAATAATACTTTGGATGTTAAAATAAAATCTTTATTATAAAATCAAGTGAGTTGTTATACACTCAAAAAAAAAAGTTGTATTTTTTTTTTTAATTTTCAGTTTAAATATATATATATATATATATATATATATATATATATATATATATATATATAATATATATATATATATATATATATATATATATATATATATATTAAAAAATATTTCATAAAATATAATTAATTTTTTTTTTCATTATTTTCAATCAATTAAATTACATACTTTTAAAATATAAAAATTAATTTACAACAACAAAAGAGATCTCTTTTACCATTGGTGTACTCCGTGGACAATGATCATAAGATAGACAAATGGTAAAAGGGTGAAAATAAGTGTTTTTAAATGAATGTAAAAATTTGAATAATTTCTAAATTAATATTACTAGCAATTGTACCACATGTTGCAAAAAAAACGTGATTAATAATCCTCCTAAACAAGCATGAAATGAGCATGTAACTCAAATAAGATATTTTAAATACATTCAAGTACAATCTATCTTAGCATAGATGTAAATAAAGAGAAATTTTATTAACAAAAATAGAGTTTACTCTAAGTTCATCTACATATCCTAGCCCCAATTGCATGCTTGTCAGAAATTGTATATGAAGAACAATAATCTTGGTATACAAGAAAGTGAATGTCATTTTAATATGGAAGGAGATATTTTTCTTTATCTTATGGTTTATTTTCTTAACTCCAAACTTGGTTTATTCTTTTTCTATATACATAATAAAAATGTAACGTACATACCAAAAAAAAAAACTTTTCACCATACGGATAATTACACTAACCAAATGTATTACATTAAGTTAAATTTACAACACCTATGGTTAGTCTAACACATAATTAAAATGAGTGAACTACGGTCTTTATGAAAGCTCTAAACCTTAATCGTTATATGATTGTATTTAATTACAAAAACAATTCCATTTACCATGGAATACTTTATCACATTATATGCCTTGTATTAAGGACTTCATATAGTTTTCACCGGCGCTAACTTTAATGTTATAAATGATTTTTAACATTTGCCAACCCACCAAGTGTATCATCTGTATCAATGATTCTACCAAGGTTATAACTGGCACATCTTGGATATTAAAGGTAGTAAGTACTGGCAATTAAACTTTTGGACAGTTGTAAGATTTGCCATTACTCTTCACGGTTTTCAATGATCCTTGCTCGGATATTCATTGTTGATTTTTGGGAGATTGATGGTTATTATTTCCAGCAAGAAATGACTTGGTTAACCTCACCAACCCTATCTAACACCATCATTTGTCACTGAGTCTTCATCGAGAGGCTTCCTCTGCTCCGAGGGTTTGATCTGTGTTAGTTTCGAACCATGTATCTTCTGCTCGGAAGGTTTGATACCACCTCAGCTTCGAACCCTACTTTCGACAGCTATGAATTTCAATCAGGTTGGTGAGGTCAATAGAGGTGTAACGCTCCATAATCTTGCAGCATGGTGGAGTAAAGGTTTCGTTACGAACAGTGATGAGTTTCAGGTGGAAATTTTCCCTCTGCCACCTTGGCAACTCCTTTAACTCTGGTTCACAAAATGCAGCTAGGTAATCCATCCCGACTCCATTCCAATTTGTGTTTTCCTCCATTTGTTTTTATCGAATTTGGGATTTTTATCTTTTAGCAGATTATCATTTTAAGTTCTAACTCTTTTATATTTACATGAACTCCAGTTTGATGCTCAGCATAGTCGAGGCAAACTTCTTTACAAGCTAACTCCTCACTGTTTTCGTACTTTTGAATATTTTTTTCTTTGTGTCTTGATTATATATACTACACCGTAAAACCTATCTCACAGAGCCCGTTCCATGTTTACTGATGTTCGCATGTTAGTTTTCCTCCTACTCAATGGTAGAGTCTTCTGCACCCAAGAATTTTCATGTCCCTTACCGAGCTTCTCAGCCTTATTGCTGATGCATTCAGTTCTCCTTACAGGTACTCGTAAGGATCTCGCTTCATAACAGAGGTCTTTCGACCAGTTCAGTTTAAGGGTTTATTGACATACCTTGTTTATCTATTTTGGGTTATATTCTACTATTATAATATTTTTTTTGGGTCTTCCTCATATCGTTATTGCGTAATTACAATTTTAGACAGAGTATTTTTATTTACACTACTCATTGCAAATGTGAAGTCTGTAAAATTTGAATGGTTCGATTCATTTATTAATTTTCATTTGCGTTTAGCATATATCCCTATTGATTCGATTATGTGTTTATATGCTCGATCTTCAAGATTTATACTCAGGTTTGGATAAACTTTACATGTCTTTAATATAACTTTAATCTCCAATATAACTTTTTTTTTTTTTTAAAGATACTAGATTTGTCTACTAGTTATAAATTCTTACTATTTCTTGGTGACCGGACCACCTAAAATCCAATCCGTGTATAGAAAATAGGGGTAGCGATGCGTATTGGGTTGGGGTTTCACCCCCGTACCCAGTACCAATGGCTCATCCCGCATTATCTTAGATAGAAAGTTCTAGTTCATATCTATTTGCACAGTAATTTATAATTACAGTTTTTACATAATCTTCATTTAAATTGTTTTGTCACAGTTTCTTCTAGATGCATCGTGACGGATAAAAAAAAATTCCTATATTAGATTACCGTGTACAGTTAACCATCTTATGATAATAAATTATTGTGCACGTTTAACCAACTTACGTTTAATTGGGTTTACTCCTGACAAACATCTATTGTATTTTCCATATATCCTTCAGGTAATTTGTAAAGTTTACAAGTTTAATTTATAAATCATACAGAAGTAATACACAGAACGCTACAAGTATTTGCTAAGTTATTTAATTATCATAACTTATCCCTTTTCTAACATAAGATAGGTTCCAAGAAAATAATACCATTTCTCCTGAAATTAAGAAACATATATCTATGAATAAAACTTGAAAATAATCTTTCTGTCTAAATAATATTAAAATAGACAGTCATTTATATGAAAATGTATTTGGTTGTTGGTGTCCACCCAACCTTCAAGATAGGCAATTACGTCCTCCTCTTGCCCTCATGATCCACTCCTGAAGAGGTACAGCTTTATAGTAGATTTTATGTTGTGACCTAAGGACTGCAAGTCCAGTCAGTGCCAGAAAACTTCAGGAATTTACTGAATGATTTCCACTGGTATCTACCAGCTCAGAAAAATCTTCACCCTTCCTTAGCCCACGAACATAACCCCTATTCTTCACTAGGATCGGTCTCTTATCCCTAGAGGAGCAGGTAACTGTTTAAACTATCCAACCACCTTTCAGTTCTTGGAAAAAGTTTACCTTCAACCTTTTTCTTTTTATGGAATTAATTTCCATAACTAATTTTATTATTCACCATTAAAAAAAATAAAATAACTTTTCCAGCAAAGCATTATTTGTCTCAATATTTTCCTTAAACAAATAATAAAATGTCATTTAACTAGTTAACAACTAGTTAACATTAAATGTAGCTGTCACAACTTCCCCCCTTGGAAGTAACACTGTCCTCGATATTTCACTCCAGCTCAAAAAATAGCTCTGGGTAAGCCTCGTGCACAAACCCTTCGTCCTCCCAGGTAGCCTCATCAAGGCCGAAGTGCTTCCATTGCACTTTAACCTGGGTGATGACTCGCTTCCGAGGCATAGTTTCTCTCTGGTCAAGTATGTGTTGCGGCTCGACCAGAAACTCGTCGTCCAGCTCTATCAGCAAGTAGCAAAGTTCCTTGTCAATTTTTTCATAAAGAAATCATATTTGAAGTTAGGATTTTGAATTCTATCTTTCCTGTATATTCTTCCAATTAATTACGTGCTTCGAATCATGCACATAATGCTTCAACAGGGAAACATGAAACACATTGTGTACTCGGATGTGACTCGGTAAAGCCAATCGATACGCCACATGTCCTACCCTTTCCAATATTTGAAAGGGTCCACAGAACCTGGGAGCCAACTTGGCACAAGAGGCCCACCGCAAGGTGCTCTTCTTGGGTTTGATCCTCACATACACATGATCACCTACTTCAAACTCTCGATACGTCTTCTTCTTATCTGCATAGATATTTTGCCGATCTTGTGCAACCTTCAAATTTTAACTTATCTTCTTTACTTCTGATTCCATTTCAACCAGCATTTCTGGTCCCAACATTAGTTTTGTTTCGAGGCTGCTCCAATGTATGGTTGTGCGACACTGCCTCCCATACAGGGATTCAAAAGGACTCATTTTAAGGGACTCCTCATAACTATTGTTGTAAGAAAATTCAAACAGATGCAAGTAGTCTTCCCATTTGATTGGTTGTTGCATCATGTACATGCGCAACATGTCCTCCAACACTTGGTTTACTCGCTCTGTTTGACCATCTGTTTGGGGATGATAAGCTGTAATAAAGTTTATTTGAGTCCCTAGAACTGTAAATAGAGTCTTCCAGAATGCAGAAGTAAACTTAACATCCCTGTCTGAGATAACAGTCTTCGGAATGCCATGTAGCCTGAATATTTGTCTCATAAAAATATATGCTATCTGTATAGTCTTGTATGTTGACTGTACAGGTATCAAATGTGTAGATTTACTCAATCTGTCAATTACCACCATGATGGAGTCATTGTGCATTTTTGACCTCGGAAAACCTGTAATGAAGTCTAGGGATATGACCTCCCACTTCCATTCAGGTACTAGTATGGGCTACAACAATCCCGTGGGATGTCGATGCTCCACCTTGACCTGCTGACACTCCAAACATTTATTTAAATATTCAACAATGTTTTTACACATACCAGGAGAGAAATATACTTTTCTAATAGTAGTTAACATTTTCTGGTATCTTGGGTGTCCTGCATAATTACTCCAGTGGTACTCATCCATGATTAACTCCTTAAGTTCCACATGATTTGGTACATACAACTTTCCTCTAAAGGTTACCATTTGTTCTTGGTTAACTCCATATTCAGAATTATTTCCTCTCTTTCTTGCCTCTTCCATTTTCTACCATAGGAATTTATATTCTGGATCCTTATATGCTTCTTCTTTTACTTGATCCAAGAATTTACATTCAAGTTGATTGTAGTAAAGCTCATACAGATAATGCATCTTTCTACTTAAAGCATCAGCCACCCGGTTTTCCTTACCTTTCACGTGTTGGATGTCCATATCAAACTCACTTAGAAAGGCATTCCATCTTGTCCATCTAGAGTTTAAATCAACTTGTTTCAAATAACTAGTCAAGCTGCTATGATTCGTCTTAAGCACAAATTTCTTGCCCAGAAAGTAGTGTCTCCATACCCAGAGTGCATGTGCTACTGCTGTTAACTCTAGATCATAGGTTGAATATCTTTGTTCATGTTCCTTCAAGATTTTTTATACGACCTCCCTCACACGGCACGACTCGACCCGACTCGCCTGAACGAAGGCACAAGGGAGCAAACGACAAATGGGCCACCCGGACGTGCACAAGCCACTCAGGTAGTCACAACTTAGCAAATCTGATATGGGCGCCCTCGGAACAAATGACCCAACTCGAATTGATGCCCTCACTCGTCGCGACACGGCGCGCCTGCCCGAATGGACCGAATGGACGCACATGGGAGCAAATGGCAAACGGGCCGCCCGGACGTTCACAAGGCACCTGGGCAGTCACAACTTAGAAAATATGATACGGGTGCCCTTGGACTAAATGACCCGACCCGAACGGACGCCCTCACCCGGCGCAACACGGTGCGCCCACCCGAATGGATGTCGTCACCCGGCGCGACACGGCGTGCCCGACCGAATGGACGCACATTGGAGCAAATGGCAAATGGGCCGTCCGGATGTGCACAAGGCACCCAGGCGGTCACAACTTAGCAAATCTGATACGGGCACCCTCAGACCAAACGACTTGACCCGAATGCGCTTAGCAAGGCACCCTCACCCAGCGTGACACGGTGCGCCCGACTGAACGGACGCACATGGGAGAAAACAGAAAACAGGCCGCTCGGGTGCCTTTGCACCTAGGCAATCACAACTTAGAAAATCTAATACAAGCGCCCTCAGACCAAACGACCCGACTCGAACGGACGCCCTCACCCAGCGCGACATGGCACACCCACCCGAACGGACCGAACGGATGCACATGGGAGAAAACGGCAAATGGGCTGCCCGGACGTGCACAAGGCACCCGGGCGGTCACAACTTAGCAAATCTGATACGGGCGCCCTCGGCCCAGACGACCTAACCTGAATGTGTTTGTCTGGGTGCTCTCACCCGACGCAACACGGTGTGCCCAACCCGACCCAAACGCGTCTGGCCCAGTGCCCTCACCCCGCGCAACACGGCGCGCCCGACCCGACCCGAACGCGTTTGGTCGGGCGCCCTCACTCAGCGCGACACGGTGCGCCCAACCTGACCCGAATGTGTTTGGCCTGGCGCCCTCACCCGACATGACACAGCGCGCCCAACCTGACCCAAATGCGTTTGGCCAGGCGAGTCGGGTGACCCACGATTGGGCGCCTCTGCACGAATTGCACGACAATGCGGAAGCCATTCCAGGAGCGTCGGGAGTCGGAATTGAGTGCCGTAAATTGCAGAATGTGCGTATTGACGGGACACATATAACCATACAGTTGGGAAGTGGATTGGACACACAGAAAGCTTGAGGGACCGTCTAAACTGATTTGTAGTGCTGATTTGAGTGACCCGGGTGACCCGGCAGCACTTGGGTAGTTTTGTGAAGGATATTCCCAAGGTGAATTCTGATGATTGTAAATGATTGTTGTAGGGTAGTTTGATGGTTGAAAAGCCTTAGAGCTTGGTCAAAAGGCTAACTTGCCTTGCCAAGGAGCAAAAGTGGCTTCTTCTGGATTGGAACTTATTATTTCATATTTATGAAACGTATTATCGGTTGGATTCATTATTAACAGGGAGTTGCCCCTCCCTTCTATGTATGGGTGTACTTTTGGATTGATAATGATGTTTATGTTTATTTCCACATATTGAGAGAACATTTGGTTAACAACTAACAAGTGTTGCTAAAGGCGTAGTCTATATACTTGAGTATTTGGAAAAAGAAAAAGTACGGTACTGCCACACCCATCTATAGCGTGGTTGAAAGACACCGAAGGTTTGGGGGCGTGACAACTAGGCACAAGGGTGGTCACAACTTAGCATTTTTGATACGGCCTCCCTCACACGACCCGACCCGAACTCGTTTCCTTGGGCGCCCTCACACGACATGACCTAACCCGCCCGAACGAAGGCACAAAGGAGAAAACGACAATCGGGTCACATGAACGTTCACAAGGCACATGGGTGATCACAATTTAGCATTTTTTATACGACCTCCTTCACACGACCTGACCTGAACACGTTTCCTTGGGCGCCCTCACACGGCACGACCCGACCCGCCTGAACAAAAGCACAAGGGAGAAAATGGAAAAGGGATCACACGAACGTGCACAAGGCACATAAGCAGTCACAACTTAGCATTTTTTATACGGCCTCCCTCACACGGCACGACCCAACCCGACCCACCCGAACGAAGGCACAAGGGAGAAAATCGGAAACTGGTCGCACGAATGTGCACAGGGCACACGAAGCTGAAGGAACATGAACAAAGATATTCAACCTATGATCTAGAGTTAACAGCAGTAGCACATGCACTTTGGGTATGGAGACATTACTTTCTGGGCAAGAAATTTGTGCTAAAGACGAATCATAGCAGCTTGACTAGTTATTTGAAACAAGTTGATTTAAACTCCAGATAGACAAGATGGAATGCCTTTCTAAGTGAGTTTGATATGGACATCCAACACGTGAAAGGAAAGGAAAACCGGGTGGCTGATGCTTTAAGTAGAAAGCTGCATTATCTGTATGAGCTTTACTACAATCAACTTGAATGTAAATTCTTGGATCAAGTAAAAGAAGAAGCATAGAAGGATCTAGAATATAAATTCCTATGGTAGAAAATGGAAGAGGCAAGAAAGAGAGGAAATACTTCTGAATATGGAGTTAACCAAGAACAAATGGTAACCTTTAGAGGAAAGTTGTATGTACCAAATCATGTGGAACTTAAGGAGTTAATCATGGATGAGTACCACTGGAGTAATTATGCAGGACACTGAGGATACCAGAAAATGTTAACTACTATTAGAAGAGTATATTTCTCACCTGGTATGCGTAAAAACATTGTTGAATATTTAAATAAATTTTTGGAGTGTCAGCAGGTCAAGGTGGAGTATCGACATCCCACAGGATTGTTGCAGCCCATACTAGTACCTGAATGGAAGTGGGAGGTCATATCCCTAGACTTCATTACAGGTTTGCCGAGGTAAAAAATGCACAATGACTCCATCATGGTGGTAATTGACAGATTGAGTAAATCTACACATTTCATACCTGTACAGTCAACATACAAGACTGTACAGATAGCATATATTTTTATGAGACAAATATTCAGGCTACATGGCATTCTGAAGACTGTTATCTCAGACAGGGATGTTAAGTTTACTTCTGCATTCTGGAACTCTATTTACAGTTCTGGGGACTCAAATAAACTTTATTACAGCTTATCATCCCCAAACAGATGGTCAAACAGAGCGGGTAAACCAAGTGTTGGAGGACATGTTGTGCATGTACGTGATGCAACAACCAACCAAATGGGAAGACTACTTGCATCTGTTTGAATTTTCTTACAACAATGGTTATGAGGAGTCCCTTAAGATGAGTCCTTTCGAAGCCCTCTATGGGAGGCAGTGTCGCACACCCATACATTGGAGCAGCCCCGAAACAAAACTAATGTTGGGACCAGAAATGCTGGCTGAAATGGAATTAGAAGTAAAAAAGATAAGTTAAAATTTGAAGGTTGCACAAGATCGGCAGAAGATCTACGCAGATAAGCATGCAATTGGGGCTAGGATATGTAGATGAACTTAGAGTAAACTCTATTTTTGTTAATAAAATTTCTCTTTATTTACATCTATGCTAAGATAGATTGTACTTGAATGTATTTAAAATATCTTATTTGAGTTACATGCTCATTTCATGCTTGTTTAGGAGGATTATTAATCACGTTTTTTTTGCAACATGTGGTACAATTGCTAGTAATATTAATTTAGAAATTATTCAAATTTTTACATTCATTTACAAACACTTATTTTCACCCTTTTACCATTTGTCCATCTTATGATCATTGTCCACGGAATACACCAATGGTAAAAGAGATCTCTTTTGTTGTTGTAAATTAATTTTTATATTTTAAAAGTATGTAATTTAATTGATTGAAAATAATGAAAAAAAAAAATTAATTATATTTTATGAAATATTTTTTAATATATATATATATATATATATATATATATATATATATATTAAAACTGAAAAAAAATTAAAAAAATAAAAAATAAAAAAATAAAAAAAAATAAAAAAAAAAAAATATATATATATATATATATATACAACTTTTTTTTTTGAGTGTATAACAACTCACTTGATTTTATAATAAAGATTTTATTTTAACATCCAAAGTATTATTTATACTTTTTTTTTTGGGAAATCACAAAGAAAAGTATTCTTTACACTTATTGTTGGAAAGTAAAAATTAAAAGATAAAAGAAAAAATTAGATGCCTTTGCAAAATTCTCCAAAAAATACAGATATCAACATCCAAATCCTCTTTTTTGTAATATTCTAGTTCCACCTTTCAATTAAATTAATCCACATATCAGTTTAAAAACTAACTACATAGCACACCATAGAGCAATCGACTCAACTACAAAATTTTTACAACAAAATAAACTATACATTATCTAACCCATTTCTGAAAAAACACAACCATATATCCATTTAGTAGACCATAACCCATAACCTATAATTAGGAAAAACAAGAAATCTAGTCTACGTATTTTTTCCTTCGAGCCTCGTTCAGTCAACTGTTGCATGAAGTCATGGATGTAACTCTGCTGGCCCCCAATATTGCGCACTACAATATCTCGGGCCTCCACCGCCTTCGATCTCATGCCCTTTCCCTCCTCTCCATATCATAGCTAGATCACGTTAGAGCACGGATATAGGGTTCAAGTATGATGTGTTTTTTCTTCTTAACAACGAAAGATAGAAAATATATGAGTAATATTTTTTTGTTAATATTAATATTGAGATTAATTTTGATATCTTTTACAATGTTGATGCGAGAAAAGAAGTAGCGATACAAGATACAAAATATGGTGATTTTTTTTTAAAGTTGATGTTGAGATAAAGAGGTATATCACTATTACACTAAGGGCACTTTTAACCACATTTGATCAAACACATTCTGCCATAGATACGTGCCCTATTGCTTAGATGAAAAGTCTGACATATAAATCCGAGACCTTCCAGAAGCTACAATTAAAAATATGATCAAATATATGATGGAGCTGCAGAAATGTAATAATAATTAACATTCACATACAGAAAGCTCGAATTTGTTGGTCACCAGTAGGCCCTAGAATATCTGGGAAGCATTCTTTAAGCTTGGTGCATTTTTAAAAACAATTATAAGCTTTTGCCTATATGAATAGAAAGCGTGTTTGGGCAGAAGACATAACCGGCCTAGGGTACATCCCATTTTGTCCGTTTTTACAAATACATTATAACTCGATTCACCATTTACCTTGAAAATTATCTTTCACAATAATTTTTTTGTAATAGCTCTGCTACGAGGAAATTGCTATATCTTCACCAAAGATATAAGCGATCCGATCGACGATCAAGGATTTCCTCTCCTCCGCATCAAGTATTGTCCCTGGCATAAGAGAAGATCTGCAGAGAGGGCACGTCGTTTGGCGATGATCGATCCTCTTCCCTTTCATGGTTTTGCATACATTTTCTCTGCTAAATGAGCCATCCTCTTCCCTTTCGATCTCCAATCCCGCCTCCAATTCTGTCGTTATTTGGCGGGCGTTCAAACCTTGCTCAAGTCTTATGGGCAGCAGAATAAGGGGCAATCCGCAGCTAAGCACCTCCATGGCAGAGCTCCACCCTCCGTGGCTCAGATACCCACCCACCAACGGGTGCGAGAGAATACGTACCTGCGGCACCCAGCCCCTAATTCAAATTCGAATCATGCCCAATTACAAATATTCAAATCACGCCCAATTACAAATTCAAAATTGATGATGCATGGGTGGGGCTGATGGTATGATATGGACGCATCATGCTCGGCCAGGAGGAGCGACGCGGAGGCAGGGGTCCACGATTCGCGAGTTGCCGGAAAGCTGCAGGAGTCGCCGGCGAGAGCTGCTTGGAGCTGTCCCATCGGCTTCCAATTCGTCGAACGAAAGACACTTCCATTAATATATACATATATTATTTACATGTGTATTATAACATTTAATTTAAATAAATATTAAAACCTATATTTTTATTAATAATTTATCTTCCAAGGTTATATCATCTCCATCTCCATGTTTAACACATAATTAAATACTTTACCTTACTTTATATTTTTATTAATAATTTATCTTCCAAGGTTATATCAACTCCATCTCCATGTTTAACACACAATTAAATACTTTATTTTACTTTATAGTGTGAGAGTGTGAAGATCACAAGAAAGATATAACCTAAAAAAGAAAAAGAAAAAATTATTAATAAAGGATTGAGATCAGAGGTATTGTAACCGTAATTTTAATACCAAAATATAAAAACAGAAAAGTTGGAATATAATTTTAGCAAGTATATTTGAGATTGGAAGGAGCCTCATAGACTTTCTTAACTATGATGCCTCCAGAGTTGTTTTGAAAGAAATTTAAACTAAAGCTGTGTGCCATCCGTTCCCTAAACTAAAGAAATATGTACTCTCTATTCCGTTCAACACCAGATACTGGCGGTATCGTGCAATCTTTTGCGACTTTAAGATTGAAGAGTATAATTGGAATCTAAGCATAATTGGAATTTAACTTTATTTAGTGATAGAGAAAAAAACCAAATGAATTTTATTTGTCATTTACGTGCAGAACACAACACCTGTCAAAGCATATTATAGATGTAGTGGAGACAACTTATAAAATTATTGGAATTCCTGAAATGTAATTACGTCCGGGAAAAGAGATTCTTGGGCATCCTTTCTCCAAGACGGCACACAAGGATAAGAAACAGACTTAGACTTGTATGCTAAGAAACTTATGAACAGGAGTGACTCAGACTTGTGTGCGACGAAATTATGAACCGGAGTGATTTTGTTTGTCAATTATCCTAAATAAAATCTGTAATCCAAATAAATATAACAAGTAACCAGTCTATAAAGTTCGTCAAAAGAACATTTGAGAAGTGTAGTATGTAAACGCATATTTGAAAAGTGAAGTCTGTAATTTAGATAAGAATGGCCAATAATCAGGCCTATATAGTTCATCAAACGCACATATGGAAAGTGAAAGCGAAGGATATAACAGACGACGGTAGCAGATGAAGATACCATATCGATCATTTCATCTGCTACCATATCGATCATTTTATTGAAAAGAATAAAAAGTTGTTGATTCCCTAAATCGATCTAGGTTAGCCTTAAACAAAAGAAAAGTGCTCAGTTGCTAATATTCCCTTTGCTTGTGAATATTACCCAATTCTCGGCCACATTAAAATATTCTCCACTCACCCCTTGTCTTCTATATAAGGCCATCCCAAAACATAAAACCAGCAACACCAGCTCATATCTCAGGCTATCAAGGTGAGGCCCTTTTCTTTGTTCCAAGAATAATTGTCGTTTGTCATATTGTGAGTTAATTCATCCATGGCATACTATGGGGAGAATAATTCATGCCAAGAGGGAAACCAGAGGATTTACCAGCAGCAGCCATCACGTCCCCCTTGCGACCCATGTCCTAATGCAACAGGAGGAGGCTATGGAGTTAATGAATATGGAGGCCCTGCAGCTTATAACAAATATAATGCAGGAGGGGGCTGCATGATGAGTGGCCAGCAAGTAATTCCACAAGGCCAGATCGTGAGGGTCTGCTCTAAGGCCAACCCTGACTACGCTTTGGCTATTAGAGATGGCAGTGCCGTCATGCTCTTCTACAATCCCAATGATCCCACAATGGTAACAATCCCAAATTCTCAGATGCCTCCATAGATTCAGTCAATACATATATTTTCTTGATTGATCTTTGTTGATATATATAATGTGTATATGCATGCAGCAATGGGTGAAGGACGAAAGCTGGGGTAACCAAGTGAGGGACCAAGTGGGTCATCCTGCATTCGCTCTGGTGGATAAAGCCACGGCTCAAGCTCTTCGCCATGCCATTGCTGAAGGTCAGGAGGTGCTGCTCACTCAGTACGAGGGCCCGTCCACTTATGATGAGAACATATTGTGGAGTGAGAGTGAAGACATGGGTTATGGTTATCGAACAATAAGGATGGTCAACAACATTGCACTGAACTTGGACGCATTCCACGGTGACCAGAAGAGCGGAGGGATCAGAGATGGCACTCGCGCTGTGCTCTGGAAATGGAACAAGCAAGACAACCAGCTCTGGAAGCTCTCCCCTTGCTATTAATTATTGCATGATAAATGTAATAATCTAGTATTATACTGTGTTACTATTAAGATGACTGATATCAGTAGGAGATGATGCATATCATAGCAGCTAGCACGTGGATACGAAAGAATTATTAAGATGGCTGATATCAGTAGGAGATTATGCATATCATAGCAGCTAGCACGTGGATACGAAAAGAATAGGATGGCTGACTATTATAGTAAGATCAGAACATTTAGACCAGAGACGTCTGTGTGTTGCTTTTTATCATCTCATAAATAAATAAAGCCAAGCCGTTTTAGACTGTCAAATTTATACTATCAACATTAAAACTAATGTTTATGTCTATGTTGGTCTTTCTCTGCATTAAAACTACTGTTTATGTTTATGTTCCCAACCTGGGATTAGGTTAACATATTAAGAATTGAGTTAGCATGGTTCAAAATAACAGGATGGTGTTTTTTTCACAGAAAAAAACAAACATTCTTCATTAATTGAAAAGAGGATTATATAAGTCTCAAGAAAAGAGAGGATCATTGATAGTATATATCTATGGAGATATACCAATCTAGATCCATCTTAACTTTGGATCTATCACTGCTAAGAGAGATCAAATCTCTCAACGTGAAAACCTCTTTTTTATTGCAAAACTTCATGAAATGTTTGCACCTCGAGAGATTTGATCCCACTCTAGGTGTTAAGAAGTTAAGATGGATCTACGACGGTTTAAGAGATATGATTAATTTTATCAATAATATGTAAATACATTTAATATTAATATAATCATTTTAAATATGCTAAATATGTGTGAGATTAATCTCGTCATTTTGATTTTAAATTTGCTTAGTTACCTCACTCGGTTGAGATGAGAAAATCTGAATAATAAGAATGTAGTCAATTACAAATAGCCTTCATTGTGATCAATTTCAAACTATTTTCTTCTACTATTCTTATTGTCACCCTTGTTAGTTTTTCCATCTTTTCATATCGCTTATATGAAAAAGCCAATTGAAATCATAAACCATTGAAATCGTAAACTATTTAAATCTTTAGCTCGAGCTATTGTAGTAAACATCATACCTTATCTCTCTTGCTCTCTAATATTAATAGGTTGAACTACTATAACACAAAAATCAATGCACATTGCCAATAATTTTATTGTTAATCTAATCACTTTAAAATTAACGTACCATCCGTTGGCTTGAGTGGTCCTCACCCAAGTTTAGAGTTTATGGATAAACCAACAAACCCTCTAGCTATTGGCCATTTCGGCTGTGATATGCTTGTGCAGACCAAAGTCTCACCTGAAGCAGTATGGGGGGGTGCTGGAACCACGTTTCCACACCCTGAGGGAGAAATTAATAAGTGGTTTATTATGTATAAGAATGTAATCATAAGTCATCATAAGATCTAGCGCAATAGCTTATAACAGAACACAGAGATAGTATCACAGAAATAGGGTTCGCTTTAGTGCAGATAACAAATCAAAACCAAATCTCACTCTTACATAATGGAAGTCAATATTCATGCATAAACATATCAATAAGCTTTGTGCATTCATCAGTAAGCAAACAGATGGTGCGATCTCATCAAAGCATAACAATAAGAGTAAACAACAATTAGACACGTAACCTAGAGATTTCGCCAAAACGATTCCTTCTATTAATCCTTTAGATATATCATTACATCAACTTTTCCTTCAAAAACCCTTACAAAAACCTTACTATCCCTTCTGCACACACAACCAGTGGTGTCCTCACACAACCAGGACTAGGTCCCTACACACACAGCCAGCAAGAGCCTTTTGCCCAACCCATAAACCCTTACAAATGCATATATTATTCGAATATCAATATCTCATAGCTTAATCGAACTACCTAGCTTAGACAATTGATATCTATTTATAATATGCCTAGCACACATTCACTATGGTTTCAAACCATTGTTTGAGACCCACAGTGTACATTTAAGCTTAAATATATCCCAAAATTGGGGCAAAAAGCCCTTTGAATACCCCTGCACCGTACTCACATACAAGCATACAAAAAAGAGCATTGAAGCTTCTGCCTCAGGGGACCCTGCTCACTAAGGCGTTGCGACTGTATCTTTGGTTTTATTTCGGAGCATCTTGACAGAAGTTTGGAGAGGGAGCACTAACTCTAGGCTGTACGCTGCTACACCTTGCACCTGTTGAACCATCTTATCTGTCGTGGGCCCTTCAGCGGCCATCTCCACACTGCGATAGGTCTACTGGATGATCTTGAGCATGTTGTCCAGCATCTACGAGAGTTGTAGTGCTTCCTCTGCCCATGGTTGCATTCTTTCTGTGAGCAATTGTTCTCTTCGGCACAACTATGCAATTTCGCCCTAATTTTATGACCTTTTACAGACGAGAAAGTCTTTTTTGAACCACTAATGTGGGTGCTTCTATGCGTATTTCCTCGAAATTTTGTTCCATGGTGCTAAGTGTGTCGCGAAGCTGTTGCACGACCGGATCATTCTGGACAGAGGCCCAAATGCACAGCCTCAGCTAGAGATTGGTCACACTGAGTGACTATGGCGGCGATACTTTCTTGGGCCTGCTTCACCTCTGCTGCTCTCTTGGCACAGACCTCTGCTGGTGTCTCTGGCTAAAGCTTGGTTTGAAGATCTGTGATTTGCTGCACATACTCGGCTCGAATGGTGCGAGCTTCCATGCGCGTAGCCTTGATTGCAACAACTAGTCCATCCAACTTCTCCGTAGGTGTAGTGGTGGCCGCGACCGTTGGAATATCTTAGCATACTTGATTGATCTTGGATTCCAGCGCAATGCGTTGGGATTCTGTTGTGTGATATGTTGCCTTTGCCTGCCACTTCTGCTCATGCGCTTGTGAAGCATCTCTTTGTGCATCCTGGGTCTATGTCTGCATTGTTGCTTCACGGTACTGCAGCTCATCAGCAATGACTGAGTGGAGAAGATGAACCTTTCCTGCAAGCAACACAACAAGACTAATATGCACATCACCTGTACCAATAAATTGAGTTCGTTGGCTCGCATCCATTTGAAATGATCATAGGGGGATATGGACAAATCACCCTTCCTCAGATGATGGCAGTGCTATGTCCAAAGGTTGTGCACTGCTAACAGGCGCACCGGTCCAGCTTGCTTGAATCACTCTCACCTGGATTTTGATCGCTTGCATTTTCAACTCTTATAGGCCAACCTGGATAACCTCCAGTGCATATTTATACTGGACCTCCATGTCTTTCCAATGATTTTCTTGTGCAATGATCACTGTGTTTGCGATCTCATTGAGATCGCCCTCCGTCAGTGTCAGGACCTCCTGTCCTGTTTGCTTCGAACCATTCTGTGTTTTCCTTGACCCAATCTTTGTCTGCGCACCATGATTTCTGCCTTTGGATGTGGCTACTTCAATTTATTTGGGCATGTAGCCATTATTTTCTGTCATTGTGGTGGTCTCAATAGTTTCTCCTCTAATGATCAATGTAAGCTCTTTGTCACTAGGTTTTTCTGTCACCGTCGATGGTATCGCGTCTGCAGGCTTTTCTATGGCCTTCTCTGTGGATTTTCCTATTGGGGTGCGTGAATATATTGGTGGAGTTAACCACGCCAGTGGCCAGTCTTTTGTGACCCTGATTAAATCGTCCTCAGTCACCCAATAAGGCAACTCGTACCATACATCCTCCACAATACCCTTTGTGCGTATCTGGATATTATGGAATGTAGCATTAAATTCTACTACCATTTTTTACTACTCGTAAAGGGTGGAAGATAAGCGCAACTTTGATTATATCACCTAGTAAGCTTGCATCATGTAAGACCCAAAAGATCTTGTTTTATTTTTCTTGCACAGGGTCAGAAGAGTGCCAGAGGGTCGCGTAGCGTGCAACTTCACACATTGGTTCAGCAAGTTCTAGGAATTGGGTATCTTTAGGGGTTTTCCACCTAATCAGTGCGATTCACAATAGGAGCCAAGCATATTAAAAATTATTTCCCTCCTCTAGGACTTCGCACACGTTGTCAAGGAATTCTTTGTAAGAGATATGTGCACTAATTGTAGATGACCCCTTTTTCGCATCTCCCAGCGAGCGCAATTACGTGCATGGGCATTGCATAGTATTAACCCTAAAATCGCAACCCTGCCTCTTGACACTACACAATGTGTAGTTCCTGCCTTCCATGACTATGGAGCATGTAATCATAGTGCTTAAGCCCAACCCCTTGAGCTCCAAAACTATGTAATTCTTCTCCTGAGGTAGGCCTGAGCTACACATTGTGCAATATCAATCCTCCAACCCAGCCCTTGAGCTCTTTAACTATGCAATTGTGTAATCACCTAGCCTAATATTCCTTCTATAACTGTGCAGTGGGAAAAATCAATGCTCAAGCCCTCATCCTATCTCCCTCAGTTCCCCAACTGTGAAATATTTTGCTCAGTTTAGTATTGAACTGCAAATTGTGCAGTCTCAAGGCTCAGTCTAGGATCTTGAGCCATTGAGTCCCTCAAATGCACAGTCCCTCTGTCTAGGCCCCAGAGCTACACATTTCATAGCCTTAAGGCTCAAGCCTCCATCCTCAGTTCTTGAGTTCCTAAATTACATAATCATTTAAACCTGACCATCCTAAACTACGCATTACGTAGTCTCAAACCTTAGTCCCAGACCTTGGCCTCTGGAACTTTGCTATCCCTAAGTCATTCACTCAAATAATCACCATTTCCAACCCTAACAAGTGATTTCATGAAACATCTTAGGCTAGGGGTTTAGTATACTGATGTCATCTTCATGTCATGGGTTGATTCTAGTCACATGTATTATATTATGTCATGATAGGATGATGATGAAGGATATTGAGAAGGATACCATCCTAGAAGAAACTTAAGGAGTTGAGGATATAAGATGATCATCGGGAAAGAAGATGAAGGAACACTAGATTATAACAGAAGACCAAATATCAAGACCACATGAAGACTCCTTCTGATTCATAACACTTCAGAGGGAAGATATGAAGAACAACTAATATCTCTATTGAAGAAAAAGCAACAAGAAGGAATTTTTTGCACTGCCACATCATCGTGAAGTCCATGTCATCAGTGTCCTTTCTGATCATGATTCACCATATTCCACATCATTTTTGTGGATTATTTAAATTTCTATTCGAAAATTTATTGTTAAGTAGAATTCCAAACAACATGTACAGAATATGAAGAGTCATGTAAATTTGAAAAGTCATAGGAAGTCAAAAATTCATGAAGGTAGTCAAGGAGTCACAGAGAAGGTGAAGCATCACCTTTGCATTCGTTATATATACACCCTCGGTGTAAGAGCAAGGGACTTTTCACCTTGGCTTCTCGCACAAGGCATTAGAGAGACAAGCTAGTTCTTTTGAGGAGCAAGTAGTGGCTCCAACTCTTCACTATTGGAGCTAGTGGTGTTCATTGCACACATGTGTCTCGATATTTTTTCTTAATATTTGAAGGTTGATGGCCAACATGTTATTCATGCATGGATTATGAATATTTGTAATTCATGTTTGTTTTCATTTGTGCTAAAGTAGTTGAACTATTTTGGTTATTTTAGTGCTTATCATATTGAGAATGTGTTTTAATGGTTTCTATAAATGTCATATCGTTGTGGAATATTCCAATAGATATTGTACAAATCTTCCTTGTTTTTGTTGGTTGCAATGACCGTTGCATATTTGTGGAATATTCCACTAGATATTAGACAAATCCTTCTTGTTTACATGTGTCTCTACTAGGGTGGTACTATTACCTCTCTCTTAGGGGCTCAATTTTCTAACACTCTATAGTAGAAGAACCTTGACACACCTACAACTAAACACTCTTCAAGAACACTCACTTTTCAAAGGCACATATGAATTCCTCTCTCTTGCTAACAGTTAGAGCCAAGGAAAACCTCTAAGAAAATGGTAACCTGGCCATATTCCAGATGGGGATCCTATCCCAAATGGTGTGAGGTCTAATTGGGATGACATATTAGGGAGAACCCCTTGGTTGGCATATTTCCATCACCCGTCAACAAATGGTGCTAGAAGGAGGGCCAAATGATAAGTTGTGTCTGTTGAGTCTATTTTGAATCTCTTATCCTAAATGGATCATCCTAAAATCATACTCTCATGAGTTTTTTCTAACATATCCCCTCGTCATCTTTCAATAGTCAAGGAATCTCTTCATAACCTGTCTCAATTCAATTTTGATGGTGAGGGAGATACATCCATTACCAAGCATGCATCTCTTTTTCTTAAGTTTTGGGAATATGATGAAATTTATTGTGAAGATGTGGCTTGTATTTTTTTATGCCTCACCCTTGAAGTTTGAGTTATTCAATGGTTTCACACTCTAACACCTTCTTCCATTCTTTATCTTAGCCATCGCGTTCAGGAGCTTCGATTAGCATTTGATATGTATGGTTATCGATATGTTTATAACATAATCACCAGCTTAGTATGAAGCTCGACGAATTAGTTGAGGATATCTCTAATCGATTCCTTCACCTTTGTTATGAATTTACTGAAGAAGGTATGGATTGGGATTTCTTGAAACAAAAGTTTGAGCATTTGGATCATATTTATTTTCATGATGAATCCAAACCACCCAATGTTTCTTCTTCCCCAACTCTTGTAAATCATGAGACACCACTAATTTCAAAGGAGGTACCTATTATTACTTTTGTTCCCTTTCCTCCTCCTTTTCCAGTCCTGATGTGGTTGCCTCCTTGCAATGATAACAATGTTGGAAAATACAAAAATGAAATTCCTAATCCATCTCTTCATCCTCCTTCCTCTTTTTTTGGTTTATATCTAATGAAATAAACCATAGAATGTCTCATGGAGCCTAGGGTGAAGCTAATCCTTTTGATTCCTTCAGATGAAATTAACACTCTTAACATCAATCTTGAATTTGGTTCCACTGAAAGTGTTACTTCTCTAAGGGACATCTATCATCCTCTATCAACTACATTTCATAAGTCTGTGTATCATGACTTTCTTGATCAATCTAATCCACCAACTAACTCTTCATGCTCTCTTGATTTCCGAGTTTCTGGTTCAAATTTCGATTAGATACAAGGTAGCCACATTACATTGGTAGAGAAGGAGGAAAGTGAAGATAATTTTCATCTCTCTTCCCTTTCTCAAATTCCCCCATGTCAAGATGATGCGCTTCCATTCTTGGATGATTTTTAATAGGCTGATCTTGGTATTGAATCAAATACAATCAATTCTCTCAATCATTTCGTAGCCTTGGGAAACAATCATTATAATGATGGTGAATTTGATGATGTATGTGATCAAGAATTCCCAGGTGCATCAGTTGATCTTTTAGTTTCTCATGAATATTTTAATTTAGATATAGAATCGAATTCAGTCAAAGAAGATGTTCCTATCAAAACTTCCTCTTCATCTCAGTATCCCTTGTGCTCTATTGTTTGCAATGCATCTACTTGCAATGAAGATGATTCATTATTTTCAAGGTGTCCATTTGATGAGTTAAATTCTCAATTGACACAAGGTAGTGAGATTATCCATGACATGAAAGGAAATAATTGAATTGTTAAGTGTTATTTACATCCCTCATCATTTCTTATTTTGCATGAAGGAAACTCTTCAAATCAACTTTCTCATGAAATTTTCCCAACTCATTCATCTTCGGACGTGCAATCAGAAGAATCTTTCTACTTGAGTAATATGGTTGTTTAATTTGTAAAATCAAATCAAATCAGTGATAGAGATGGCTTCCATCAAGTTAGTAATGGTCTTATTGTAGTTATCCTCAGACCGTGCATGGTCTGGTTCAATCTTCAAAATGTGATTTTACAACCCTCAAAAGTTCTAGGAATTGTCAGGGAATCGAGGCACTTCAAATTTTGTTGATGGTTATGTTAGTATATCGTGACTCTTGTAAGGTCCCCAAACTAAGTCAAATATGGTTTCTCTCACAAAATCTTTCTCTTTGCATGGTTTTACTAGACATAAATTCCTTCTTGAAAGATGTTTTTTATTGAGGATGTAGTCTATTGAGTTTTGAAGATTTTATTTATGATCAGATTCATGAATCTTCTTCACTTGATTCATATTCATGAAAATATTTCTTATGAAAGTCAGGTTTGGAAGTTGTTTCTCTCATAGAGTCATAGAACTGCAAAGTTTATCATTTCAAATACTATCTTTGACAAAAGGAAATATTCCTATCATATTCGTTTCTTAATAGTCAACTCCTGGTTTTTCTTGTGAATGTTGTATTTCAAATCTTTCCCTTCATCGCACCTAAGATCCTATTGAGTGATAACGAATGCATGTGTTCTCTGGAAAATAAAATTCTTCTTCATTCATCATATCATGAATATTTTCATATGATTTTTGTAATGACATTCATTTTCACTTCTTTCGATGATCACGATGTTAGTGCAATATATTACTAGTCACAAGAAAATCGTTTTTTTACATTTATCATGAAAAGAGGATGATTCATCTGTTCAAGGAATTCGTAAATATGTTCAAAGTGATATGTATTTTTTATTTTCTAACCAAGAATATGTTGCTAGAAGCGCCCCATATAATCATAATATTAACTTTCATTCGTTTTATCATTTTCCCACTAGTATATTTGATGAAAATTGTTTCACATGAATTACTCTCTACAACTTATCTCACTATTCAGATAAGGCACTTTGAGCTTTGCTGATGATTATGGCAAGCCCTCACTATTTTGACAAACATTCAGAATGTGATCTAATTTATTTTCCCTTATAGGACTCTCATCCTAATCCCACACCTTTAATTGAACATTTATATTCTCAAGGATTTCAGGATTCTCAAGAGGATTGTTCTGAGTTTCATTATCCAATCGCTGAATGGTTGGAGAAATATTACCTTGCAATCTCCATCGTGAATAGCAGGTTTCAATATTTCCCCATGCTTACTAATAAGTACAGTGCAAAGGAAGATACACTTGCAAGAAGATTCCAAGGTTTTCAAAACTATGGTCTTCATAGAGAAGGTAAGAATGAGAATTTTTTAGAAGTAGTGGTTGAGAAAGATCTTTCTACAAAAGGCAAGACCATATTTTTGTTGTGAAAGTTATTCAAGCTCTTATCTTTTTTGTTTCACATTGTTCTATCTCAGTTTTAATCGATCACATCTTTTTTATTGCAGGTTGGGAACAACTATGCTGAATATATTAGAAATTTCATTATACATAACCCCGACCCTCTAACTGGTTAGGTGAGGAGTAGGTTTAGTTTCATGTTAGTTTCCTTTTCATATTCATCTTGCACCCACTTTCCATAATTTCTCTTCTGTTTTCTTACTTTTATCTTGAATCCTCTTTTCAGTTAGACTCCTTTTGTTTTTTTCCTCTTAGTTTTGTGTCCTTGTTGTGTTTTTTATTTTATGCTTTGTTTAATTATACTTTTCATAAAAGGTGTCCTATGTGGGCTCGAAAGGAAATGTGGAAAAATAGAAAAGGATTTGTGAAGCTGCAACATTTGGCTAACTCTCTGTCCTTCGTTTTCTTGGTTACACCTTTTGGTCGATGGTGTTCCGATGGAAAATATGATCCTTGCATAAGGAAATCCTTGTGTCAAACCATGATCTCCATTTTTATTCTGGAAACCTCATGCCTACATTTAGGTCTTTATGTTTTGGTGTTTTAAGACTGATCCAATCAAGTAGAGAAGGACAAGGGGAAAATATAAACAAGCAAACCAATATCATAATTTTTATATATGATTCTCAAAAGGGACAACCTCTTCTACTCTCAATATGTTGGGATACATCTTCTACCAAAGAAATAAATAAGATTCGATGCACATTCCTACGTAAAATAAAAAATAAAGGCAAAAGACGTGAAAGGCTTCCTGCATAAAGAGGTGAAGAAAGGAACTCTATCGGGGTAATTTTCAGGCTCGTTGGCAGCAGAGCAATGTTTTTGTTGCTAAAGTGAATCCATAAGGGTACTGTTTAGGCCTTCTAGCAGCGGAGCAACACCAGAGAAGAAAAGAAACACTCTAAAAATCTAAAACTAGCGAAATTCATTACCCTTTCCTAATTCAAAACATTGTGTGATCGTTGACCTTATGTTTGTGTTTAACAGAGTAAATGAGTAAAGGGGACCATTTTTATGCACGGGGTAATTTTGGAAGCCATTTTAATCTAAACGATGAATTAATACTCCCTAAAGAACTAGACCCTTTACGAAAGAATTGACCAAGGCAGAGAAGCTAGAAATCTACTAGTGTGTCGCTGCAAAAAACACCCTCCAAAATTTTGGAGCCCTCTGTGGATCTTGTGATTGGTAATTTCATGGTAACTTCTTGATTGGTCAATTGGTCTAATTGTGTGATCTCAATCAAGTCTTGTGATTGTTCACATCAGTTGCACAGATCCAACACTTAGTCAAATTTGGAAAAAATCCTTACCGGACAACCTAGCCTCATCCAACGCTCCTGAACTGCACATTTCTTAGTATGAAGACTCAAAACACAACTCTACCTCTTGGCACTATGTAATGTAGATTTCCTGCCTTCCAGGACTGTGCACTGTGCAATCACAGTGCTCAAGCATGGCCCCTTGAGCTCGAAAACTGCTCAATCCTTCTCTCGAGCCATACCTAAATTGTGCATTGCACAGTCTCAGTCCTCAAGAATAGCCCTTGAGCTCTTGAAATTTATAATTTCATATTCACATGGCCTCCTATTCCTTCAAGGAATGCGTAGTGTGAAAAATTATATCTCAAGCCCTCAACCTGGCTCCCTGTGATCCAGGTAAATTTCAGATACCCTTTCAACCAAGACCTTTTTCTTTAGCTGATGTTTTAGAATTTCTTTTTCCAAAGCATTAATGAACACACATGAAAATAACATTAAGAGGAAAACATGTCAACAATCATAAGACAAAAAAAATGCAAGAGGTTTAATAATGGAGTTCGTCCAGTGTGGACTATGTCTCTGGGCCTCGGTATCTCGATGGTGTTGGCCACTTCATTCAGTGTTGAAACTGGTGATAATGTACATGGATGTTTTTGACTTGTCATACAAGGAAAATCCCTCAACATGAGTTTCAAAGTCTCTGCTCGAGACGTTCCATTACTAGGAACTCTCACTCATCACAAACATCTTATCAGCATGACAACTTCACACATGGTGACAAATATTATCCCACCATCAAGGCAACAAAGGGATCTCACAATATAAATCACCATCCATAATAAATAAATACCACATCAATACACTTAAATATTCTGCATCTGACATCAACAGGAATCAACAACAACAAATAAACATGAAGAATCCACATAATACATAAAGCAGAAAAAAACATGACATAAAGAATCCTACATCAATAATCAATGAAGTACATGGAAACAACACTTCATATGCCTCAATTCTAATGCTGGCTAAAGAATAGGTTGCTCAATCGTTGGATTTGAATGCACCATCGCAAAAATGGCATCGAATGGTGATAAATCGAGTGTCCAAAGGCTAAAATCCAATACTGTCATTCCAATATAGAAAATGGTCAAAAAATCGAGACTCTATTGCAGAAACTGACACTTCCATCATGTTCGTGTCGCCAAGAGGTGTAAAATCTATATAAAATTTGTCCAATTTGGACATTGGGAAAATTTGGTCCTTCTGGAAATGAGGCTTAATCATGGTTCCATTGCCCCTGCATCTGGCTCATGATTCCGCACCTATCTGCAATTAAAATATGATTAATATTTGAAATCTGTGCTCCTCCTCTGCGTGGACACACTCAAGAAATATGGGTTTAAGTAATAAAAGTCGAGTGGACTTTACAAAACTCATCATTTGGCACATTGGTTGTGATCTGCATTAGGAGGAGAGGGTTCGAGGGATCAAATCTCGCCCCTCTCTGTTTGGTTAATGGTTGAATTGCATATAAAAATAGTCAAAAGTAGGCGGGCAAGTCTGCTCCATGCGGTTCGACCCGACCCAACCCTGACAACGTTCAATGGATATATGTATATGGGATGTTTTTTGTTGTGGCGGGCGAGTCCTCTTCCATGCGGCCCGACCCAACCACCATTTGTTTAACATATATATATATATGGTAAAGGCATTGGGGAGGGGGTGGGGGGGGGGGGGGGGGGGGTCAGGACCCGCCCCCCTTGTTTTAAATTATTTTTTATATGGTGGTTGGGGGGGGGGGGGGGGGGGTGGTCATGGCTAGCCCTTTCAGTTTTCTATTTAATATTTTTTATTATGTAATATAAAAAACCCCTCCATTTCTAAAATACCTGATTTTAGGCCGAAGGAGAAATTTTAAATTTCGCTCAGAAATTGGTTGGAGCTGGCCGAAATCTGGTTACCGGAAAACTTCCTGATTGTTGTGTCCTTAACCTACCACATCTACAAGTTAACCCAAAAACTTTGACCAGCTCTAACTTTCACATACGAACTCGGTTTGACGAACCGTTCACACCGTTGCGATCAGGACGATGAGATCTGTGCTTTGGTCATAATTCGAAAGAATTATGACCACGAATTATGACCACTTTTATTTTGAGCTTTCAGAAGCCCTCTTTGTCCTGTGTGTCTTTGGAGCCACCTGGATCACCCCGAGCTCCCTAAATGCGCAATATTTTTTCTCAGTCCAAGCCTGAACTACGCATTACACAGTCTCAAGGCTTAATCCACGAGCTTGAGCCCTTGAGTCCCTCAACTATATAATACCTCTATCCATGCATCTAGAGCCATGCATTATGTAAAATCAAGGCTGAAGACTTGAGTGTGACTGGTTGAGTCCCTCAATTATGGAATAATTTAACCCTAAAAATCTTGAGCTGTGCATTGCATAGTATCAAGTCTTAGTCTTGGACCTTGGCCTCTGTAACTATGAAATCCATGAGTCAGTCACTCAACTAGTCACCAGTTCTAGCCCTAAAAAGTGATTTCATTAAGCATCTTAGGCTAGGGGTTTATCATACTAATGTCATCTTGTCATGGGTGGATTGCAGTCACAGGTATTATATTATGTCATGACAGGATGATGATGAAGGAGATGGAGAAGGAGACCATGCTATAATACACCTAAGGAGTTGAGGAGGTAAGATGATCATCATGAAAGAAGACGAAGGAGCATTGGATTACATCATAAGACCAAATATCAGGACCACATGAAGAATCCATCTGATTCACAACCATTTAGAGGGAAAATATGAAGAACAAAGCATATCTCTAATGAAGACAAGACAACAATAAGGAGAAATTGGAAATTCCACATCATCATGTAGTCCATGTCATATGTGTCATTTCTGATCTTGAGTCACCATATTCCACACCATTTTTGTGGATTATGTAAATTTCTATTCAAAAATTTATTGTAAAGTAGAAGTCCAAAGGACATGTAAAAAATATGAAGAGTCATGTAAAGTCGAAATGTCATAGGAAGTAAAATAATCATGAGGGTAGTCAAAGCATCAAAAAGAAGGTGAAGCATCACCTCCCCATTGGTTATATATGCACCATCATTGTATGATCAAGGGACTTTTCACCTTGGATCCTCCCACAAGGCATTAGAGAGACAAGCTAGTTCTTTTGCAGAGCAAGTAGTGGCTCCAATGCTCCACTATTGGAGCTAGTGGTGTTCATTGCATACACGTGTCTTAGGAATTTTACTTAATATTTCAATCACATTCTTCATCCATGGATCATGAATATTTGTAATACTGTTCAGTTAATTTTTGCAATTCATGTTTTTTTTCACCTGTACTAAAGTAGTTGAACTATTTCGGTTATTTTAGTGCTTATCATATTGAGAATGTGTTGTAATGGTTGCTATGAATGTCACATCTTTGTGGACTATGCTGTTGGATGTTATATGAATCTTCTTTGTTTGTGTTGATTACAATGATTGTTGCATCTTTGTGGAATATTCTGATGGAGATTAGACGAATCGTTATTGTTTGCATGTGTCTCTATTAGGGCAGTAATATTACCTCTCTCTTAGGGGCCCAATTTTATTCCCCTCTACAGTAGAATAACCTTAACACACCTACAAATACAACTCACCATGCACCCTCACTTGATTTTCGAGGGCACATATGCATTCCTCTCTCTTGCTGACAGTTATAGCCAAGGTAAAACTATAAGAAAATAATAAGTGTTCCACATTCCGGATGGGGATACTATCCCAAATGATGTGAGGTCTAATTGGGACCACATATTAGGGAGACCCCCTTGGTTGACATATTTCTGGAACCCGTCAAAAAGTAAAAAAAGAGGAATAAATATGTGTTTCTATGTTAGTGCATTCTTCAACATGTCATTGCCACTTTTTTTACCACCGACTTCTTGTGAGCATCTATATACAAACTCACTATATTCTACAAGAAATTTGAAAATTTAAGTTAATATGTATCTCCACTAAAAATTTCTTATCTGTAATACCAACATAGATCCATCTTAAGTCAAACTATTCCAAGTACTACGAGGGATCTCCATCTTCATTCATTGATGTGAAAACCATTATCAAGTATTTTTCTCTCAAAATTATTTTCATCTTCACATATTTGATTTCTCTTAGTAATTATAGAATTAGAGTTAAAGTGGATCTATCCTAATTAATAACTATCAGAATGGACAAAAAAATTACAAAACCTTTTTCTGAATGGCCATTTAGATTAAAAATATATTGAATCATAGTTATTAATATTGATGATTTTATATAAAAACATACAAGTATTCTCTACTGAAACCCTAATGTTCTTTTCTTGATCTTCCAGCCAGACTTGCAATGGCTTCCCTAGAGGGGGGTCCTCCCCATTCTCCCCATGATGAGGCCACATCCTTTCAAGATTTAATGGTTTCTCTTTCAAATAGGCCCATAAAAAAAGAGTCTCATTCCATGTTCGTCAAGAAATATGAATCAATACCCTTGGTGGCCCTTCCTGTGGGTGCATGAAGAATGATGTTGGACTTCTCTGAACGAGCCCTTGTGGGAAAGTTAATGAGGATGTGACCATTCCATCTATCAATGGATATCTAGATAAAAAAAAAACTTGAAAATCGATGATGAAAGGAAATATCAAACTTTATGCATGTGTTAATGGATTTTTTTCTTTTTTGTTTGAACTCAAGAAAGAAAGAGATGTAGTTTTTAGAAACAGGTCTTATTTCTTTGGATCTAGAAGGATGTACTTGAACCAATTGTCCTTAGGTTTTAATCTAGATGAAGATATTCTAATTCCAATTCTAGTATGGGATAAACTCCCATGGATTCTTCTCTCTTACTAGAGTGACGATTAAGAGCAATAGGAAATGGACTAAACTCATATCTGGAAAATTTGAGTGAAAGGGTTCCCAATTTGCATGTGCCAAGATCTATGTGGAGGTATACCTTGAAAAGGGTTTTCCCTTATAAATAAATATCACTTTAAGGGGATGGAACCATTTAGAATTTAGATTATGAGAATATACCCTTCAAATGATGTTGTTGTCATGGGTATGACTACTTTGCAAGGCACTACAAGAAAACCCCGATAAGCAAGGGGCTTGATCCGCCAGTAAACCATGGAGAAAAATGGTGGAGTCAAAAAAAGAGGAGGTAACATAAGTAGATATAATGGGAATAAGCATCAAAATTTTCAATATAGAAAAATGGTGGAGTCAAATAAGAGGAGCAAACATAAGCAGATCTAATGGGAATAAGAATCACCTTGTTCGATATAAAAATGGGGCAACAATGTCAAAAAAGTCGTTCAATACACTGTAGGGTCACCTAGAAAGTGAGCACAAGGACCTAAATCTTAATCAGAATAAAGAGTCCCAAAATGAGGAAACAATCCTTGAAGAGAAATAAGACAGGAAACTAAACGAGGTAGAGGAAGATCCAAATTTTGAGGAAAACGAAGATCCACCCCAGATAGACCTGACTCAAGCAACATCTCAACTAGTCCCTTCTCTTATAAATGAGACTTCTACTCCGAGTTCTAAAAATGTTAAAGGATGTCCTTCTAATACAAGAGTAATTACCCGAAATAAGGTGCAATCCCTAGTTTGGGTTGATGACGGTACCATCCATAAGACAAAAAGAAACAAAAAAAAGCAAGAATGTGATATCCCTCACCTTAATGATTTTATTGTAGTTAAATATGCATAAGTTTAATTTTGGTCAAGTATGCTAGATTAAAAGAGAAATAGATATTTAATTCTCAATAAATTTTCAGATAATAATTGTTTGTAAAAAACACTGATAATAGTTTACATTCAAATTAATAGATGAATTTAAAATTAAAAAAATTAACGGGAAACATTTTCGCCTTGGATATTTCCCCAAATAGTTGTTAATTTCCCTAACATTCTTCATGTATTGGCCATTTTTACCTCACTTTAAGGGATGGGATCATGCAACCACTTGGAAAACATACGTAATGCTACGTAATGTAATGTCGGCTAGGAAAAAGATGGAGGGTGGCCTCCATGATAAATTTGATCGAACACATAGAGAGTATTTCCTTATCCAAGGTGCAAGACACATGTTTGGAAAACATACGTAATGCTACGTAATGAAATGTCCGCTACGCAAAAGATGGAGGGTGGCCTCCATGATAAATTTGGTCGAACACATAGAGACAATATTTCCTTATCCAATGTGCAAGGCACATGTTTGTAATCTCAGTTTTCAATGGAAATCGATTCAGATGGCAGACTTTCCATAATGGTGATGGACCTCATTATTTGACAAGTGCATGCAATCCATTGTGGCATTAAAGGCACGGAGAGGAGCATCAAATTTAGGAGAGTTTCTTTGTTAGGTTATAAAAAGAGGTGGAGCAATCATGGTATTTCAAGGTTTCCAACTAGTTTCATAATTTTCCATGGAGGAAATAAGGTTTGGCATGGATAATTTCCAATGGAAAGGAACTTCAACGAAGGAGAGGAGGATATCAGTATCCCGTTAGTATAGATGGCGGGGATTATGGAGTTCATTATAACTTTTATTTCAAATCATGCATAAATGATTCTGACAGAGTCTTGGCAACATTTCGAGCTCTTGAATCAGAAAATCTGCATAATGGAAGTCAACCTTGATAAGCTACAACTGGCAGCAACAATAGTGAAATTTTGTATCACATTGTGAGAATCCAATGTTTCATGCATAAATGATTCTGAGAGAGTCTCGGGCATATTTCAAGCTCCTCAATTAGAAAATCGATATAATGGAAGTTAAGCTTGATAAACTACAACTGACAACAACAGTAGTGAAATTTAGAATGAAGAATACGTTTCTCATATCATATAAATAGAAAATTGAGGTTCATAACAACGAGTCTAAGGAATTCCTGAGGCAATGAAAATTTACTCTAGATCCGCCGGACATGACTCATGCTAAATTTAGTGTTGGCTTGGCTTCACCTCTTTTTTAGCTAGAGCCAAAATCAAACGAATATCAAGTTAATGTTATTCCCATGGAAAATGTAAACTCCTAGTTTTATTCTAGTTAGTTTATTTCATGTTATGTAAATACATAATTATTTTAGGAGTTTTTTGGGGTTGTATAAAGAAAGTTTGTTTATTCTAGTAAAATGTAGATATGGTGATAAATGTATCAATCTCTTATGGATCTTTTGGATCATAAAGAAGTTTTGGTTAAAGATGTAAAAGACTCTAGCCTTCAAATCAAATATTTTAATGCAAAAATATAACTTTTTAATGATTTTATAACTTGAAAATATGTAAACTATTTTTACTTATCACTTAAAATTGCTCACTTAAATATATAAATAACTTAATACAAATGCCTCTACTAAAATAACACCCATATTTATCATATTAATAAAATTTTAGTTCCCATTAAATGAATAGCTAGAACTATTCAAATAATAGTCCTCTTCCCAAAATAACAATATTTATTTATAGCAATTCGTATAGCATCATTTCTTAATTAATAATAGCAATAAATAAAAACTTCATATTAACTCTAACTAGCTTTATATTTTTATAGTTCATATAAATTATATCTTTTAATAATTTTTTCTATATCTAATTAACATATACATATTTATTGTGATAAAAAAAAAATTCAGTAAAAATCACATCCAAATAAATTTGGTCGACGTGTTTCGAACCAACTAGTGCGATTCATCATCAGGACTTATGAAAAATCTGATGAGGAAACCTAATTAAATAGATAAGAAAGGCTTCAACTAGCCGTTGTAAAATAATGGCTAGTTTGACTCAATCTCAGTCAAAAAAATCAAAAAAATATATATAATAATAAATTTTTAATGATTAAAGCTTATAATTTGAATATTATTTATTTTTAATTTTTATACAATAAGAATTATTCCATATATTCTATATATATAATTTATTTCTATTTTTAGAATAATAATTAAACTATTTATTTAGTTTTATTTTTATTTATTTTCCTAATGGAATAAATGCCTAATAAATTTAAAGGAATTTAAAAAATCTATTTCAATTAATTAAAAATTAAATAAAATAAAAATTATTTAAAATAAATAAATATTAAAAAAATGAATTAAATAAATCTATTTTAATTAATAAAAAATAAAATAAAATAAAATAAAATAAAAATTTATAAACATTTAGTTTTATTTTTATTTTTATTTATTTTCATAAGGGAATAAATGCCTAACAAATTTTAAGGAATTTAAAAAATCTATTTTAATTAATTAAAAATAGAATAAAATAAAAATTATTTAAAATAAATAAATATTAATAAAATGAATTTAATAAATCTTTTTTAATTAATTAAAAATAAAATAAAATAAAATAAAATAAAAATTAATAAATATTGGTAACAAAAAAACAATAACAACAACTCGGAATGAAGAGCAGGAATCCAACACCTGTTAACCGTCCACCCATCGTCTCTGTTGAGGTTAACTGGCCTCTTTTCCATTTCCAAGGCTTCTCTCATATTTATTATTTACTCTATATTTATATTAAAGCAATTTAATTTATAAATTATTTTTTTAATAAATTTTTGTATATTAAATTAATATATACATATATTATTTATATTTGTATTAAAACATTTAATTTAAATAAATATTAAAAACTATATTTTATTAATAATTTATCTTCGAAGGTTATATCATCTACATCTTCATGTTTTTAACACATTATTTATTATAGATAAAAGAACTTTCAAATTAATCACCTCATTAGAATTAGGTCACAAGAAAGATATAACCTAAAAAGAGAAAAATAAAAAAGTATTGATAAAAGATTGAAATCAGAGATATCGTTACAGTAATTTTAATACCAAAATATAAAAACAGAAAAGTTTGAATATAATTTTAACAAGTATATGTGAGATTGGAAGGAGCCTCATAGACTTTCTTAACTATGATGCCTCCAGAGTTGTTTTGAAAGAAATTTAAACTAAAGCAATGTGTGCCATCCGTTCCCTAAACTAAAGAAATATGTACTCTCTATTCCCTTCAACACCAGATACTGGCGGTATCGTGCAATCTTTTGCGACGTTAAGATTGAAGAGTGTAATTGGAATTTAGCTTTATTTAGTGATGAGAAAAAGACCAAATCAATTTTATTTGTCATTTACGTGCAGAACACAACACGTGTCAAAGCATATTATAGATGTAATGGAGAGAACTTATAAAATTATTGGAATTCCTGAAATGTAATTACGTCCGGGAAAAGAGATTCTTGGGCATCCTTTCTCCAAGACGGCACACAAGGATAAGAAACAGACTTAGACTTGTATGCTAAGAAACTTATGAACAGGAGTGACTCAGACTTGTGTGCTACGACATTTATGAACAGGACTGATTTTGTTTGTCAATTATCCTAAATAACATCTGTAATCCAAATAAATATAACCAGTCTATAAAGTTCGTCAAAAGAACATTTGAGAAGTGAAGTATGTAAACGCACATTTGAAAAGTGAAGTCTGTAATCTAGATAAGAATTGCCAATAATCACGCCTATAAAGTTCATCAAACGCACATATGGAAAGTGAAAGCGAAGAATATAACAGATGACGGTAGCTGATAAAGATACCATATCTATCATTTAATTGAAAATAATAAAAAGTTGTTGATTCCCTAAATCGATCTATGTTAGCCTTAAACAAAAGAAAAGTGCTCAGATGCTAATATTCCCTTTGCTTGTGAATATTACCCAATTCTCGGCCACATTAAAATATTCTCCACTCACCCCTTGTCTTCTATATAAGGCCATCCCAAAACATAAAACCAGCAAGACCAGCTCATATCTCAGGCTATCAAGGTGAGTCCCTTTTCTTTGTTCCAAGAATAACAGGCGTTTGTCATATTGTGAATTAATTCATCCATGGCATACTATGGGGAGTATGATTCATGCCAAGAGGGAAACCAGAGGATTTACCAACAGCAGCCACCACGTCCCCCTTGCGACCCATGTCCTAATGCAACAGGAGGAGGCTATGGAGTTAATGAATATGGAGGCCCTGCAGCTTATAACAAATATAATGCAGGAGGGGGCTGCATGATGAGTGGCCAGCAAGTAATTCCACAAGGCCAGATCGTGAGGGTCTGCTCTAAGGCCAACCCTGACTACGCTTTGGCTATTAGAGATGGCAGTGCCGTCATGCTCTTCTACAATCCCAATGATCCCACAATGGTAACAATCCCAAATTCTCAGATGCCTCCATAGATTCAGTCAATACATATATTTTATTGATTGATCTTTGTTGATATATATAATGTGTATATGCATGCAGCAATGGGTGAAGGACGAAAGCTGGGGTAACCAAGTGAAGGACCAAGTGGGTCATCCTGCATTCGCTCTGGTGAATAAAGCCACGGGTCAAGCTCTTCGCCATGCCATTGCTGAAGGTCAGGAGGTGCTGCTCACTCAGTACGAGGGCCCGTCCACTTATGATGAGAACATATTGTGGAGTGAGAGTGAAGACATGGGTTATGGTTATCGAACAATAAGGATGGTCAACAACATTGCACTGAACTTGGACGCATTCCACGGCGACCAGAAGAGCGGAGGGATCAGAGATGGCACTCGCGCTGTGCTCTGGAAATGGAACAAGCAAGACAACCAGCTCTGGAAGCTCTCCCCTTGCTATTAATTATTGCATGATAAATGTAATAATCTAGTATTATACTGTGTTACTATTAAGATGACTGATATCAGTAGGAGATGATGCATATCATAGCAGCTAGCACGTGGATACGAAAGAATTATTAAGATGGCTGGTATCAGTAGGAGATTATGCAGATCATAGCAGCTACCACGTGGATACGAAAATAATAGGATGGCTGACTATTATAGTAAGATCAGAACATTTAGACCAGAGACGTCTGTGTGTTGCTTTTTATCATCTCATAAATAAATAAAGCCAAGCCGTTTTAGACTGTCAAATTTATACTATCAACATTAAAACTACTGTTTATGTCTACGTTCACAACATGGGATTATGTTAACTTGCTGGTCTTTCTCTTCATTAAAACTACTGTTTATGTTTATGTTCCCAACCTGGGATTAGGTTAACATATTAAGAATTGAGTTAGCATTGTTCAAAATAAAAGGATGGTGTTTTTTCTCACAGAAAAAAACAAACATTCTTCATTAATCGAAAAGAGGATTATATAAGTTTCAACAAAAGAGAGGATCATTATAGTATATATCTATTGAGATATATCAATCTAGATCCATCTTAACTTTGGATCTATTACTGCTAAGAGAGATCAAATCTCTCAAGGTGCAAATCTCTTTTTTGAGTGCAAAACTTCAAGAAATGTTTGCACTTGGAGAGATTTGATCCCACTCTAGGAGTTAAGAAGTTAAGATGGATCTACTATGGTTTAAAAGATATGATTAATTTTATCAATAATATGTAAATACATTTAATATTAATATAATCATTTTAAATATGCTAAATATTGAGATTAATTTTGTCATTTTAATTTTCAATTTGCTTAGTTACCTCACTTCGTTGAGATGAAAAAATCTAAATAATAAGAATGTAGTCACTTACAAATAGCCTTCATTGTGATCAATTTCAAACTATTTTCTTGTACTATTCTTATTGTCACCCTTGTTAGTTTTGCCATCTTTTCATATCACTTACATGAAAAAGACAATTGAAATCATAAACTATTTAAATCTTTAGCTCGAGCTATTGTAGTAAACATCATACCTTATCTCTCTTGCTCTCTAATATTAATAGGTGGAATTACTATAACACAAAAATCAATGCACATTGCCAATAATTTTATTGTTAATCCAATCACTTTAAAATTAATGTACCATCTGTTGGCTTCAGGGATTCTCACCCAGGTTTAGAGTTTATGGAAAAACCAACAAACCCTCTAGCTATTGGCCCTTTCGGTAGTGATCTGCTTGTGCAGACCAAAGATTCACCCAAAGCAGTATGGGGGGGTGTTGGAACCATGCTTCCACACCCGAGGGAGAAATTAATGAGTGGTCCTCGGTAAAACCCAAATCAAACTTATACAAATATGTGCACAAGTACTACACAAACATTAATAGAATACCACAGAATCGCTATCACTTTGGGGCAGACAAACAAAACAGAAGCCGATCCATGTCACAGCACATCAAAGACTTAAACAAATCTATTATGTATAAGCATTTAATCATAATTTATCCAAAGATCTAGCACAATAGCTTATAACAGAACACAAAGATAGTATCACAGAAATAGGGTTCGCTTTAGCGCAGATAACAGATCAAAACCAAATCTAACTCTTCCTAAACATAAGTCAATATTCATGCATAAACATATCAATAAGCTTTGTGCATCCTTCAATAAATAAATAGATAGTGTGATCTCAGCAAAGCATAATGATAAGAATAAACAACAATTAAACACGTAACATAGAGCTTTCGCCAAAAGTGTTCCTTCTATTATTTCTTTAGATCTGTCATTACATTAACTTTTCCTTCAAAAACCCTTACAAAAAACTTACTATCCATTCCACGCACAGAGTCAGCGGAGTCCTCACATAGCCAGGACTAGGTCTCTGCACACACAACCAGTAGGACCCTTTTACCCAACCCATAAACCCTTACAGATGCATATACTATTCGAATATCAATATCTCATAACTTAATCGAACTACCTAGCTTAGAAAAATGATATCTATTTATAATATGCCTAGCACACAGATACTGTGGTCTCAAACCATGGTTTGAGACCCATGGTTTAAATTAAGCTTAAATATATCCCAAAATTAGGGCAAAAATCCCTTTGACTACCCCTGCACCATACTCACATACAAACACACAAAAAGGAGCATTGAAGCTTGTGCCTTGGGGGACCCTGCTCATTGAGACGTTGCAGCTGTATCCTTGGTTTTATTTCAGAGCATCTTGAAAATTTTTTGGAGAGGGAGCACTAACTCCACGCTTTGTGCTGCTACACCCTGTGCCTGTTGAGCCATATTTTCTATCGTGGGCCCTTCAGCGACCATCTCCAAACTGCAATAGGTCTACTGGATGATCTTGAGCATTTTTTCCAGTGTTTTCAAGAGTTGCAGTGCTTCCTCTACCCATGGGTGCATTCTTTTCTATGAGTAGTTCTCTTTGGCACAAATTTGCAATTTCTCCCTGGAGTTTGCGGCCTTCTTGCAGATGAGTGAGTCATTGCTGAACCACTAATGTGGGTGCTTCTATGCGTATTTCCTTGAACTATTGTTCCTTTGTGCTAAGTGTGTCGCACAGTTGCTGCATGACCGGATCATTCTGGAAAGAGGCGCAAATGTCCATGGCCTCAGCTAGAGACTGGTCCCACTGAGTGACTGTGGCAGCGATACTTTCTTGGGCCTGCTTCACCTCTGCTGCTCTCTTGGTGCGGACCTCTAGCGGTGTCTCTAGCTGAAGCTTGGTTTGAAGATATGTGGTTTGCTGCTCATACTCGGCTCGAATGGTGTGAGATTCCACGTGCGTAGCCTTGACTGCAACAGCTAGCCATCCAACTTCTCTGTAGTTGCAGTGATGGTCGTGACCGCCATAATATCCTAGCATACTTTATTGATCTTGGCTTCTAGCGCAACGCGTTGGGCTTTTGTTGTGTGATATGTCGCCTCTGCCTGCCACTCCTATTCATGCGCTTGTGTAGCCTATTTTTGAGCATCCAAGGTTTGCATCTGTGTGGTTTCTTCGTGGTACTGTAGGTCATCAGCAATGACTAAGTGGAGAAGATGAACCTTTCCTGTAGGCAATATAGCAAGACTAATATGCACTTAACCTATACCAGTAAATTGAGTTCGCTAGCTTGTATACATTTGAAATGATCGTAGGGGGATATGGACAAATTTCCCCTCCTCGGATGATAGCAATGCTACTTCCAAAGGTTTTGCATTTTTAACAGGCACACTGGTCCATCTCGCTTGAATCACTCTCGCATGGATCTATATCACTTGCATTTTCAACTCTTGTAGGCCAACCTGGACAACTTCCAATGCATATTTATACTTGACGTCCATGTCTGTCCAACGATATTCCAGCGCAATGGTCATTGTGTTTGCGATCTCATTGAGATCGTCCTCCGTCAGTGTCAAGACCTCCTTTCCTGTTTTCTTCGAACCCTTCTCCTTTTTCCTTGACCCAACCTTGGTCTGCGCACCATGATTTGTTCCTTTGGATGTGGCTACTTTGGTTTCTTTGGGCACAGAGCCATTATTTTCTGTCACTATGGTGATCTCAAGAGTTTCTCCTATAGTGGTGGGTGTAGTCTCTTTGTCACTAGGTTTTTCTGTCACCATTGGTGGTACCGTGTCTGCAGACTTTTTTGTGGCCTTGTCTATGGATTTTCCTGTTGGGGTGCACGAGTGTGTTGGTGGAATCAACCACGCCGACGGCCAGTCTGTTGTGACCCTGATCAGATTGTCCTGAGTCACCAAATAAGGCAACTCATACCAAACACCCTCCACAACACCCTTTGCGCGTATGTGGATATTATGGAATGTAGCCTTAAAGTCTACTACCATTTTGTACTAGTCATAAAGGGTGGGAGATAAGCATGACTTTGACTATACCACCTGGTATAAGCTCACATCATATAAGACCCAAAATATCAGAAGAGTGCCAGAGGGTCGTGTAGTGCGCAGCTTCGCACATTGGTTCTGCAAGTTCTGGGAATTGGGTATCTTCAGGGGTTTTCCACCTAATCAGCATGACTAAAGATAAGAGCCAAGCATACTGAAAATTATTTCCCTCCTCCTGGACATCGCACACGTTTTCAAGGAAATATTTGCAGAGATATGCGTAGTAATTGTAGATGACCCCTTTTTCACATCTTCCAGCAAGTGCAATTGCATGCGTGGGAATTGCATAGTCTCAACCCTCAAATAAAACCCTGCCTCTTGACACTACACAATGCGTAGTTCTTGCCTTCCATGTCTATGGACCACATAATCATAGTGAATAATCCCAACCCCTTGAGCTCCAAAACTGTGTAATTCTTCACCTGAGCCAGGCCTAAGCTACAAATTGTGCAATATCAATCCTCCAAACCAGCCCTTGAGCTCTTTAACTATGAAATTGTGTAATCACTTGGCTTAATCTTCCTTCTAGAACTGTGTAGTGGGAAAAATCAGTGCTCACGCCCTCCTCCTATCTCCCTCAGTTCCCCAACTATGAAATTTTTTTTCTCTTGAACTGCAAATTGTGCAGTCTCAATGCTTAGTCTAGGATCTTGAGCCCTTCAGTCCCTTAAATTCATAGTACCTCTATCCAAGCCTCTAGAGCTGCACATTTCGTAGCCTTAAGGCTCAAGCCTCCATCCTCAGTTCTTGAGTTCCTCAATTACATAATCATTTAACCCTGACCATCCTAAACTGCACATTACGCAGTCTCAAACCTCAGTCCTAGACCTTGGCCTCTGGAAATTTTCAATCCCTAAGTTAGTCACTCAAACAATCACCATTTTCAACCCTAACAAGTGATTTCATGAAACATCTTAGGCTAGGGGTTTAGTAGACTGATGTCATCTTCATGTCATGGGTTGATTCTAGTCACATGTATTATATTATGTCATGATAGGATGATGATGAAGGATATTGAGAAGGATACCATCCTAGAAGACACCTAAGGAGTTGAGGATATAAGATGATCATCAGACAAGAAGATGAAGGAACATTGGATTATAACAGAAGACCAAATATTAGGACCACATGAAGACTCCATCTAATTCATAACCCTTTGTAGGGAAGATATGAAGAACAACTAATATCTCTAATGAAGAAAAAGCAAAAAGAAGGAATTTTTTGCACTACCACATCATCGTGCAGTCCATGTCATCAGTGTCATTTATGATCATGAGTCACCATATTCCACATAATTTTTGTGGATTATTTAAATTTATATTTTGAAAATTTATTGTAAAGTAGAACTGCGTTGTGGGAAAAATCAGTGCTCACACCCTCCTCCTATCTCCCTCAATTCCCCAACTGTGAAATATTTTTTCTCTTCAACTACAAATTGTGCAGTCTCAATGCTTAGTCTAGGATCTTTAGCCATTGAGTCCCTCAAATGCGCAATACCTCTATCCAAGCCTCTAGAGCTACACATTTCATAGCCTTAAGGCTCAAGCCTCCATCCTCAATTCTTGAGTTCCTCAATTACATAATCATTTAACCCTGACCATCCTAAACTGCACATTACGCAGTCTCAAACCTCAGTCCCAGACCTTGGCCTTTGGAACTTTGCAATCCCTAAGTCAGTCACTCAAACAATCACCATTTTCAACCCTAACAAGTGATTTCATGAAACATCTTAAGCTAGGGGTTTAGTAGACTGATGTCATCTTCATGTCATGGGTTGATTCTAGTCACATGTCTCTATTATGTCATGATAGGATGATGATGAAGGATATTGAGAAGGATACCATCCTAGAAGACACCTAAGGAGTTGATGATATAAGATGGTCATCAGGCAAGAAGATGAAGGAACATTGGATTATAATAGAAAACCAAATATTAGGACCACATGAAGACTCCATCTAATTCATAACCCTTTGGAGGGAAGATATGAAGAACAACTAATATCTCTAATGAAGAAAAAGCAAAAAGAAGGAATTTTTTGCACTACCACATCATCGTGCAGTCCATGTCATCAGTGTCATTTATGATCATGAGTCACCATATTCCACATAATTTTTGTGGATTATTTAAATTTATATTTTGAAAATTTATTGTAAAGTAGAAGTCCAAACAACATGTACAGAATACAAAGAGTCATGTAAATTCGAAAAGTCATAGGAAGTCAAAAAATATGAAGGTAGTCAAGGAGTCATAAAGAAGGCGAAGCATGACCTCTGTAACGGTTATATATACACCCTCAGTGTAAGAGCAAGGGACTTTTCACCTTCGCTCCTCCGACAAGGAATTAGACAGACAAGCTAGTTCTTTTGGGGAGCAAGTAGCGGCTCCAATGCTTGACTATTAGAGCTAGTGGTGTTCAATGCATACATGTGTCTCGATAATTTTTCTTAATATTTGAAGGTTAATGGCCAACACGTTATTCATGAATGGATTATGAATATTTGTAAGATTTTTCTGTGAATATTTGTAATTCATGTTTATTTTCATCTATGCTAAAGTAGTTGAACTATTTTGGTTATTTTAGTGCTTATCATATTGAAAATGTGTTTTAATGGTTTCTATAAATGCCACATCATTGTGGAATATTTCAATAGATATTATAAAAATCTTCCTTGTTTTTTTGGTTGCAATGACTGTTGCATATTTGTGGAATATTCCACTAGATATTAGACAAATCCTTCTTATTTGCATGTGTCTCTAATAGGGTGGTACTATTGCCTCTCTCTTAGGGGCTCACTTTTCTTTGCCTCTATAGTAGAAGAACCTGACACACCTACAATTGAACACTCTTCAATAACACTCGCTTTTTGAAGGCACATATGCATTCCTCTCTCTTGCTGACAGTTAGAGCCAATGAAAACCTGTAAGAAAATGGTAACCTAGCCGTATTCCGGATGGGGATCCTATCCCAAATGGTGTGAGCTCTAATTGGTGTGACATATTAGGGAGAACCACTTGGTTGGCATATTTCTAGCACCCATCAAAAAATGGCACTAGAAGGAGGTCCAGATGATAAGTTGTGTCCGTTAAGTCTATTTTGAATCTCTTATCTTAAATGGATCATCCTAAAATCATGCTCTCGTGGTTTTTTTCTAACATATCCCCTCATCATCTTTCAATAGTCGAGGAATCTCTTCATAACCTATCTCAATTCAAGTTTGATGGTGAGGGAGATACATCCATTACCAAGCATGCATCTCTTTTTCTTAAGTTTTTGGAATATTATGAAATTGATTGTGAAGATGTGGCTTGTATTGTTTTCTACCTCACCCTTGAAGGTCGAGTTAGTCAATGGTGTCAAACTCTAAAACCTTCTTCCATTCATTCTCTTAGCCATTGCGTTGAGGAGCTTCAATTAGAATTTGATAGGTATGATTATCGAGATGTTTATAAAATAATCAATTAGCTTAGAATGAAGCCTGATGAATCAGTTGAGGATTTCTCTAATCGATTCCTTCACCTTTGTTATGAATTTACTGAAGACGATATGGATTGGGATTTCTTCAAACAAAATTTTGAGCATTTGGATCATATCTATTTGCATGATGAATCCAAACCACCCAATGTTTCTTCTTCCCCAACTCTTATAAATCATGAGACACCACTAATTTCAGAGGAGGTACCTATTATTCCTTTTGTTCCCTGTCCTCCTCCTTTTCCATTCCTGATGTGGTTGACTCCTTGAAATGATAACAAAGTCAGAAAACACAAAAATCAAATTCCTAATCCATCTCTTCATCCTCCTTCCTCTTTTCATGGTTTATATCTAATGAAAGAAACCACAGAATGACTCATGGAGCCTAGGGTGAAGGCTAATCCTTTCATTCCTAGTGATGACATTAATACTATTAACATCAATCTTGAATTTGGTTCCACTGAAAGTGTTACTTCTCTAAGGGACATCTATCATCATCTATCAACTACATTTCATAAGTCTGTGTATCATGACTTTCTTCATCAATCTGCTTCACCAATTAACTCTTCATGCTCTCTTGATTTTCAAGTTGCTGGTTCAAATTGTGATCAGATACAAGGTAACCACATTACATTGGTAGAGAAGGAGGAAAGTGAAGATAATTTTTATCTCTCTTCCCTCTCTCAAATTCCCCCATGTCAATATGACGCACTTCCATTCTTGGATGATTTTTAATAGGCTAGTCTTGGTAGTGAATCAAATACAATCAATTCTCTCAATCAATTTGTAGCCTTGGGAAACAATCATTATAATGATGATGAACTTTATGATGTATGTGATCAAGAATTCCCAGATGCATAACTTGATCTTTTAGTTTCTCATGAATATTTTAATTTAGATATAGAATCTAATTCAGTCAAAGAAGATGTTCCTATCAAAACTTCCTCTTCATCTCAGCATCCCTTGTGCTCTACTATTTCCAATGCATCTACTTGCGATGAATATGCTTCATACTTTTCAAGGTGACCATTTGATGAGTTAAATTCTCAATTGACACAAGGTAGTGAGATTATCCATGACATGAAAGGAAATAATTGAATCATTAAGTGTTATTTACATCCCTCATCATCTCTTATTTTTCATGAAGACAACTCTTCAAATCAACTTTCTCATGAAATGTTCCCAATTCATTCATCTTCGGACGTGTAATCAGAAGAATATTTCTACTTGAGTAATATGGTTGTTGAATTTGTAAAATCAAATCAAATCAGTGATAAATATGGATTCCATCAAGTTATTAGTGGTCTTATTGTAGTTATCCTCACACCGTGCATGATCTGGTTCAATCTTCAAAATGTGATTTTACAACCCTCAAAAGTTCTAGGAATTGTTAGGGAATCGAGGAAATTCAACTTTTGTTGATGGTTATGTTATTATATCGTGACTCTGGTAAGGTCCCCAAACTAAGTCAGATATGGTTTATGTCGCAAAATATTTTTCTTTGCATGGTTTCAATTGACATAAATTCCTTCTTGAAAGATGTTTGGTATTGAGGATTTAGTCTTTCGAGCTTTCAAGATTTTATTTATGATCAGATTCAAGAATCTTCTTCACTTGATTCATAGTCATGCAAATATTTTGTATGAAAGTTGGGTTTGGAATGTGTTTCTCTCATAGATTCATAGAACTACAAATTTTATCATTTCAAATACTATCTTTGGTAGAGGAAAATATGCCTATCATATTCATTTCTTAATAGTTAGCTCCTAGTTTTTCTTGCGAATGTTGTATTTCAAATATTTCCCTTCATCGCACCTAAGATCCTATTGAGTGATAACGAATGCACGAGTTCTCTGGAAAATAAAATTATTCTTCAGTCATCATATCATGACTAGTTTCATATTTTTTTTGTAATGACATTCATTTTCACTTCTTTCGATGATCACGATGTTAGTACAATATGTTACTAGTCACAAGGAAATCATTTTTTACATTTATCATGAAAAGAGGATGATTCATTTGTTCAAAGAATTCATAAAGATGTTCAAATTGATATGTATTTTTTATTTTCTAACTAATAATATATTGCTACAAACGCCCCATCTAATCATAATATTAACTTTCATTCATTTTATCATTTTCCCACCAATATATTTGATGACAATTGTTTCACATCAATTACTCTCTATGAATTATCTCACTATCAGATACTTGTCAAGAAAATAAGGCACTTTGAGCTTCTCTAATGGTTATGTCAGTCCCTCACTATTTTGACAAACATTCACAATGTGATAAAATTTATTTTCCCTTATAGGATTCTCATCCTAATCCCACACTTTTAATTTAAAATTTATATTTTCAAGGATTTCAGGATTCTCAAGAGGATTTTTCAAAGTTTCATTATCTAATCGCTGAATGGTTGGAGAAATATTACCTGGCAATCTCCATCGTGAATAATGGGTTTCAATATTTCCTCGTGCTTGCTATTAAGCATTGTGCAAAGGAAGATATGCTTGCAAGAAGATTCCAAGTTTTTTAAAACTATGGTCTTCATAGAGAAGGTAAGAATGTGAATTAGTTAGAAGTAGTGGTTGAGAAACATATTTATACCGAAAGGCAAGACCTTATTTTTGTTGTGAAAGTTATTCAAGCTCTTATCTTTTTTTTTTCACATTGTTTTATCTCAATTTTAATCGATCATATCTTTGTGATTGCAGGTCGAGAACAAATACATTGAATATATTGGAAATTTAAATATACATAACCCCGACCCTCTAACTGCTTAGGTGAGTAGTAGGTTTAGTTTCATGTTAGTTTCCTTTGCACATTCATCTTGCACTTGCTTTCTATAATTTCTCTTGTGTTTTCTAACTTTTATCTTGTATCCTCTTTTTGGTTAGACTCCTTTTGTTTTGTCCTCTTAGTTTTGTCTCCTTGTTTTTCTTTGTATTTTATGCTTTGTTTAATGATACTTTTCATGAAGGGTGTCCTATGTGGGCTCGAAAGTAAATGTGGAAAAATAGAAAAGGATTTGTGAAGATGCAACATTTGGCTAACTCTCTATCCTTCTTCATTTTCTTGGTTACACCTTTTTATCGATGATGTTTCGATGGAAAATATGATCCTTGCATAAGGAAATCCTTGTGTCAAACCATGATCTCAATTTTTATTCTAGAAACCTCATGCCTACGTTCAGGTCTTTATGTTTTCGTGTTTTAAGACCAATCCAATCAAGTATAGAAGGTCAAGGGGAAAATATAAATGAGAAAACCAATATCATAAATTTTATATATGCTTCTCTAAAGGGACAACCTCTTCTACTCTCAATGTGTTGGGATCCATCTTCTGCCCAAGAAATAAATAAGTGTCGATGCACATTCCTACGTAAAATAAATAAATAGAGGCAGAAGATGTTAAATGTTTCCTGCACAAAGAGGTGAAGAAAGAAACTATGTTGGGGTAATTTTCATGCCTGCTGGCAGCAGAGAAATGTTTGTGTCACTAAAGTGAATCCGTAAGGGTATTTTTTAGGCCTTCTAGCAGTGGAGCAACACCAGAGAAGAAAAGATACACTCTAAAAATCTAAAACTTGTGAAATTCATTACCCTTTCCTATTTTGAAACATTATGTGATCGTTGACCTTATGTTTGTGTTTAACCGAGTAAATGAGTAAAGGTGACTATTTTTATGCATGGGGTAATTTGGGAAGCCATGTTAATCTAAACGATGAATTAATACTCCCTAAAGAACTAGACCCAACACGAAAGAATTGACCAAGGCAGAGAAGCTAGAAATCTACTAGTGTGTCGCTGTGATAAACACCCTCTAAAATTTTGGAGCCTACTATGGATATTGTGATCAGTCGTTTCATGGTCACTTCTTTATTGGTCAAGTGTTCTCAATCAAGTATTTTCATTGTTCACATCAGTTGCACGGATCCAACACTTAGTAAAATTTGGAAAAATTCCCTACCAAACAACCTAGCCTCATCCAACCCTCTTGAACTGTACATTGCTCAATATGAAGCCTCAAAACACAACCCTACCTATTGGTACTATGTAATGTAGAGTTACTGCCTTCCAGGACTGTGCACTGTGCAATCATAGTGCTAAAGCCTAGCCCCTTGAGCATCAAAACTATGCAATCCTTCTCTCAAGCCATGCCTGAATTGTGCATTGCACAGTCTCAGTCCTAAAGCCTAGCCCTTGAGCTCTTTAAATTAGGAATTGCATAGTCACATGGCCTCCTATTCCTTCAAGGAATGCGTAGTGTCAAAAATTAGATCTCAAGCCCTCAGCCTGGCTCCCTGTGATCCAGGTAAACATCTGATACCCTTTCAACCAAGACCTTTTGCTTTGGCTAATTTGTTAGAGTTTCATTTTTCAAAGTATTAATGAACACACATGCAGATAGTATTAAGAGGAAAACATTTCAACGATCATACGACAAAAACAAACGCAAGAGGTTTAATAACGGATTTCGTCCAGTGTGGACTATGTCTCTGGGCCTCGGTGTCTCGATGGTGTTGGCCACTTCATTCAATGTTGAAACTGGTGATAATGAAGATGAATGTTATTGATTTGTCATACAAGGAAAATCCCTCAACATGAGTGGAAAAGTATCTACCCGAGACGTTTCGTTACTAGGAACTCTCACTCATCACAAACCTCCTATCAGCGTGACAACTTCACACATGGTGAAAAAGAGTATCCTGCCATCAAGACAACAAAGGGATCTCACAACATAAATCACCATCCATGATAAATACATACCATAGCAATACACATAAATATTCTGCATCTTACATCAACAAGAATCAACAACAACAAATAAACATGAAGAATCCACATCATACATAAAGCAGGAATCGACATGACATAAAGAATCCTACATAAATAATCAATGAAGTAGATGGAAACAACACTTCATATGCCTCAATTATAATGTTGGCTGAAGAATAGGTTGTTCAATCGCTGGATCTGAATGCACCATTGCAAACATGGTGTTGAATGGCGATAAATCGACAATCCACAGGCTGAAATCCAATACCGTCATTCCATTATGGAAAATGGCCAAAAAATTGAGACTTCTATTGCAGAAACAGACACTGCCATCATGTTCGTGCTGCCAAGAGGTGTAAAAGCCATATAAAATTTGTCCAACTTTGACACTGGGAAAATTTGGCCCCTCTGGAAATGAGGCTTAATCATGGTTCCACTGCCCCTGCATATGGCTCGTGGTTCCACACCTATCTTCAATTAAAATATGATTAATACTTGAAATCCATGCTCCTCCTCTATGTGGGCACACTGAATAAATATGGATTTAAGTAATAAAAGTCGGGCGGACTTTACAAAACCCATCATTTGGCACGTTGGTTGTGATCCACATTAGGAGGAGAGGGTTCAAGGGATCAAATATTGCCCCTCTCTTTTTGGTTAATGGTTGAATTGCATATAAAAATAGTCAAAAGTAGGCAGGTGATTCTACTCCACGTGGCTCGACCCGACCCGACCCTGAAAACGTTCAACAAATATATGCATATGGGATGTTATTTTTTGTGGTGGGCGAGTCCGCTTCCACATGGCCCGACCCAACCACCATTTTTTTAACACACACACACAGATATAAATGGTAAAGGCATTGGGGAGGGGGTGGGGGTCATGACACATCCCCCCTTTTTTTTAATTATTTGTTATATGGTGGTTGGGGGGGTGGTGGCGGGGGTCATGGCTCGCCCTTGCATTTTTATATTTAATATTTTCTCTTATTTAATATAAAAAACCCCTCCATTTCTAAAATACTTGATTTTATGCTGAAGGAGAAGTTTTAAATGTTCCATAATTTTTCTCAGAAATCGGTTGGAGCTGGCCGTAGTCTTGTCACCAGAAAACTTCCAGATTACTACATCCTTAACATGCCACATCACTAAGTCAACCCAAAATCTTTCCCAGCTCTAACTTTCACATATGAACTTCGTTCAACGAACCATTCACACCGTTACGATAAGGACGATGAGATCTTCGCTTTGGTCCTAATTCGAAAGCATTCTGAACACTTTTATTTTGAGCTTTCATAAGCCCTCTTTGTCATGTGTGTGTCTCTAGAGCCATCTGGATCACCCTGAGCTCCCTAACTCTGCAATTTTTTGGCTCAGTCCAAGCTTCAACTACGCATTACACAGTCTCAAGGCTCAATCCATGAGCTTGAGCCCTTGAGTCCCTAAATTGTATAATACCTCTATCCAGGCATCTAGAGCCATGCATTGCATAGACTCAAGGCTGGAAACTCGAGCCTGACTTCTTGAGTCCCTCAATTATGGAATAATTTAACGCTGACAATATTCAACTATGCATTGTGCAGTATCAAGTCTCATCCCGGACCTTGGCCTCTGTAACTACGAAATCCATGAGTCAGTCACTCAACCAGCCACTAGTTCCAGCCCTAAGAAGTGATTTCATTAAGCGTCTTAGGCTAGGGGTTTATCATACTGATGTCATCTTGTCATGGGTCGATTCCAGTCACAGGTATTGTATTATGTCATGACAAGATGATGATGAAGGATATGGAGAAGGAGACCATGCTATAAGACACCTAAGGAGCTGAGGAGGTAAGATGATCATCAGGAAAGAAGACGAAGGAGAATTTGATTACATCAGAAGACCAACTATCAGGACCACATGAAGAATCCATCTGATTCACAACCATTTAGAGGGAAAATATGAAGAACAAAGCATATCTCTAATGAAGACAAGGCAACAAGAAGGAGAACTTGGAAATTATGCATCATCATGCAGTCCATGTCATCTATGTCATTTTTTATCATGAGTCACCATATGCCACATCATTTTTGTGGATTATGCAAATTTATATTCAAAAATTTATTTTAAAGTAGAAGTCGAAAGGACATGTACAAAATATGAAGAGTCATGTAAAGTTGAAAAGTCATAGGAAGTAAAATAGTCATGAGGGTATTCAAAGCATCACAAAGAAGGTGAAGCATCACCTCCCCATTGGTTATATATACACCCTCATTGTATGATCAAGGGAATTTTCACCTTGGATCCTCCCACAAGGCATTAGAGAGACAAGCTAGTTCTTTTGTAGAGCAAGTAGTGGCTCCAACGCTCCACTATTGGAGCTAGTGGTGTTCATTGCATACAAATGTCTCAAGAATTTTACTTAATATTTGAAGCACATTCTTCATGCATGGATCTTGAATATTTGTAAGACTATTCAGTTAATTTCTGTAATTCATGTTTGTTTTCACCTGTACTAAAGTAGTTGAACTATTTCGGTTATTTTAGTGCTTATCATATTGAGAATGTGTTGTAATGGTTTCTATGAATGTCACATCTTTGTGGACTATTCCACCGGATGTTAGACGAATTTTATTTGTTTGTGTTGGTTGCAATGATAATTTCATATTTGTGGAATATTCTGATGAATATTAGACGAATCCTTATTGTTTGCATGTGTCTCTATTAGGGAAGTAATATTACCTCTCTCTTAGGGGCTCAATTTTATTCCCCTCCATAGTAGACGAACCTTAACACACCTACAAATAAAACTCACCATGCAGCCTCACTTGATTTTCAAAAGCACATATGCATTCCTCTCTCTTGCTGATAGTTAGAGCCAAGGTAAAGCTATAAGAAAACAATAATTGTTCCACATTTGGGATGCAGATCCTATCCCAAATGATGTGAGGTCTAATTGGGACCACATATTGGGGAGACCCCCTTGGTTGAAAGATTTCTGGCACCCATCAACAAGTAAAAAAAGAGGAATAAATATGTGTTTCTATGTTAGTGCATTCTTCGACACCTCATTGCCACTTTTTTTTATCACCAACTTCTTGTGAGCATCTATATAAAAACTCACTATATTCTATAAGAAAAGTGAAAAGTTAAATTAATATGTATCTCCACTAAAAATTTCTTATTTGTAATACCAACATAGATCCATCTTAAGTCCAAATATGCCAAGTAGTAAGAGGGATCTCCATCTTCATTCATTGATGTGAAAACCTTTATTAGGTATTTTTCTCTCAAAATGATTTTCATCTTCACATATTTGATTTCTCTTAGTAATTATAGAATTAGAGTAAGGTGGATCTATCCTAATTAATAACTATCACAATGGACAACAAAATTACAAAACCTTTCTCTGAATGGCCATTTAGAGTAAAAATATATTGAAACATAGTTACTAATATTGACGATTTTATATAAAAACATACAAGTATGCTCTACTGAAACTCTAATGTTCTTTTCTCGATCTTCTCGCCAAACTTGAAATGGCATCCCTGGAGGGGGATCCTCCCCAGTCTCCCCATGATGAGGCCACATCCTTTCAAGTTTTAGTGGTTTCTCTTTCAAACATGCCCATAAAAAAAAGAGTCTCATTCCATGTTCATCAAGAAATATGAATCAATACCCTTGGTGGCCCTTCCTATGGGTGCATGAAGAATGATGTTGGACTTCTTTGAACGAGCCCTTGTGGGAAAGTTAATAGGATGTGGCCATTCCATCTATCAATGGATGTATGGATTAAAAAAACTTGAAAATCAATGATGAAAGGAAATATCAATCTGTATGCATGTGGCAATGGATTTTTTGCTTTTTTGTTTGAGCTCAAGGGAGAAAGAGATGTAGTTTTCAGAAACGGGTCTTATTTCTTTGGATCTAGAGGGATGTACTTGAACCAATTGTCCTTAGGTTTTAATCTAGATGAAGATATTCCAATTGCAATTCTACAATGTAATAAACTCCCATGGATTCTTCTCTCTTGCTGGAGTGATGATTAAGATCCATAGGAAATGGACTAAAATTATATCTGAAAAATTCAAGTGAAAGGGTTCCCAATTTGCATGAGCCAAGATCTATGTGGAGGTATACCTTAAAAAGGGTTTTCCCTTATAAATCAATATCACTTTAAGGGGATGGGCCCATTTTTAGACTTTAGATTATGAAAAGATACCCTTCAAACGGTGTTGTTGTCATGGATATGACTACTTTGCAAGGGACTATAAGAAAACCCCGATAAACAAGGGGCCTGATCCACCAGTAAACCATGGAGAAAAATGGTGGAGTAAAAAAAGAGGAGGAAACATAAGTAGATCTAATGGGAATAAGCATCAACCTGTTCAATATAGAAAAATGGTGGAGTCAAAAAAGAGGAGGAAACATAAGCAGATCTAATGGGAATAAGCATCACCCTGTTCAATATAAAAATGGGGCATCAATGTCAACAAAGTCGTTCAATACATTGTAGGGTCACCTAGAAAGTGAGCACGAGGACCTAAATCTTAATAAGGATAAAGAGTCCCAAAATGAGGAAACAATCCTTGAAGAGAAATAAGACAGGAAACTAAACGAGGTAGAGGAAGATCCAAAATTTGAGGAAAACGAAGATCCACCCGACACAGACTTGACTCAAGCAACATCTCAACTAGTCCCTTCTCTTATAAATGAGACTTCTACTCCGAGTTCTAAAAATGTTAAAGGATGTCCTTCTAAATCAAGAGTATTTACTCGAAATAAGGCCCAATCCCTAGTTTGGGTTGATGACGGTACAATCCATAAGACAAAAAAAAACAAAAAAAAGCAAGAATGTGATATCCCTCACCTTAATGATTTTATTGTAGTTAAATATGCATAAGTTTAATTTTGGTCAAGTATGCTAGATTAAAAGAGAAATAGATATTTAATTTTCAATAAATTTTCAGATAATAATTGTTTGTAAAAAAGAACTGATAATAATTTACATTCAAGTTAATAAATGAATTTAAAATTAAAAAAATTAATGGGAAACATTTTCCCCCTTGGATATTTCCCCAAATAGTTGTTAATTTCCTTAACATTCTTCATGTATTGGCCATTTTTACCTCAGGATGGGATCGTGTAACCACTTGGAAAACATACGTAATGCTACGTAATGCAATGTCGGCTAGGCAAAAGATGGAGGGTGGCCTCCATGATAAATTTCATCGAACATATAGAGACAATATTTCCTTATCCAAGGTGCAAGACACATGTTTGTAATCTCAGTTTTCAATGAAAATCGATTCAGATGGCAGACTTTCCATAATAGTGATGGACCTCATTATCTGACAAGTGCATGCAATCCATTGTGGCATTAAAGGCACAGAGAGGAGCATCAAATTTAGAGAGTTTCTCTGTTAGGTTATTAAAAGAGGTGGAGCAATCATGGTATTTCAGGGTTTCCAATTAGTTTCATAATTTTCCAGAGAAGAAATAAGGTTTGGCATGGAGGATTTCCAATGGAAATGCACTTCAACGAAGGAGAGGAGGATATCGGTATCCCTTTAGTATAGATGGCGGGGATTATGGAGTTCATTATAACTTTTATTTCAAAGCATGCATAAATGATTCTGACAGAGTCTTGGCAACATTTCGAGCTCTTGAATCAGAAACTCGGCATACTGGAAGTCGACCTTGATAAGCTACAACTGGCAACAACAATAGTGAAATTTAGAATGGATAATACGTTTCCCATGTGAGATGAATAGGAAACTAGGTTCATAGCAACGAGATGACTTCTTTAGTCAAACACTTTGACTTACTCACTTAAATATAAAGATGACTTAATATAGATGCTTCTACTAAAATACTCTCCACATTTATCATATTAATAAAATTTTAGTTTCCATTAAATGAATAAGTGGAACTATTCAAATAACAATCCTCTTTCCTAAATCACATTTATCATATTAATAAAATTTTAGTTCCCATTGGACGAATAATAAAATTTTAGTTTCCATGGGAAGAATAAGTAAAACTATTCAAATAACAATCATCTTCCCCAAATAACAACCTTTATTTGTAACAATTTATATAACATCATTTCTTAATTATTAATAATAATAAATAAAAACTTGCTATTAACTTTCATTAACTTTATATTTTTATAAATTATAAATTATATCTTTTAATAAATATATTTATATTTAATTATAAATTATATATTTTAATAAATTTATTCATATTCAATTAAGATATACATATTTATTATTTACTCAATATTTATATTAAAACGAGTGAATTTATAAATTACATTTTTTAATAAATTTTTCCGTATTCATTAATATATACATATATTTACTCAATATTTGTATTAAAACATTTAATTTAAATAAATATTAAAATTTCTTATTTATGGGACTAGAAAACTATGATTTAACTAAATTTATATAGACATACATATTCTATTATGGAAACACATGATCTTAACCATTAAACTCACTCAAACTATATGATGCCTCCAAAATTATTTTGAAAGAAATATGCTATCTCTTCCCTAAACTAAAGAAATATATGTACTATATATTCTCTTCAACACTAAAGACTACTCAGGGTATCATGCAATCTTTTGGGACTTTAAGATTGATGAGAATAATTGGAATCTAACTTTATTTGTCTTTTACGTGTAGAACACAATACCTGTTAAAGCATATTATAGATATTAGTTGGTTTTAGTGCTATTTTTTGAAGGTTTTTCAGGTCTATTTTTTCTAAAATTCTACAGGAATTCATTGAAAACAGAGATTTGATGGGCAACCTTGCACAATCGAAGTGCTCTAGGGGTTTTTTAGGTTGCTGAATCCATATATATAGTCAAAAAAACCATTTTAAAAAACAGAAATAAAATTTTACCTCAAATGTTTTCACCAGATTCAGACACCAGAAATTCCAAAAAATCACACTAAAAACAACTTCTTATAAATATAAGCATATTTTAAATATAGGAGAAAGAGATTACAAATCCTGAAATGCAATTACGTCCGGTAAAAGAGATTCTTCAGCATCTTTCTCCAAGACGACAAATAAGGATAAGAAACAGACTTAGTATGCTAAGAAATTTATGAACACGAGTGACTTAGACTTGTGTGCTAAGAAATTTATGAATAGGGCTGATTTTGTTTGACAATTTTCCTAATTAAAATCTATAATCCAAATAAATATAACGAGTAACCAGTCTATAAAGTTCGTCAAAAGAACATTTGAGAAGTGAACTATGTAAACGCACATTTGAAAAGTGAAGTCTGTGATCTAGATAAGAATTGCCAATAATCACGCCTATAAAGTTCATCAAACGCACATATGGATTGGATATGGATATTGCAAACTCTGTATAAATTATGAGGAGAAAAATTTACATTTATTTTATAGTTGTACATTTATCCTGAAGGTTAGGAAGGAATTGGGTAAATTTTTTAATTTTAGTATTTTTTTTTTAATTTCTTTTTTGGGTTAATATAGTGGAGTTTATACTATGGTGGAATTTGAGTGCCCCTTCATTTAGGGTAATTCCAGCTTTGTTTCATTGGCAAATTTGGAGAGTAAGAAATCAGTGAATTTTTGAGGATGTTGCTTGTAGTCCTAAGAAGACTGTGGGCTTTATCATTTCCTCGTGGGAAGGAATGAGGGAAAAGCGAAAACCACCGAAGGATCTGTCTAAGAGAATGTGGCCTGTGGAAATTCATTATCCGGCGGGATTTGGGATTTTTTGACGGAACCTCCCAACTATCCAAATGTGGATGCAGTGCCTTGTTGGATGACCTATAATTTCAACCTACCCTGCTGACAACAATTAATGCGTCTAAATATTTCTAGGAGATAAGCCTGTTTCTCAAGAGTTCTTAGCTTCTTGAAAAAGCTATCTCCACCGACAATGAACCTCGAGAAGGTTCTTCTCTGTGTATATATTTCCTTCTCTGGTGTTGCAAATAATAAGTTAAGTTATTGCGTTCAGTTTTTTGTTTTGGTATCAGAGCCGACGATGGTTTCGGCTTGGTGAGTGTTTGCAGTGGTGAGTGCCTATAGTAGATTGTGTTGTGAGGAGTTGTGTGCTCAGTGAGAGCGAAGTGCTCGGTGAGAGAGCAGTGTGCATGTGCTCGGTTGTGTGAGGAGCTGTGTGCTCAGTGTTTTTTTAAAGAGTTGAGGGTTCGGCTTATGGGCTCTGTGGTGTGAAGCACAAGGCGAGGTCTTTGAGCGGTCAGTATGAATGATCGTTGTGTGAGCTTTTGAGAGCCCATTGTGTTGAGTTGAACCTGTGTTTAATTGCTGTTAGGAGAGGGGCAGTTTTCTAGCGGTTCTAAGATCGTGTTGTTGGAGAAGTGCATGGTGTGAGTGACATGCCCTGTCGGTTGTTGTGTTGGTGTGCAGCTCACAACATAGTGTGATCAGAGAATCATCTGTGTTGGTTGATCAGTGTGAGCTGTGGGTGAAATGCAGAGATCCATTTGCATGCAGAGTTGTGGTCGCTGCTAAGCCAGGTGAATGGTTGCTATTTCAGACCAAAAGTCGAAGGCTGTGGAGTAGCGTGGCCCCAAGCCACTGTTAAGATCTTCTGTAGCGTGGAAAGGAGCGTTGAAACTTTTTGAGAAGCCCTTTGATTAGAAAGGTGTATGGGCTCACTGATGTGAACGCTAAAGAATTGCTATGTGTGAGAGCTGAGTGTTAGCTCCTATACGTGTTGAAGTATTTTTTGTTGTGTGTTGCGTTGGGGTGAGAAACTGTTGTGAGAGCTTGTGTGATACCTGCGTGGAGAGTCGTTATCGATCTGCCACAAGAGACAATCACTGTGAAGCCACACAATTTGTGTGAGGAGGCTCGTAAAGGAATTTTTAAGGCCTTTGAAAGTTTATGTTGTTTCTTAAGCTTTCCTCCGGTGCCTTTCTTGTGCGTTATTTGGAGGACTGTGCCAGTTTAGAGGAGAAGGGATTTGCGAGTGTGTGCGTCGTTTTCAGATGTGTTAGCACTACAATAAAGTGTTGCATAGAGTCTTGTTCATCCTCTTGCGTGTGGTGCAATGCAACATTATCTGAGGTCAAAGAAGTCGATGGGTTGTTGCAGTGCTTCGCGTGGAGGAGCATTGGTGTTTCAGAGCCTGAAGTTGTTTGCTGCCCACAGATATTTTTCGTGGTGAATGGTATGTTATGGTGTGAGAAGTGGTGGCGCTTGAGCTGTGTGCCGACAAGGAGAAGCGTTGAGTGGAGATCCAATTTGATGAGCGTGGAGAGTTTTTGCCCCGTGTGTGGGACCTTGGGCGATATCATCTATGATATCGTTGAGGCGTAGTCGAAGTGTTGCAGAAGCGTACTGTTGTGCCTTTTGTGTCTGGTGATAAAAAAGAGGCCGAGTGATGTCTTAGTGAGGCCGGATCTGAGTTGGAGGAGCATTGTGCGTTGGGCCTATTTATTGTGTGAAGTAATTGTGAAGGTTTTCGTTCGCTTAGTTGTTGTGACGATTGTGGAGGATGCCAAGATGGGCACAATCGTGTGAATTTGTGTGGAGTAATAGCACTGTGGCGTGGCATAGATAGCAAAGTGGCATGGGTTAAACAACCCTCCATTGTGTGAAGGAAAAGTTGTGTGAATCCCTCGTGGAGCCTGGAGCCGGCGTGGAAGGGTGCAACTGTGTTGAAGTGGTTGTTGAAATTTAATTGTTGGTGTGAAGATTGGCATGGATTGGAGCAATGGGTCAACAGAGAAGACTCAAAGAGTTCCCAATAGAACTCAAAAATATTAGGAGAAAGGATAAAAAAGTAGAAGCTGCATAAGAATATGTATTATTTCCTGCCATAGAATCAATGAATAATGAAGACATAAATCTAAATATAGATTTGGATCAGCAGAAAGAATTTGAAGTTGAAGATTTTATGGATGTATTATTGAAGAGATTAATGCCAGTGATGTCATCATTTTCAAGGAAAAATTTTGAACTTTGGGCTATCAAAATGGAGGGACTGTTAGGTTCCGTAGATTTGTGCAAATTTGTTCAAGATACTTCTATAAATTCCCTAGATAAGAGTAGATGTGCAATAGCCTTGTTTCTTATTATATTAGTTCTAGATGAAAACATTTTGTCAAGCATTTCAAATGAATTTGGTGAAGTATTTGATCCATAAATGTTTTGGCATATTCTTGAAATGAAGTATAGCATGGAGTGGAGTGAGAAAGGCATAATTGATGAAACTATTATTAAAAATAGTGATTGTGATGAAAGCATCATAATTGGGATCAAGACTGAAAGTATGTGTGTAGCTAACAATAGAGTAGCATGTGACAGTCAGGAAATTCCCTGTGATGCAAAAAATTGTGAAGTCAAATATGAAACTTGTGAAGTCAAATATGATGAGAATTATATATCTCATGAAGAATGGTTATGTTTGATACATGAAAAGCAACTCATTGATGAGTTGTTGTTTGGTGAGAAGATATGCCTATCTCCATCTACAAATCAAATGCAGAATGACATGTTTGCAACAACGGCGCTGATTAAAGAGGTTGAAATCATGAATCAACCAACTATGCAAGATGAAGATCTACATAATGATTTAGAGATTGTAGAAAGCGAAATCATGGAGGATTCAATAGAAGCTGATGAAGTTGTGGAAGACTTGATAATAGTTGATGAACTGAAGAAAGTTAATAGCCCCTTTAAAGAAGAGTGTGCAGATATTGACAGTGAGGAAAAGGCAATAAAACTTGAAGAAATGGCAAGCATTGAGGACAAGTGTAAATCTTGAAAACCTCTAGCAATGGTGAATTGAAAGAATGGTAGTCTGCAAACAAGAAATGAGAAACTTCACCACTATCTTATGGCGAGAAAGGTGAAGATGAAACTGTGTCTGCAAATAAACAAGTATGGACCATTTAGAAAGAAGACAAAAATGAAAGCCTTATTGTCATGTACTGTTGTAAGCCTAGCTGAGACTTAGACCAGCAGACATGTCAATTAAGAGTATGTTTATATGTATAGTGTATTTTGTGTGTCTGTCATATGGTTGTATATGTATAGTGTATTTTGTGTGTCTGTCATATGGTTGAAATTAAGAGGGAGTGTTGGAGAACAATAATTTCAACCAACCTCCACTGACAAAATCAAATGCAGGAGATATCTCGGAGTTTCTGGAGAAATCACTTAGGTTCCTACAGAAGCTATCTCCACCGACAATGAACCTAGAGAAGGTTCTTCTCTGTGTATATATTTCCTTCTCTGGTATTGCAAATAATAAGTTAAGTTATTGCGTTCAGTTTTCTGTCTTGCCTGGCTCAGGATGTCTCCTAATTGTCACTATAAATTCTTCTGGCATGGAGGGAATGGCACCAATATGCTAGCAGAAATTCTGGCATGCTGGGGTTTACTGTGGTTTGCATCACAACTTCGAGTCAAACGTTTGTGGGTCTATGGTGATTCAAAAGTTTTAATAGAAAACCTCAACAAGGGTACAAGCTTAAATCCTGACAATTTTGGGTCTTGGATCGATAGGATCTCCTTGCTCCGAAAGTTGTTCATTGATTTACACTTTAATCACATTTATAGGGAAAAAAATGGAATGGCTGATTGTTTATCGAAGAAAGACTTGCAGGGGGATATTGGGAACATGCAATATGAGCTGTCTAATCCAGAAGGGAGGAGAACGACATAGACAGTAAACTTTCTCTAATAAGATTGTTGCTACAGGTTTACTTTTTCAATGTCTTTTAGTTTTTTGTACTTTTTAATGAGTTTCTCTGTTTTAACATGTGCCATAGAGGGTGTTTACATGGTGAATAGCTAGAAACGGAAGTCTTCCTGTGGGGGTTTCCATCTGTTTGATGTTTGGGTTTTTAGTGAACAGAGTAACAGGACTACGGATGGATTTTCTGGAGCTTCCCTCTTCAAGATTCTAGACCTCTGTTTATTTTTTATTATGTATAATTTGGTTTTTTCTAAACAGACAGTAATTCTGTAGGATCTGACAGTGAAGAGTTTTGTAACACGAGTAATGTTGTTAGAATGGTTATTTTAACACCTATTGAACAGGTACATAATATATGACCAGAGCTTTTTTTCCTGTCTCAAAATAAACCATATGGAAAGTGAAAGTGAAGAATATAACAAAGGACGGTTGCAGATAAAGATACCATATCGATCATTTAATTGTAAAGAATGAAAAGTTGTTGATTCCCTAAATCGATCTATGTCAGCCTTAAACAAAAATACAGTGCTCCGATGTTAATATTACCCAATTCTAGGCCACATTAAAATATTCTCCGCTCACCCTTCTCATCTATATAAGGCCATCCCAAAACAGAAAACCAGCAACACCAGCTCATATCTCAGGTTACCAAGGCGAGTCCCTTTTCGTTGTTCCAAGAATAACAGGCGTTTGTCATATTGTGAATTAATTCATCCATGGCATACTATGGGGAGTATGATTCATGCTAAGAGGGAAACCAGAGTATTTACCAGCAGCAGCCACCACGTCCCCCTTGCGACCCATGTCCTAATGCAACAGGAGGAGGCTATGGAGTTAATGAATATGGAGGCCCTGCAGCCTATAACAAATATAATGCAGGAGGGGGCTGCATGATGAGTGGCCAGCAAGTAATTCCACAAGGCCAGATCGTGAGGGTGTGCTGTAAGGCCAACCCTGACTACGCTTTGGCAATTAGAGATGGCAGTGCCGTCATGCTCTTCTACAATCCCAATGATACCACAATGTTAACAATCCCAAAATCTCAGATGCCTGCATATATAGATTCTGTTAATACATGTTTTATTGATTGATACTAATTGTTGATATATATATACCCAAAGCTGGGGTAGCCAAGTGAGAGACCAAAAGGGTCATCCTGCTTTTGCTCTGGTGAACAAAGTCACTGGTCAAGCTCTCCGCCATTCCATTGCTGAATGTCAGGAGGTGCTGCTCACTCAGTATGAGGGCCCCACTGTTTATGATGAGAACATATTGTGGAGCGAGAGTGAGGACATGGGATTTGGTTTTCGAACAATAAGGATACCCAACAACATTGAACTAAATTTGGACGCATTCCAGAGCGGAGGCATTAAAGATGGCACTGGCCCTGTGCTGTCGAAATGGAACAAGCAGGACAACCAGCTCTAAGAGCTCTCTCCTTAGCTATTAACTGCTACATGTTTATAATAATCAAATATTATACTGTGTTACTATTAAGATGGCTGATGTCAGTAAGAGATGATGCCTAGCATAGCAGCTACCACATGGATACCAAAGAATAAGATGGCTTATTATTATTATATGACCGGAAAATTTAGACCAGAGACGTCTGTGTGTAGCTTTTTATCATCTCATAAATAAATAAAGCCAAGCCGCTTTAGACTGTCAAATTTATACTATAACTCAACTTGCTGATCTCTCTCTGCATTAAAACTACTGTTTATGTTTATGTTCACAACCTGGGATTTTGTTAACTTGCTGGTCTTTCTCTGCATTAAAACTACTGTTTATGTTTATGTTCCCAACCTGGGATTAGGTTAACATATTAACTCAATACTACTGTTTATGTTTATGTTCCCTACCTGGTATCATGTTAACGTATTAAGAATTGAGTTAGCATGGTTCAAAATAGCATGATGGTGCTTTTTTCCACAGAAAAAACACACATTTTTAGTTTTGAAAAGATGAGTTTATATAAGTTTGAACAAAAGAGAGGATTATTTATATCTCTAGATACATTAGCTTGAGATCTCTTTTTTGAGTGCAAAACTTTATGAAAGGTTTGCATCTAGAGAGAGAGATTTCTGGAGTTAAAATGGATTTAGGTTGGGCCAAAGAAAATCTATGGAACATATGATATGGATAATATGTAAATACGTCTAATGTTAATATAATCATTTAATATAGTGTTGCTTAGTCAGCTCAGTTTGTTGAGATTATAAATATTGTTAATAACTTTAATAATGAAAAATGATGAAACAGAAATTTTGAATGCAAAGCAACATTTTGAATGATAGAAAATGTGAATAATAAGAATGTAGTCAATTACAAATAGTGTTCATTGTGATGAATCTCAAACTATTTTCTATTGTTAGTTTTATCATCTTTTCATATCCATTATATGAAAAAGACACTTCAAATCCTGAAGTCGTTAACCATTTATCTCTTGCTCTGTAATATTAATATGTTGAATTACTATAACACAAAAACTAATGTACATTGCCAATGACATTTTGTGCTTACACTGAAATCAATGCACATTATTAATCCAATCAACCATACTTCCTATTTATTTATATTTTTATGTATTTACCATACCTCCTTTTTTAGTGTTGGTAAACCTCTTTATATTTTAAATTTATATTGTGTTTATACATAATAATAATAATAATAATTAAAGTGATTTTTAAATAAAGTCTACATTAGTTTAAAAATGTTAAATGTTTAAATTTACTATCCTTACCCCATATTGAATTGTAAAAAGCATCTAGAAAGCGTCTCGGCACAATGAGAAAAATAGATTTGACATTTGAATGATGGATATTCTACTGAGACTAAGACCAAAAAACGAATCAGTGATAATCTAGGGATCGAAAGAGGAGCTCCACCAATAGATGAAAACAAAAAGAAGTAACCTCATCCAGTCCAAGTAGGAAAGCAGGAATACAAAACCACCTCAGACGCATGACAAAAAGAAATAACAGCAAAACGAAATCCATCACAGGTTATATCACAAGGATCCCGAAGCACAAGAAGCTCCGTCGTCTAGGAGTTCAAAAAACATCAGCCTTGATTGTAAATCACACACTTGGAGAGGGCATCCACCTCTAGATTCTGCTCTCGATACACATGATGGAATTGGATGTCGAGAAAAGATGGAAACATATACAAGATATTCTTCATCCGATGGTGAAGGGGAGGGACCTCAAGAGAGTTTTTTTCTTGGAGCCATTCAATGACCGTCTTTGAGTCCCCCACAAATTTTATTTTGTCAATAGTTATCCAAATAACACATTGGAGCACTCCACACAGTGTCACAACCTCAGCCCTACAATTGGCTCCAGACACTCCATGACGAAAGAAACAATATGTATGAGAATCGAAGATTTTGATAAAAGCACCACATCCACACATACCCTATCCGAGGACATCAAAGAAACCAATTGGATATGAATTCCCCAAGACCTTGTAGGGAAAAATCACTGGAGAGGATTGGGAACCCAAGTGCCAATCTCAGGGAAGTAGGAGGCTATTTTGAGGCTGGTGGACATAATATCCTGATGCTTTTTTTCAAATATACAGGAATTTCTGGAACACCATATTCCCCAAATAACATATAGTGGGATGGCTCTATGAGCTTTCAGCCTAGAGGGCTAGAACTGTAGGCACCAGGACCTATCCCCTCAACATTTATTTTGAGAAAATGTGATACTTAATTCTACTTAAATAACAATCACAACCAATATTTCTGAAGCTATAGTTCCATTAACGCACACAAAAATATAGGCCAGTCATTGGATTTTGTACTTTAGTAAATCCAACTAGTCGCATATATTGTCTCCTACATTAATGGAGCTATAGATCGAGAAATATATTAATGGAGCTATAGATTGAGAAATAATAATAGCTAATGGGCATGTTAAAAAAAGTTGCAGACAATCTTCAAAATAATATAGACAATGATGGTATCTTCCAGGACTTGGAAGCTCATCTTTGTTAAATTCTCCTAGGTGAAGATGCAATCTCTTCATTAAATTCTCCCAAGTGAGGATGCGATTATGGAGAGTCAACCAGGTAAAACATTTAAGTTTGAGAGGGACATCCCACTTCCACATGAGCATAGTTCAATCAACGAAAGGTCTTGGCTGGTTATTCCTAGAAATATAAGAGTATACCTCTTTATCTGAGATGTTTCCATCAACAACATACCCTCCCACAACGTACCCTCTCCAAGTGAGAATGTCTGGTTGTGCATGATGTTTGCACATAATTTCTCTTAAAATTAACTACACTTGATGGGATAATTTGTTATTTTGTTTGCTACATTATAGAATTAATGAGTGAGTTGGAGTTCCAATATATCATGGTTGCAATTGCCAAAAATATCGACGTAGAATTGTTGTTTTCGATTTCGAAATTCATAATAAATGGTTATGCATAAAGGAGAGGCTTGAATATGGACACCATCGTTAACACCTCTAATCTTTAGATTTTTAGATCATACGCGTATGAACAAGACAACTCATTTTTAACACAATGGTACTCAATTTTCAGACATTGGAGACCATAATGATGGAAAGAAACTTGTTGTCAATGGTAAAACAAAAATTTGGATTAATAAGGACATCTCACATGCCATGTTAGGATAAATAAAATACAAAAAAAACATATCAAGAGGCCTTGCAGTTGAAAGACATGGAAAATCGCTAGAATTTTTCTTCTTCAATGCACATAAGAGATAGCTTATAAACCCTACACAAGGTAATGCAGATGCATCAACATTTTCATTTGTTGCATGTCGCTCCTTCTCTAGGAGTTACAACAAACTTCGGTAGTTAAGGAATGTGGAATGGTTCCGACGATATATCCACATGAGAAAAAAATAAATTCTAGGTATCAGAAAGACGCTTAGTAAATTTGAGCAATGAAAAAGCATGGAATGGTTCATGTAACATATCTCTCACTTGAAAATAATCTAATCTGATGTTTTGTGGAATAACAAGTGAAGCTGCGAAGCAGCAAGCCAATGCCAAATAGAAACTTGAATTAAATATTGCCATTAATACAAATTTCAAGTTTTTTTATATGAAAACCAATGTTGATAGATAGTAAAGAGTGACATGAAATTCTTAGGACAATGCTCTGAGAAAAAAACTACACGAATGAACTGGACTAGACAAAAGTTACCTCATCTCCAAACCCTCTCCCAATATTGCACTTCACTATCACCTCAGGAAACAGGAACCCAAATCCTAGTTGTGCAAAGCACATGAGAACCCCACATAGACAACATGACCTAAAATGTTATACTTTGCTTATCCCCAAAATTCGACACCAGAAAACACCTTGGAATTCGACATCTTGCTTCAAAAAAAAGAACAAGTTGGTAAAACTTGAACCATGACTGTCAACTGGAAAGGCCTAAACAAAGGAAACCCAATCTGATAAACTCACTTACTGCCACCCGGTGAACCAATAATTACAAGACAGTGCTATAAATGCAGAATAAGAGCAAGAGATTCTATAGAGCAAGGTACTAAAGAATCCATACTCTTTTATGTAATATATGAGCATTTTACTTTAAATAGAAGCACAATTTGAATCTAAGAGGTTGAGTATATGTAGGACATCTTTGGATTTAAGATTTTAAGGCCACTGTGAATAATTGAAGGAAGAATCATGGTGCATACCTTTCATTCCTTTTGTCAATAATGGCGTGATAGTCAAGTGGCAAAGTATAGCTTCATGCATAATCCCCAGCCTTTACATATTTTCACTAAATAATTGAAGTGCACTGTCTCAAACCTCATCTTTAATGAATTTCAAGAGAAACCCACGTGAAATTTGCTTGTAAATCAATATATTTACAAACAAGCCATCTAGTAAATGTATCACGCATTGCCACATGAATTGCCAGACAATTTTCTTTGCATGGGAAAAATATATATATATATAGAAAATATACCTAAAAGGAGAAAATATCATCAAAGATACGTATACTGAGACGTGTGTTTCCTTTCCAGAGTTATTTTGCTTTGCATGGAGAAATATTTCCAAATATTTCCAAATATTTCTACCAAATTTATTCCAAATTGTGAGAAAAAACCTAACCTTTTACTAGTGAAATTGTCGTTAGACTACGTGATTGAGAATTGGATTAGATAGATATTAGATGAAATGAAAGAGATTTGATAAATAGAAAAAATATTTCCACATGGTTCTTGCAGTCTAGAAAACTCGTAACATGGTCAACTGACAAAATCGCTTCATGTAATAGGCATTAAATTACAGAAGAAAAAAAGGCTTAACAGTTTATGCAAAAACTTCCAAACAGATCAAAAATACTAAATCAATCTTAGTAGAGTCACTTGTACATAAGATCTTTTTCTACTCGAAATTTGATTTGACCAACTGTGTAGATGGATATATTGAGCAACCAATATATAGTAGCTAAGTAAGTCTAATTGTTTTGGGGAGAAAGCCCATTTGGCAACCCAAGAACAACTTAGTGGCTGAGTAAGTCAAATTTTTTTGGGAAGAAAGCCCATTTGGCAACCCAAGAACAACTTGTTGAAGTCGAACCAAAAGGTCAGCATAATTCTAAAGAGCTTGAATTGGATCTTTCTCTTGTTAAAGACATACTGATGACAAGAGGTCCATCAGGTCACAATATTCTCGGGAGAAATTTAGATATAGTAGAAATTTAGAGACCTATGGTTATTCTCCTGCCATACTGTTATACCCTAACTTATGTACTCTACACTTTTTCACACTAACATAATTGTGAACAACACTGATAGATGCCGTGATTTCTTGTTCATTTTTCCACTCAACCACAACAACAACATGCTATCCTACAAAACCTATTTCCTCCTCAACAAAAAATGGTTGCGAAGAGGGTTACAAAATTCCAATTGCTTTTTCTACATTTACAGAGGCAAAAATAAATATAGCCATTGTACATAGAATGGGGGTTACTGTTACTATTACCATTACCTGCTTCTTAAATTTTGGGTTCATTATATATATATATATAATGAACCCAAAATTTAAGAAGCGGGTAATAGTGTAAACCCAATGAATAGAGGGCTATAACCAATGCTAAACAAATTATCAATTTATAGAGAAATAAAATGCTAAGCAAGTAAATGAGTTTTCATACATAAATTAAAAACCTGAGTGATAATATTTACAATTCTAATTACTGTGTGAATACAAAAAACTCTACAAATGATTGTAACAATATTCGAAATTTGACATTATTAACTGGTAACCAGGGTTTGAGAAACCCCAATCTCAAATAAAAACCAGAAAATATATATATAATGAACCCAAAATTTAAGAAGTGGGTAATAGTGCAAACCCAGTGAATACAGGGCTATAACCAATGCGAAACAAATTATCAATTTATAGAGAAATAAAATGGTAAGAAAGTAAATGAGTTTTCATATGAAAATTAAAAACCTGAGTGATAATATTTACAATTCTAATTACTGTGTCAATACAAAAAACTCTACAAATTATTGTAACGATATTCGAAATTTGACATTATTAACTGGTAACCAGGGTTTGAGAAACCCCAATCTCAAATAAAAACCAAAATACGCAAAAGAACAATGTTCGTAATTGAAATGAAGACTAAACTTAAAATGGGTCACAGAGAAAGACAATAAATTATTAGAGACAATAGACCACACAGGGTTACAAAACCATTTTTTAATATAATTATAGGTGTATATGAATTCGGTAAGTTAAGTTGTATAACAAGTGGCATAAAAAAAGAAACATAGGTTTGAAAACCCTCAAAATTTGTTATGTTAACAATCCTACCTTAAAACGGGAAAACTGTGAACCAGTTTTGTTTCACCATTATGTAAATAATGAATCTAAAATTAGAGAACTTACACAATATGGTAAGGGTATTTACCTAAGGTTATCGACATATGAGATAAATAGGAATGCTTATCCAAAGGCCAACATCAACCAACAACTCATTGAATAATAAGTTGATTTTGAAAGAAATTCACATAATAAAATGTAGAATTACCTCTGATATGAATTTGAAGAAATTCAAACACAACGAGTCACTGATAAGTTATGGAACTCAGTAATTCGATTAATGGTGAAAAAAGCTCATTAAAACCCTTCCATATTGGACTAAACATAGTGAGAACATATTTTGCAGAGTAAACTTACCAAGAAGGATGCAAGTTCCCTGACTTTCTCTACGGGCTTTCATATAAATCATCAACGACACTACAGTTCAAGACTGGGCTATTATATGGACTCCATGAAAAATTCCAACATTCAATTTGATTCATATGCTCCATACAAGTGGGGTATACTACATGACTTGTGATTTTTATTCATGCCATTCTAGTCACTGACATGATAATGGAGCTGCCTAGCATCATAAACAAGTGTGCAATCTATCTCATAGTGTTTGTTTGTTTTTACTGAAAGTCTAGCATATTGGAAACTCAAACCAGCAATAACGCAACTGCATGTTTTCCTAAAATGCAGTTGGCTGCATATTATTAGTGTTAATTTTATATTAGTGGTATTAGAGTTTTACACATGCTTGTTTTTCATTTTTTGGTGATTGTATCATGTATTACAGCTTTAATGGATAATACACACTGAGATTGCATGGAACACGTTTAATGGATAATGAACTGTGAAATTTCATGGCATTACAAGCATGACTGGAAGACTGATAGGGCTAGAATGCCCAGCATGTCAGCTTTATTTTCACATTGGAAGGAATTTATGTCCTCTCTATACAATGTACACATAAGGTCATATCCTTAAGTCTTAAATAGCTTGATACTTAATAGGTTGCAGGGGAGATTTGCATTGCTCAATTATCCCACATTACATCTATAACATATTTTCTTTTTACAAATAAATTGATGCAGCTAAAAAATAGTGAAAATCAGTGAATCAACCTTCATTTAAAGGGTCGCATTCTATATTATCTAGATGCTTACGCTAGATGGAATGCCCTTAGCAGTTTCGGCCCTTATGTATCCGTAGTTGGGATTTTTTAAATTTGCAGTGGTCAAGGAAACTAGATTCGACCCTTCTTTGTTTTTCCGTTTGAGAAAAGCAGAGACAATGGACAAGTAGAGTTGGGAAAAGCAGATGTCGAAACCTCGCCAAGACACTGTGCACTCAGAGTAAGCTTGTTGCAGGCGAGAACCTAGGAACATCCATTTGTAGGTGAGGAAGGTCACAGTAAATACGTGCTCGGCCGAGAGGCTCTTGGCGAGTCAGTGGAAGGAATGAGATAGCCCATTCCAGCACTTGGAAAAATGGCAACATGAGGCTTTCAGAATTCCAACTTCACCTCACAATTCTTCATAAACATACAAGGAATTCCCCAACAGTGGAGAGTATATATATTTTGCCTAGTAATCAAATCAGTAGCAATGCAATGCATACTCAAGAGCAGTAAGAGATACCAGAACAAAAGCTACAGAGAGCATAGAGAACCCAAAATAAAGGTCATGGAGAGACCAAAACAACAACACGTACTTACATGTGGTTGTACTTGTATATTTGCATGTACTTGCTCGTGGGAGGAAAATTAGCCTATGTAGTTAGTAACTTGTTGCGAAGTAATGCTAAAGTAAGTTTCTTGATTATAACATTGTAAAGCTATAATTATTAAACATTTATTATTATTGAACTAATACTAGGTAATCCCAACATTACTTTACTCGGAAAAATCATGTTAATCAATGTTAGCTATATTCTAGATTTTCATAGGTCAGTGCATTTGGTGGTGCGGTCGGTGCTTTGGGAAGAGGCCAATAAGACCACAAGTTAAAACTTTCGTTAAAATTGTGAAATCATAAATTTTTTGAAAAACGAATATATAATTTCATATGACTTTGGTTTAAGATTTGAAATTCATTTTGGTTTTTGTGCACGATTAATACAATCGATTACTATAGTCCCTGCCATCCCTTGGGGTAGGGACTAATAAGTATACATATTCAGATTGAAAATTTAAAAGAAGAGCATATTAGGGTGTTACTTTATATTGGGATAAGTATCTTGGTTCACAAAAAAGTGTACATTTATAAGACTTAGCTTAGCAGATAAAAAGTACATGACATTTAGTGAAATGAGTCTTTTGTTGTTGTTTGGCTTTGCAACCTACTTGGCAGTTAGTTCAATGATTTTTTTGGTCGTTTGGCTTTTCAACCTTCTTCCAAGTTTATTTTATTAGGAATTATCACCAATTATCATAATCAAATTTGTATCACTTCGTGAGAATCCAATGTTTCATGATAGGCCCAAGTGAATAGAGATAAGATATCACTTCATTTGAAACAACATTTAGAAGTATATTCCCACACCAATTAGTAGGAAAAATATTCTTGCAAAAGTTAGGTGTGAATTTGTGAGTAGTTTGAAACAACTTCTAGTCACCACTTAGAAATTATTCATTTTAAAGAATGATTTTTATAGAGAATTTTGTTTTCAAAAATTGTGGAAAAGATGATGGATTCCATGATGTTGATTCCTCATTTGAGAATAATGGTTTAGGAAACATATCGCTCACCTAAAATAACTATCCTTTTTCATATGGAATTGTTAAAGCGGCATTGTTGTCCTTGTTTGGGAGTTGACAACATACTACAAGGAAAAGACCATCTAGCGAATGTTTTTGAGGAACCCCACATAAAAATACCCCATATATATGTTTCTAGCGGAGGTTACTAGAGGAGGTTGGTGGGCAGAGGGTTTTGCGAATGTTTTTCGCTCAGTGCGCTTATCATTAAACATCGCCCCGGTGCTCTGCAATATTGAAAGCACCGGTCAACACAAAAACATTGGCACACCGGACACCGTGCACTCCATACACACCCACCCGGTGTGTTGTATTATTCTATAGCACCAGTGCGCCACACATCTTCCATGCTGGTGCATTACAAAACACCGCGCCAAAACTGAAACTGTCTCATGCGGTAGAACGAAATCGCACCAGTGCATCATAAAACAACGCTCCAAATCACAAACTGACCGGTGCATTTGTAAAAAACAACACCGGTGCGCCTATAAACCACGTGTATCGGTAAAGGGTTAAATTAAAAAAAATTATAGAAAAAAACCCAGATTTTTCATTTTTCCAGTGCTCCTGAGCTCTCAATTACCGGTGTGCACTCTACCATAGAATGCACTGATGCATACAAAACATTGGCACACCGGTCAGCGTGCATGATGTACACACCTGCCAGGGGCGTCCAATTACATTAATGCATTGGTGCTTCACTACTCTTCCGCGTCGGTGCATCATAAAACACCGTGCCAAAACAGAAACATGCTGGTGCGTTCTTATCCAAGAGCACTGGTGCGCCTATAAAACGCATGCACCGGAATAGCGTTAAATAAAAAAGAAAATTAAGGCCGAAAAACCGGTGCTTTATGAATATCCCGCATCAGTTCTTTACGAATATTCTGCCTCGATGCACCATCAAAACAATGTGCCAAAACTAAAACATCTCGGTGCAGTGTTAGGGAACCGCCTTGGTGCATTATAAACAATGCGCCAAATCTGGCACTGCCCGGTGCGGTTGTAAGTAGGCATACAGGTGCGCCTATAAAACCCCACGCACCGGAACAGGGTTAAATAAATAAAATTTTACGACCAAAAAACCACATTTTTCACTTTCCTCAGTGCTCCAGAGCATGGAAAATTTTAAGAACCCCCCTAAATTTATATGTATAATAAATGGGAAAATCCCCATGATACATAGGAAAAATGGAAGGCGAGTTTATTAATAATATAATATGTATATATAATTTTTTTGGCGAATCTCTCACGAGATTATATTATCTTGTAAAATCATGGCGAATCACCAGTACAAATGGTGAATCACTAGTAAAAAATGGTGAATCGTTGTCTAGTGGAGTTCGGGGTGTTGGTTGCAATGAAGATATGGTAGTTGAACTAGGATTTGAAGGAAGCAAACCACCAAGACCAAGCATGGCACATGGTGACTTGTGAGGGAAGTAGTTCTCGTGTAGTTTGGAAAACATGTTCTAGTTCTACTAAGCGTAGTGTTGTTGCTCATGCTACTACTAGCACTGATATTGAGGTTTGAGAGGAGTTTGAGGAAGCATGGAAGGTAGAAGTGGTGGAGAATTACAAAGAGAACCCCATGATGGGCTCCATTTTACCCTTTGGTAGTTGGGCCTGCAAGATCTTCTGTCCATTGAACCAACAATTAACCGTTCAACCAAAAATCAACTTGACTGAGTTGATTAGGTATGAGCCAACTTATAATAATCTTCAAAACTATGCTTTGCACTATCCCATATTTATCACACTAATGCTACACAGCATTGAGCATTTGCACCCAACTCTCATGCATGCAAACAAAATTTTCATTAACATCTATAACCCTAACCAAGTGAGAATTGATCAAAAATTTGCACCAAAGTTTGTTATAGTGTTGAAAGTTCATAAGAAATTTAGATCCATGGTACCTTAAATAAATTTTGAGATAACATCCACAAATTCAACCACAATAGAGAAAATTTGTGATAAATTTTAAACCTACAAAAATTAGGATTCATGTTCCTAGGAACGATCATAAGAAGTAGTTGACATATAGGTCAAGTTTTGAGCCTTGACACATTGATAATGCAATGTCTTAGGTCAAAACTCACACATTGAAAATTCGTCAATGAAGAGAAGAAAATATTGTTATGAATTACACATACTCCAAACTTCCTACCAAATTCTACTTATTTGTCTACAACTCATCTATACATAATCTTATAGTAAATACAAATTCCACAAATCCTTCTTCACATAGCTAATAAATGGCCATTGGAATAACAATCAATAGATTATTTCATATTGAACTTCATAACCATAGCACTCAGATGTATTGTATGATGTACTGTATCATGTTGACTGCTATAACTTGTACTTTCTCTCTTTGCTGAATTTGAAGAATAATAGGAAGATTTGATCAAAAGGTTTTTGTCACATTGGATTTTTTCCCTGGCATCCGCCAAAATATTGTGTCCTCTTGTCTTGGCTTGTCTTCTAGTTATTTTCTTATGTTCTATCAACATTTACTGTCAATGTTAATGTGATTGCTAAATAGGAAATTGAATTGGGCTAAAAGATTGAAGTAAATTACTCCAAGCATAGAAAATACCATTGTTAACTAAAAATTAACACATTTTTTTATTAATATGTTTCGACATTAATTACAATTCATTTTAGATCCAAAAATATATGATCCAATCAACCCAAAATAGGAACAGAAATTATCATGACAATAGTTATCTCATGATCCTCCGGATGATCTCAAGCTCCACCTGGAAATAAAGCCATTTATTGGACACACATCACTGTTCAATCTAACAAACTAAATTCTCTAGAAATTACCAAGGTAAAATAAAAAAATTAAATTATGCTCCTACATCAAGACATGACCATCTAAAAATTAAATGATCATCTAACAAGTGGAGCAGAAAATGTTTTACAAATGCGGATTCTCTTAGTGCTTTCGATATGGCATCCTCCAGAGTCCACAACTACTTGATATGGCCAGTCATCATATATGAACAAGGTATTTATGATTATATCAACTAATAGTGATGCACACTGAATATTGACTTCTCCTACACATTCATAGTAATTAGTTCATTGCAAAAAATAACAATAAAAATATAATTCAACAAGAAATGAAGAATTACAATATGAAAAAATTATCCAAATAATCAAAAAATGATGTTAGTGTGAAAAAATTAATCCAAATGGAAAAATATTATCCACATCAATGCCAACTTTAATATATAATAGGTTAAATCTGAGATGGAACAAGAAAAAATATTAGAACAAAGAAAGGGTTTCCAAGTCCATGTGTGAAGGTTCGCTACTACCCTAAAAGGCTGGAAATATGGGTTTTTTGGGACTTAGAGTGATTTCCAAGTCTCATCAAGGATATCTAGTAGGTCAACGAGCCTTTAGAAAAAGTGGGAATGAAAGGAGACTTAGAACAGAAAATGGAATAAAGTTGTGAAGCGGCCAACCAAGATTGGTTGGAAGGTGGCATGAGTCATAAAAACCAAGAAGCACCTACCAAGTCATATAGTTTTCAAATTCAAGTAAAGAATATGAGGAAACTAAACACAAAGATATGTTTTTCATTTCCATTTTCTAATCAAGCAAATACTTTTCCTTTCAGTGAAATTAAAAGAATATTTAATTGTTCTTATTCTACAAACTGTCATCATAAATTTATCCTACTTAAATAACATGTGTTAGATATATACACAAAAATTATTAGTAGCACAACTATGTTAGTATTTTTAAAATAATTTTATAGCTTCCTCAAGAATATTGGTACAAAAAATTATTCCATGAACTCACCTTCCAATCTTCTCGATAGGATGCTTCACAATCTCTTAATAGTCATAGTCTAACAACAACATCAGAGATTATGTGAACCAAAAAGAAAGGAACACCTACATTTGGCCAAGTCTTGTTTCTGTGTGAATCAGTATATGTTTCGATATTAATTAAGGCTTGAGGATACAAGACATCAAGTGAAAACAACCTCAAATATCACACATTGACCTTCACCAATAACTGCAAGCATATATATTTTTGTTTTATGAAAGGGGGCTTGTGCTAACCTGCAGTTGATGTTGACTAGTGCAATTCATTACAAGCTGCTAATAAGGTGGATTTGGAACTAAAAGTATGATGAAATATTTTTATTAGTTATGAAAATATGGAGTAATATTATAACATTGAGATAAAATATTGTTTATAGGTTTTAGGCACGGATGGAAGTGAATGAAAAATTTAGGAAGTTTTGTTTTGAAACTTTCATATACCTATGGTGGTAGAATACTCATGCCACAATTGGAAGAATTTTAGAAATTTTAACATCTGTAGAACTTCATATGTAGTATATATATTAAACAAGATGGCCACAAACGTATGCATCATGGGTATGTAAACCCAAACCTAGAGCACACCAAGCAAGTACTGGTATATTTCATACTTTGTCACTAGTAGTATAAGAATACTACAAGTACAGGAATACAACACCACATATTGGTGTGTATTGTGACCATCCGGGTATGATAAGTCTCTCCTTAAAAGGAAATTTAGTGTGGATTTCCCATGAAAAGTGTTTTTTCTTTTAGAAATAATGCATAAAAATAAAAGGAGAAGGTGGGTTGAAGATCTAAAACTCTAGCCTATAATTTTCTAGGTGCAAGGAAAAAGTGTATAAATCATGCTTGCGGGCTCTTCATCTAATCAGTGATGTGGGGTGTATGATATTTTAATAACCCTTGGTTGTGCCATGATGGATATTCACACTCAAGATAACTTCTTTATGGGAATTTCTAGACCTTGTCTTGATGATTATGTGGTACTTCCTTAGATCATTGGAGATGTTGACTGCAAAAATATTTTCATGGAATGTTTTGACACCTAAAATGAGCCTTGGGTGCATGTTTCATAGAAAAAGAACTATCAGCTCTTGAAATCCTCTCACTTTTGGTTTTTTGTTCCCAACAAAAAAGGGCTATCTGTATCACCTGCCTATGATCTACAAATAAATCACTGAGAATGAACTATTCCAACAAGTAAAATAAACAAGGAAAATAGTAATAATATTTGGGAAGGATCCAACAATAGGTGTTTTCCATTGGGTCTTGAAGTCAAATAAGAGATATAGAATTCCAGTGAGGCATCTATGTTAGATGAATCTCACTACGTAACACTATTTTGAACCCTACAACATATGCCTAGACACAACCCTACTCTTATTGTTTAAACCTAATCAGAGGAAAGTTCTTACCTTACCAATCTTTTTGGTCAAGGACGACTAGGAAAATTCATAATAATCTTAGTGAAACCAGGGGACAAAGGCCAACACCATGTCACAAAATTAACTTGACTAGGCTGAAAAATAGAGATGTAAGCATTCACCAAAAATGGAAAATACATGAGGAAGAGGACCACCTGCCCAAGCTTTACTCATTCCAGATTTTCAGGAATTTACAAGTCTTTTAGATTCTGAATCTGCAATGGCAGAGATCAAAACTCCTAGAATTCATCCTCGTTGCAATGAATTTTTCTTATTTTAAGAAGCTATTCCTCCTTGAAACCTGCACATTAAGTGCTAAAATTCCTGTGCATGCCGCCAAGAATAGAATTACCGAGGTGTACCATTCAGTTCAGTATACATGCATCTGAGAATGTGTACCATCCATCTTAGTGATATTCCTCTCTCCTTATGTGCACCAATATGTTAATCCATCAAATTTAAAAATGTACCCTGTTGCAACAGTCCAAAACCATCCATTGAAATGAATATCACAGGTGAAAAATGATGCCATATGACATGTAGCAAGCATATTTAAGAGTTTTTCAGTAGATATTTTGACTCTATTAGTGACCCTAACTCTGTTAGAGACTCTACAACTCAATTTTTGGCCCAGATAACTACAATTAGGAGAGAGGTCGTTTTCTATTGGTTGTGCATGCACTTGGAACCACACTTAGAGCACATGACTTCTCTATGAAAAGGTTATTTAATTATACTCAAGTCAAGGAACAATCAAGTGAATTAAAATTTGCTTTCTAGTCACTTAGTCTTTTTTAATGTTAATTTATTCTATTGTCTCCCTTTCTACTTGTAGTAATTAGTGTAGCATTTTATCATAACTAGATCCTGTACTTGTGCTTAAAATATAACACCAACTAATGTCATTTTATTGGGGCAACATGTTCTTTCTAATAATCTTTGGAAGAGAAATAATATGAAAAAACTAAAACAATAACATATACAGAATCATTTTCATGTAACAAGTTGCAAGGGGGGCTACAACTTATTTCTTTCCTTGATCAATGATACATTGTCATTCTTTTTGAGCTCTTCATGGTAAGTGAAAAAAAGGCTTTGACACACTTTTATTACTTAAAATTTATAGATGGAAAAAAAGAGAACCATATTGACGATGCCGGACGGTGTATAATGACTTTAATATGGAGTTGTTGCTACAAGAACCCATTGCTACAAACAAAAAAATGCTCATGACAAGAGACCAAATGCTAATTCATATAAATAGTTTGGATCTGACAACACCCGACAGATTCCAGCATTAGAATACCTACAACTTGCTTGAAATTTCATATGATGCTCTTCAAAAGAATTTACTTTCTTATAACAGCAGAAAGGAAAAATATTGTTTGGACATGTCCTAAGTTCAACAAATCTTTGCCGTGATTAAGGAGCTATAGAGAATTGTGTACTTGTGAAAGTTTTGAAGCTACAGTAAGGCCACTCAATATGGCACCTTCAACATCTGGAGCAACACAAAAATCACCACAAACAACAAATCGCTTGTTATCTAACAACAGACATTTGTCATCTTTTGCACTGATCGTTGTTGGCAATGCACTTCCCCTGCAATCAAAATATTAAATCATAAAAGCCATATTAATTTCTTTGAAGTTGATAAGCTTATGGCTGAAATATTGAGTCAAACATCTCCTTATTATCCTACATCTATGAAGCATCCTTAAATTTCTGTTCATGATGACTAGGATAGACAGGAATTTATAGGTTGACATTTAAACCGGTTATTAAATAGATGAGGATGGAGGTTGTAATCATGTAACCCAAAATCTCACCATCTATGAGCTTTCATAAAAAATGGAGACTTGGCATATGTGGAACTATTTTCTAGAATTCACTGAATAAGTCTCTTCTCTCCAAATTCAATACATCATCTGAAGGCTTCTTTAAGCCTGTTTGACTTATGATATGGTTGGCATATTCAACTATAGAATTCAGAACCCAGCACTCACTGTAGAATGCAACTTAAATTGTGTCAGCCAACCAATCATAAGCACACAGTGTTGGAAAATACGGAGAGCTCACAAAGTGTTAAGGAGCATATTCCATAGGACAATGTATGTAGTGAAACAAGAACTAACACCTAAATATTATTTGATAATAAGATCCATGGTACTGAAGGCATATATTTTACTGCCACATATGGATTTCATGTCTTTCAACATTAAAGCTCTCCAAGAGCAGACTGCCTACACTCCTCCTACACTTCACTGCCTAAAAACACTATGCTGATTAGCCTATCTGATTTCTATTGCTCAACTCATCAAGCTCTCTTAGTCATTAAAGTCAAAGTTACTAACTTATTGATTATTGTCATCATCACTCTCAATGGTGCCTCTAACGTCTCTGTTCAAACAAACTTAAAGTCTCTGGTCAAGTTATATAAGCTAGTATCATACATTGATCAAATTCATCTGAAGCAACCTGCCTACTATTCTCTATTTTGCATATGTCAATGAGAATTATACCTTAAGTGTGATGATGCCTTTTTGTTCTGAAGCTTATTGTTTTCAATAGTATACCACAAGTTTTAGAATTGTTGATGCCTTTTAGGATCCCTTCGGGTTGTTGGTCTTGTTCTGCAAACCACTCATTCAAGACAATGTCAATGACTATAATATCATGCCAGCATACTCTAGACGATCTTTGTCCTTAGCGAAACTGTATGATCTTCAGAACTTACTCACCATAGGTATACTTCATTTAGACCCATAGGAGGACTATCATGAAGAATTTAGGATTATTTTCATACAAAAGTTTATTGTCACAAAGGTGTTGTATCAAAACACTGCAATGATAGTCATTTAATCATGCATTGGAAGATAAAATCGTGGATTCTCTATGCACTCTACTTGAATTACTACCATATCCTGCCCTTTTTGCTTTTAATTTCATTTAGAGTACAGGGCAGAAGAAATGTAGATCATTAGCAAACATTTAAGCTTCTTACATCAAATATATGCAATTATATTCACCGTTTTAACCAATTCCTATTGTGAGAGCACAATTATCATCTATAGAGATTGCTAACAGTGATCTTCAAATGAAATTACCAACTAGAATATGAGCCACTTGTACAAGAAATCAGTTTAACACTTTGTTGTTAGTTTAGGGGCACTTATATGCAACCATCATATGAAAATAGAGACAAAAGCAAGACTATGCCAATGATGCAATGCAAGACATGGGAGAAGCGAGGAATGATCAACAAGACAACAATCACTTATTTCAATATATTTCCACAATGATTAGCCCAACCACAAAATTACTTTTCCAATAACTTAAAGTAAGAGAGATGATGCACCAAATTCGCAAGATGAGTTCTTATCAATTTAGAGGTTTCTATTATGTCCTTCTTACCACTATTATGACTTATATCAGAATTATAAAAGCATATATCAGACCTTATAAACAATATGACAGTCCTCCAAAATCACATAGAACACCATAAATTCAATTACATAAATCTTTCTTATTACTTGAGATTAAATGTGTGATTGGTATGAGCATTCGTTATTGAGTTTTAGGATGTGTATTCAGAGATTTTACCACTGTTATGAGATGCCTTCATATCTGATTTAAAACAGTGAAGAAAAGGATAGGATTAGAGAGCAAACGCCTAGGTCTAAGGGCGTTGTGGATGAACAAATGAGTTTCCCTTATGCACTAAAGTTTCCTCAAATACCTACAACGCAAATATTATCTTGAAAAAATGATATATCAGACCTCTACTGACTGAAGTTGGGGGCTCTAGTGCTGGTTGGTAGACTAGAAAGGACTTGAGCACTTGAAAACTCCGTCAATCAATGATAAAGCCTACAAAAACAATTGTTAGCTCAACATAGCATATATCAATGATACCATGAGACAAGAAAACACTTGAAATCTCGCCCAAACTTACCATAGGCCTGCAAAAAAAATATTAGTATCAAAATCAAGTGTTAAACCCTACAAGTAAGCTAATACAAGAATATAACAATAAGAAAAATGCCCAAATATGGTTGCGGCTAGAAGAAAAATCCCTCTAGGGCTACATATAGGAGGGATAGGCCTCCTAGAGGCTGTGGCTGCTCAAACAAAGGCCTTTTATACCATAGTATACAACAAGGTTTAGAATTGTTGATGCCTTTTAGGATCCCTTCAGGTTTTTGGTCTTGTTATGCAAACCACTCATTCAAGACAGTGTCAATGATTATAATATCATGCCAACAAACTCTAGAAGATCTTTGTGCTTAGCGAAACTGTATGATCTTCAGAACTTACTCACCACAGATATACTTAAATTAGGCCCATAGGAGGACTATCATGAAGACTTTAGGATTATTTTCATACAAAAGGTTATAGTCACAAGGGTGTTGTATCAAAACACTGCAATGATAGTCATTTAATCATGCATTGGAAGATCAGATCGTGGATGCTATATGCACTCTACTTGAATTACTACCATATTCTGCCCTTTTTGCTTTTAATTTCCTTTAGAGTACAAGGCAGAAGAACTTTAGATCATTAGCAAACATTCAAGCTTCTTACATCAAATATATGCAATTAGATTCACCATTTTAACCAATTCCTATTGTGAGAGCAAAATTATCATCTATAGAGATTGCCAACAGTGATCTTCAAATGAAATTACCAACTAGAATATGAGCCACTTATACAAGCAATCACTTTAACACTTTGTTGTTAGTTTAGGGGCACTTATATGCAACCATCAGATGCTAATAGAGACAAAAGAAATACTATGCCAATGATGCAATGCAAGACATGGGAGAAGCGAGGAATGATCAGCAAGACAACAATCAATTTATTTCAATATATTTCCACAATGATTAACCCAACCACAAAATTACTTTGCCAATAACTTAAAGTAAGAGAGATGATGCACCAAAGCCCCAAGATGAGTTCTTATCAATTTAGAGGTTTCTATTATGTCATTCTTACCATTGTTATGACTTATATCAGAATTATAAAAGCGTATATCAGACCTTATAAACAATATGACAGTCCTCCAAAATCACATAGAACACCATAAATGCAATGACATAAATCTTTCTTATTACTTGAGATTAAATGTGTGATGATTATAAGCATATTTTAATGAGTTTTAGGATGTGTATTTAGAGATTTTACCACTATTATGAGATGCCTTCAGATCTGATTTAAAACAGTGAGGAAAAGGATAGGATCAGAGAGAAAACCCCTAGGCCTAAGGGCATTGTGGATGAACAAATGAGTTTCCCTTATGCACTAAAGCTTCCTCAAATACCTACAACACAAATATTACCTTGAAAAAATTATATATCAGACCTCTATTGACTGAAGTTGGGGGCTCTAGGGCTGGTTGGTAGACTAGAGAGGACTTGAGCCCTTGAAAACTCCGTCGATCAGTTATAAATCCTACAAAAACAATGTTAGCTCAACATAGCATAAATAAATGATACCATTAGACAAGAAAACACTTGAAACCTCAGCCAAACTTACCATAGGCCTGCAAAACAAATATTAGTATCAAAATCAAGTGTTAAACCCTACAGGTAAGCTAATACAAGACTATAACAATAAGAAAAGTGCCCAAATACGGTTTCGGCTAGAAGAAAAACCCCTCTAGGGGCTGCAGATAGGAGGGATAGGCCTCCTAGAGGTTGTGGCTGCTCAAACAAAGGCCTCTTAGGCATGCATCTTGCCAAGGGAGAGGCCTTAAGCTTTCTCATTTTTCTGAGAATTATAGTAATGTAATTGTAGATGCTTTTTAGCCTGCCAACATTGACGTGAAGCCAAAATTCTCTTTTGAACACGGATAATGTGGATATTGTTAAGATTTTGAATTCATGGTAAAAATTCACCACAGACATATATGAAACCTTGAAATTTTACATGGAATACTTAGAGAGAACTCTTAAAAATGTATGCTATAACCTGCAATACATCATATAAAAAATATAAATTACAATATCTAACCATCAAACCCGCTATTGTCTTCACACCATATCTGAAAGAAAACTCTGCTACGACCACTACAGAAAATCACTTTATTCATAGAGGCTGAAAAACTGACCTAACTAAACTACTCCCTAGTCTTACTCCAAACCCAGATGAAGACTCCATTGTCGACTCCAGTGTAGAGGCAAGCTTTACCCTACATCCATACTGGATATTAGGGGCGAATGGAGTTCCAAAACCCTCCAACCTAGTAAATTGGGGGTGAATACAAATCAAAACTATCCAAACCAATAAATTCGGAAGCAAATCCAACATTTCATGTTTTATGTGCTCTTATTTTTTTGGGCTAAAGCATAATAATTATTTATTTTTAAAATAATTTTGGGGCTAATTATACAAAACTATACAAAAAGGTTTTATATAAAAAATTCACCCCACTAAAATCTAAAACCCCTTAAATTTTTCCTTTGGGCTAAAATTCGCCCCTAAAATTTTCCATGCTCTAGAGCTCTCAAGAATCGGTGCCATTTCCCATTCTCTGAGCCGCCTTGACATCGGTGCTCTCATTGTACCTGTTTCATGCACTGTTGCTCTGCATTGGCCACCAATCTCCAGCTTGCATTTTGAAAAATGGTGGAAAAATTTTCTTTTGCAAATTTTACAGCCAATATGTCTCCTCAATGGCGAAATGTACAGGTATTTTTCTAGTTTTTCCATAATTAAGCCTTTTAGGGGATTAGAATTTGAAATAACCTTAAAAATAACCATTAAAAAAATAAAAATAAAAAATTTGTCGCGCGGTGTGCTTGATCCATTCAGCTCGCACCGAATAGCGGTGCTACCTGTAAAATTTACAGGGTGCACTGACACCAGTGCTAACGGTATCCGCACCATTTCCAGGGTAGTACCAAAAGGCACCCCGCATAATTTTAAATTAAAAAAAATAAAATATGGTTCGCTCATTTAGCCAGGTGCACCGTTGACCAAGGGAATCCTAGTGCAATGCGTTGACGGTATTATCTACCCTGGTATATGTCAGCGCACTGCATTTTACATTCCAAAAGGGTTAACGGTGCAGCTGGGTAAAAGACCACACTGTTGACTATGTAATTGTCACGAAGTCGGTGCGCTGATACGACTATATGCTTCAGGGCATATATTTCAGTTAGCGCACTGCTATTCTGAACCTAGATATAGTCAACGATGTTTGAAAAATAGATAGCTGCACCGAGGTCGATGCATTGTATTTCATTAGGGGCACCGGGAACGGGGTGCTACAAACTTAAGCCACACCGCCACCGGTGCATGACTGTTTTTGTGGCGCACCAACTGGTCTGTTTTTTTTTTCAAAAATATATATATATATATATATGTATATTCCTAAATACATGTTTGTTTTAATAAAAAAAAATTACTTAATATGTCAATGATTCAGAGAGAAGAGGAGGAATAACAACAACAATAGGCTGAACAATATGACATGATTCGCCAATTTGAGGCCCGATAGAGGGAGAGAGATGCATACCCTTGACCTATTACAACATATACTCAGGGGATCCTTAGGTAGGTAGGCCTCCTCAAGTTGTATGAGGAGGCTACTTCCCTAAAGGCCCATAGTGTGTTTCTAAGATATCTTATCCGCAGGTGGAATTCCCACCGATAGGCTTTCGAGGTTGGTCCTGACCAGTGGTACACACCCACTTAGGAGGATATTTATTTTATTATAGGACTATCGAAGAGAGAGGTGGATTTTCCCTCATTCCCAGACGTGCCAGCTGGTTTTGTAGCAGGGAGTCAGTTAGTTTACTCCCAGAGATACATTAGAGCACATGTACTATCTCCTTTAGAGTTTCAGGTACCCAGAGGTCAGTTATGTATAGGTGCATTTGGTAGAAAGGATGTGTAGTGCCTCTCACTTATCATTTTGACCTTTTCGCACAACACCAATTACGGACAAAGGATTAGTTGCTCGCTTTTATATTATGTTGATTCTTTAGTACATCAGCCATGACTTGTTAGGTGGTCTGCCATTTTTTTGCGGTAGTTTTATATGACCTTAGATAGATGTTGTTCTCATGCACAAGGGAGGGTCAAATTCCCTTTTGCTTCAAAGCTGTTTTGTTTATTTTTTGAGAGGTTTCCAGAGATGAGACCTAGTTTTGTTTGACAGCCTCGTAGGCTGATGTTCGAGGCCGAGATGCACATGTGGGGTAGATGATGCCCAAGATGGGAGACACTATGTTTCCAGCCAAGATATCGCATGATGCACTCAACTTACTAGCCAGTGTTGACGGGTTGCATCCCTTCATTTTGGTCCAATGTACTTATACTGGATTAGATTGGAGAGGGTGTCCCAACATCCTCTTCACATATGATGAGACGCCAGATGATAGAGGTAATATTACTGTTTTAATTATATTTATTCTAACATGTTCTTTAACTTGTTTTTATTAAATTGTGTAGTGAAATTGTCTAATTATTTTTGTGTACTTGTATATATTTTGCAGACATTGGATCTTTTGATGGCAAGGAGATGCTAGATCCACCACATGATCTAGGTGTCGATCCTGATGACGATAAGGACATGGCCGATGCCGAGGATGATCATGATCAGGATGAGACTGGTGCAGCAGAGAGACATGCTCCTACTCATGGTGCACCGATTCCGCCTTTTTCTAGGCACGGTCGACCTGAGACTAGATATAGGATGGAGTTGGGAAACCAACTCTGTGCATTGATTTTTGATGTAAGCATTAGGCTCGCTCATTACAGAGACATACATGCCGATGAGAGGTTGTTCCAAATGTGGAGAGGCATGCCGCGTGACATGTACGACCTGATGTGGCATGTCGTAGGAGCTATGATAGCTATTACGCGACTGAGGAGGACTGTCCGTAGCTATAGGCATACTATTTGAGCCGTGACATGTGATGGATAGTCTGCGAGCAGCGAGTCACATGCATCTCATGATTGTTCACCTCGCGGCACGCCTGATGAGCATGAGGCTGATCCACTAGGAGCATCTAGTAGTCATCATGGAGATGAGGCTAGACCATCGGCCACGTCCAGTAAGCAACCTGCAGCATCTGTCAGTACTAGTCATGATCATGAGTAGAGTAGACCATCGACTGCCGAGGCTGCACTATTGACTGAGAAGGCCTCCACTACTGCTGCTTATATTGATGTTGTACTAGTACCACCAACTGATACATCTATCAGTACTAGTGATCATCATCATGAGCAGGCTCGACCATTGATCGTTGAGGCTCCACCCTTTACTGCTATTTATGTTGTTATATTACCACCATTTGATCCATGACATTTATATTAAACTTGTATATTTTTAACATTATTCAGTTATACATATATATATATGGTCCATGTATTTTATGTTCATGTTGTAGTTGTACTTAATTTACATGTTGGTGATAATCATGATGTGGCGTATATTTTTAGGTCATGTTAGATATGTTCATTTAATGTTTAGATTGTAGATAGACGTGTATATGTGATAGCATGAGTTATTTGACATGAGATGTATAATTGATGTTTGTGTTCTAATGATGTTAATATATAATGTTAATTTGATGTTTGAATGTGTTTTTTAGTCGAATATGATATTTGTACGATGGTTGTCATGATCGTGATGATGTTTATTAATTAATTTAATATTAAATGACCATGATATTTATTAAATATTATGTCGTGATTGTAATTGAAATTTTAATTTTAATTGTATGTAAAATTGTAAAATTGTATTTTTATTTGTACTAATTGTAATTTTAACTGTAATTGTATGTAAAATATTTATTAATGTAAAATTTTAATTGTAATTGTAATATTTAATTTATTGTGAAATGATTATAATTGTATATATGAAAAATTGTAAAATTGTAATTGTAATTTTAATTGAATTGTATGTAAAAATTTTTAAAATTGTAATTTGTAATTTTAATTGAATTGTATGTAAAATATTTGTAAAATTGTAATTGTAATTGTAAATGTAATTTATGTAAAATTAGTAAATGTAATTGTATGTAAAATTAGAATTGTAATTGTACTTAATCATAATTTATATATGTAAAATTACCGAAAATTGTAATCGTAATTCTACTTCTAATTGTAATGTAATTTTAATTGTAATTATAAAATATTTGTAAAATTGTAATTGTAATTGTAAATGTAATTTATAAAAATTAAAGTAATTAAAATAAAATTAAATGTTTTAAAATTAAAAATTTAATCATAATTAATTTATGTGAAATTAATAAAATTTACCTTAATTAAATGTAATTTTACCTAGAATAAAATATTTGCAAATTTTTAATTCTATTAAGACATGGAAAATTTTAATTGTATTAATGTGAAATGATTTTATTAAAATATTTAAATTTGTAAATTTGTAAATAATTGTAAAATAAAAAATCTAGAATAATATGAATTTTTGTAACATAATAAAGTTTAGAAAATAATGCAAATAAATTCATGTACTTTAGAATTATCATTATTTTATTATGATCTTACATACAAAAAAAACTTTATACAATGGCAGTTATCATCATGTTAGTGCACCGATGTGTCATATTACGAAGACGCACTCGTGTTTCCGAACTTTCCCCGCACCGGCTTCCTAATCCTTCCCCACCGGTAACGAATAAATGCAAATAAAAAAAACACAACTCTATTATCTTTAAGTGAAAAAAGAAGCAATTTGAAAATGGGCGGCAAAATATTTTTCAAAATCTAATTTCATAAAATACCTAAATCTCAAAACACTTTCTATTATTCTCAATGTTATTTTTGCTAAAATTTCAGCCGTGTATCATAGGAGATAGACTCCGAGCAAGAGAGCAGGGCACTGTGAGTGCCAAATACGTTTGAACAGTACATTCGTACAATCGTAAACCAAACTTCCGTATCTGCCCTTGTATCATAGAATTTCAAACCATCTCATGATTAAATTTGATTATTTTTTTTACTTTTTTCTACATTTTTTTTACTTTTTCTGTAGTTTTATCCATTTTTACCCTAAACCCTTCATTTTTTTGTTTTTTTCCCTTTCTTCTCCCTATTTTTGTGATTTCAAAATTAAGGTTTTCGATTTTAGATTGACATCCAACCCATGGGACGACTTGCATAGTCGGATCCCAATCCATTCGGCCATTGCGTGAATTTTTGGAAAAAACGGTTTTTTTTTTTTTTATCGGTGCGCCCTGCGTACGCTACTGCACTAGTGCGCTGTATTATACAGTGCACCGTGAAAGTACTGCGTAGTAAAAAAATTGAAAACATTTTTTCTAAATCCGTGTGCCATATTTGAAATAGGCCACCGGTGCTCCATTTAACGAGGATAACACCGTACGGTGTATTACACCATTTTTGCGGTGTGTTTTTAAGACCCCACGCACCGTACGGTCTATTACACTATTTATGTGGTGCATTTATAATACCCAACGCACCATACAATATATTATACTATTTTGCAATGCGTTTTTAATATCCCCATGCACCGGCTGTGGTGCGTACCTAATGAAAGGCGCACCGATGTCTTGAGATTTATTTTCTACCTGAAAAGTTGAGAATTTATTTATAAATATAGTAATGAATGATATTGTACATGTTTCATATTGATAAAGAAATGACTAACAAGAGATCAAGTAACAAAAATACTGTTAACATATCAAGAAAAGAAAAAAAGACAAGTTCTTTGTAAATTCTTTATAAAAAAATATTATTTTTGAACGATATGTAAGTTTAACTAATATGTATTGTTTATTGTATATCATGCAGAGCCACAAAATGACGAAGCTTGATATGATTATCTCTGATCTAGGACCAGAAGAACATAAAAGTTTAATGGAAAAATTGCAAATGGATGAATCAGGTGAATGAAAAAATACTATTGATCCAATATGAGTTTCTTTTTTTAATTATCATTAATAATATACTTAAAATTATTAGATAACATGTGTCAAATAGTCTACTAATTCACATCTGTTTAATGTTCTACGGGGACCAACAACTCAGAAAATGAATGTTTTTCTAAGAAAAGAAAAAAAATAGAAGATGCAAATGAAAATGAATTGCTCCTTAGCTCATCTAGAGTGGTGTTGGAAGTTAACGGAAGGTGGAAAAACTTCAAAAGTTTGAGGGATCTAGTGGAACGAATGTATAGAGGTTCATCAATCCAATGATTCCAAGAACCAAATTTTATCTAAACTACAAGAAGAGTTTCCAGAGCATTGGTCAATGAGACATGTCAGACTTTTAATAGCAAAAATGCACAACAACAAAAAAGAAGGAATGAAAAAGGTAATATTCTTTTAAATGTTTGTCTAGAATTATTTATAAATATCACTTTTGTTATAATTTTCATATATCAATATAAAAATTAAATATTATATTGTCATGTTACATTTTTAGGAAGATTATGAAAATCTCAAAAGATGAACGAGCTGATATCAGAAATATGCCAGTAGGAATATCCAAAAAGGTGTACAAGGAGATGGTCAAAGAAATGGACAAAATTACATCACAGGAGGAGCCATCTCAACAACAACGTGCTTCAAATGTAATATGTAATCATTGAATTTTTCTATCATTAGGTACAATAAATAAACAATTTAGCATCAAATATTAATTTTCAAGAAATTTCTTGGAGAAAAGAAAAGAAAATGGAACCCATTCAGCACATAAAACATGACTACAAGGAAGAAAAGGGTTGATCTCTAAGTTTGTGAGTAATTGTTACTTCCTTATAACAACTTAACTAGATTTTATTTTTGTATTTTTTAAGTTTTTTTACAAAAATAATCATTGAATGTATTCAAACAGGTGCTAACATACAAAGAAGAACCATCGAACGAATTGATTGAAATTGGGATAAATATGGGTTGTGAGTATATGTTGGCATATTATAATTTAATTGTGGAATTTGTAAGCATGTATCGATCTTGTTTTACTTAGCTTTGTCTATAATTAATAGAACAAAAACATCTTTTATATTAAATATATTATTTGTTATGGGGTATAAAACTTGCATGAAACAAAGTATGGAACTGCGTCAACAGATGAAATTTTGAAAGATGGCATGGTACATGGTTTTGAAAGAATGTGTATAGTTTATGAGTCAATTTTTGTTATGGTACATCATTTTTCTTTTCAATTTACATTGATGTATATTATATAATATTGCAATTTTCATTATTCTCACCAATGTATATACACTCATTTCAGTTTATTTTTATGTTTTTAGATGGAAGGTGAAGAATAAGAAAACAATCAATGCCGTGGACGAAACATTCCTGAAAATAACCCAAGTCATGGAAGTAGCTCTAGCAGTGACACCAGTTCAAGCAAAGAATGATGATCACTATGTTTGGATATCAAAGCAAGACATTTTATTTTTTGAAATATGTCTGTGAAATCAGACATTTTGTTTAATGTAATGGATATAGTGTCCCAATTGAAAGACAAAGGGATACGAATAACTGTCCCATTTTGTATGATAAAGGCTGTCTTATTCATATGTATATATATATATATAATCATAAAATATGTTTTAATTATTCATGTGTTCTCCATTGTCAGTTTCTAAATGTAATTTAATAAAATTTAATTCATAATAATATTGTTATAAGATATATATATATATATATATATATATATATATATGTAATACATGACAGAATAATGAATTTTAAAAAAACACAATAATTATGATATGATATAACAAATTAATCCAAACATCACATTCAAATGCATTAATAAAAATTTAATTAATATGAATATTGTTATAAGATGTGTCGACTTTTGATGAATAATGAATTTAAAACAATCACAATAATTGCACTGTCATAGGTCAATGTTTCTAAAAATACAAAATGAAAACTGGTGCGTGTCAATAACTTTCGACTGGTGCATTTATGTATCTATACGCACCGGTGCTGTTGTACGATCTATGGGCATCGCACAAATACCGATACCAGTTATAAATATCGGTGTGTTTGTGTGATACTGTGTACCAGGGCGTTTATGTATCTATAAGCACCGGTGGATTTGTACGATCCATGGGCACCGTACGAATACATACACTAATTATAAATCTCGGTGCCTTTCTATGATATAGCACACGGGTGTGTCATAAAGGTATACACATCGGTGCCTTGATAGAACCTATGGGCACAACACAAATCCCAAGAACAATTAGAACAACCCTATGCGTTGTATGACCAAAACTACGTCCGGTGCGGTTTTACACCTAAATGTCCCGGTGCGTTCATTTGACTAAGGCAGCCCCAGGGCACCATCTTCATGTACGCACCGGTGCGTTAAATCCAGAGTAGCGCATCAATGAAAAAACATCCGTAATAACTTTCGGCTACCTATTTTTTTTTAGTTGTGTTGAATTTCTATTAAAAGCTCCACCAAAACATCTGTAACCATAAACGGATGTTGTAGCAAATGCTTTTTTGAAAATTTTGGCCAATTTCATAACACTAAAAACCTCCTTTATAACCTTTTCTAGAGGGTCTTTTCCTTGTAGTGGCAAAAGGAATTCTTAGCAAAGTTGGGTCAAACATTTCTAGTTTACAAATTGTATAAAGAATAAGAACAAGAAAATTTTATTAGCACCATCCTAACCACATTAATAATGTGCTTTAAATATGTAAATATGCATCATTTTCCACATTTAAATGTTGTTGAGAGGTGTATGGAAGATGGAAAATGATGAAGATATATTTATTTCAACTACATCATTAATGTGGTTGTGTTAGTTGAGGCAAGCATGGAGAGAATTAGTAGGCCATGTTTGACTATGGATAAATATGTTGAAGTTATGGTTTCTAAGGTTTTATTATAGTCAACATGTAATTGACTATGGATAATCATGGTTTTCCACATCTAACTATGGTGGACTATGATACATTATGATTAACTACAACTCATCATAGTTGTTCATGTTTGATCATGGTTGACCATATTTGGAAATGGTAAACCAAATTTTACCAATTTTAACTAAGATAATGGCCGAGAATGGATGCATGAATCCGCAAAGCACTTGACTATGGAGTGTTTAAGTGGAATTACTGGTAGATGGCTTTCTAATAATAAAATTTTCAAGTTGATAATATTCCAATCCTCAAAATTAAATCCATTATGTTAGCTTAATAAATTCATTATGTTTAAATAAAATTTTAAGCTAAGGTTAAGCTTATTAAATTACCCTGACCCACATTATGAAGGTTCAAGAAAAATCACAGACCTTCATTAAGGATGCATCCAACTTCACTATAGCCACTTAAGGGGGAATATATGTGTTGTTTAAGAGATAATCTAGTTAGGTTTTATAAATATATTAAAAGAGAGAGGAGGATATGATTGTACATGAAATCTTAAATTACCTACCCTTTATGGCAGTCCTAGTCTATATGCTTGCTATTTTTCCTATATGGATAGAGTTTGGAGCCTTGTAATTCCTCGAATAAGTTGCACTAAGGAGATAAATTATCAAGGATATCAAGGAAAAAAAGAAACCCTCCCCTAAACATACCAATCAAAGAAATGGAGGAAATAATAAGGAAAGAATCGAAGAAAGCAAGAAAATAATGCAAGGATATGTAAAGCAAAAAGGAAAGAAAGAAACAACCAGACAAAGAGTATAATAAGGAAATTAAGAAACAACATAAACATACTTTGTTATCATGGCCAACAAACCAAGTCATTAAATTAGTATTGGAGCATCCAATAACATGGGACTGCAGATATTTGTTGCAATTTTCTGCAAGCCAATAATTGCATGATTTATCCTCATGACATTGAGTCTTTTTCTGAATCTATCCTCTCAATCTAATATTGTTTTCTATTCATGTTTTCTTCATATCTCTTTCAATGTTCAACTAGTTTGGAATTGTGGGTGCATGAGTAGGAGGTTGATTTTTTCTTATTTCCTCTTGCTGGTTTCTCTAAGATTAACTCCATGTTGATCTCCATGGCTATGGGTTTTATTTGAAATTATTTTTATGGCTTTTATAATGAGGAAAATATGAGATGAAACCAAAATAAGGATACCCACATCCTCATCCTTATGAAAACCATTCCTTATATGATTCTTGCATGTGTGTTGTTATTTTAAATACTGCTAATGTTTTTTGGTATGCATGTTATTTTAAGTAAACAACACGTTTCCACTCACCCATGGTGTGATCTTAAGTTAAAAACACCTCATTTCATCCCTCATTCCATCCTCCTTCCTCACACTACAAATTTACAAACTACATGTATCTCTTAAATATTTGTACGAACCAAAGAAAAATTGCCATGAACAAACTTGGAAGCATCCATTGTTGTGGAAATGATAGTCATTTTTATTGGGCATGGGGTATGCTATAAAACTACTTTTTATTGGATAAGATATCATCCTCCTTAGACGTAAGGAAATAGGTTAACAACCCAAGACATAGAGGCATTTGGCAAGAGTGAAAGTCTGCCACCTTATGAACCACCAATAGGAAATTATAGGTGGCGTGGTTTTCCCTGATTAAAAATGACGAGGCCACCTATATTTTCAGATAGAATCTAGTGATGGTTGCCCCTATTATGGGTTTGAAAAATAAGCTATGATAGGATTTTACCACTGTTTGAAAAAAAAAGGATAGTGGATTTTATGGTATTAAAATAAATCAATAAACAGAAGACGAGAAAAATAAAAAATGTATAAGAAGATTAGAAGCTAAATAAAATAATTTTTATACGAGGACAAATAAATTAAATAAAAATAGTTGTTGTTTTCTAAATTCAATTTATTATTTTTTGTAAATAAGTAGCAATATATTTCATTATCAAAACAATAAATACATTATAATTATATGCCTGATATTGGCCAAAACTAGATTGACAAACACATCAGTTAGCATTACGACCCATGCCAGTAAACATATTCAACAAAGAGAAATACATCATGCCACATAGTCTTTTGTTTCTTGCCATGCATTTTTAAAATTAATCAGCCCGATTCACTAGAGAAACCCCACTGCTAGAGGCTAGCATAAAACCATTTTGCAATCTTTCCAAAGCGTGAGGTGATCCAAAACAGTACAGAAAGGCATTGCCATATGAGTTCCATGTTGGGTGTGGAACCTGATTATCTTGTTTATTTTGTATCACAGCGTTGGACCCCTATACCTTAATGGGGGCGGAAATGCTGCCCGTAATTAAATGCTGCCTGGGGGTTCCAGGGGGGGTGGCTACAACTTTATGGAGGCCCCCCCTAGCGGGGGGTTTCAGGGGCAATGCCCCCAAAGCTAAAAATAGATGTAAAATTGCCTTGTAAAAGTATAGTAATTTCTAGTCAATCTAGGCCGTTAATTAGGCAGATGATCTGACAGTAGAATTTATGTTTAGTTTAGGGTTTTTTTCCCTAGAAGGCAACCCCTCGCTTGTATGAGGGTATTGTATTGCAGTTGTGTATTGTATGGGTATTCTCGAAGTGAGAAACAGTTAAGGAGACTGTGAGAGAGAATAGAGGATATTACAACGGATCTGTTGTAGGTTGTGTCTCTTCATTTTGCTGGATAATAGAAAGGAATGACTGGATGTTCGGGGTGGACGTAGCCCAAACTGGGTGAACCACGTATATTTGTGTCTCTTTGGTTTTTATGTGTTTTGTGTGCTTGTGTTTTCCGCATATTTTATGTGTTTCATTGCTCCGTAATATACATATTTTTCTAACATTCCAAGCATATAACACTCTTTGAAGGAAGAACTAATAAGCATTACACACCAATGAAACTTCATCTTACCACACAACATTGGAAAAGTTCCAAAATATGCATGAAATGGACTTATGTTCGCTAACAACATAGAAAATTTTCTTGTACATAGATAGAAGAATAATATGTCATGGATAAATTCTGGGCCAAATAAAACTATCAAAGAAACACAAATATACATGCCTTCACTTATCTTCCATGAATAATTCATTGTCTAAAGACAACAAGGTAGGAGTATGCCTACTCTTAGTAGGGGATTAATGAGGTCACTTGATCATGATTCACTGCCCAGATATGTCTTCACTCATGTTATATGAGAATCCATGCTATTAAAATAGAAACGTATGTTACAAGCCATTCTCCTGATGTCCTCCAGAGACAAGAAAATGTTATAATTCTCCACTTGTCTATCCTTGAACAAAACATGGAGAAAAGTAGTAGTCTAATGATTCAATGATGTTGAACTTAAAAAAATCAAACTTCTTTTCCAAAATCAACCAATATTTGGAAGCCATTTCGCCTTCTCACCTATCAATTCCAAGTTTGAAGAATAAGGGTGGTAGCCGATCTCCACACTTTCCATATGTAAGATCTCCTTGTGAACCTCCAGGGGTACTAAGTAAAAAACAATGGCCACCAAATCATAAGATAAAAGACACAACCTTTTTTCCCCACATACCCCCCTTAATTTCTAGCCATCCTCTTCCTTGGAACCATAAACACTACAGAAGAAAGAAAATGAGGAAAAATATAAGAAATACCATGACCAAGAAAATAAACTGAGGGATGGAGAGGAATACCCTAAAGACCAGACCTATAAAAAACGAGGGTGTCCATGATAAAACATTCCATAGGGCCCAAAACCAAGAGGTTATGGAATTCACTTCACATCTAATGCAAAACCCAACCAACCCGACTTAAAAATTAAACACAAGTGAAACCACATACCAAATATCTATGATGCTAGGACAAAAAATACAAATTTTGCAATATAAAAAAAAATAGAGAAGAAAGACCTCAATGAAAATTTAAATAGCTCAAAATTTAACCACTATAGAAATAAGAACTGAAATCTCAACATATCTTGGTTAACCACTGCAAAATAATAGAAGTCATGCCCACAACGATATAATACCCAATTATCCAGAATTCCTACCATAAGAATAAGAAATTAAAGTGATGCATAATGACCCACAAAGTAGAACTCACTGACAGAGGAAACACCTGAAGAGAATTGAAACACAAACACCACTCCCCAACTCGTGTAATCCCCTCCCTAACCATAACAAAGATAAGTCCTATGCTTACTTGTAGAGAAAAAAACTGGAAAACAGTCACTAAAGCATACACAGGGAGAAACCAAAGATAGAGGATGGGGTAGGTACCTTACCTCCATACACCTGACACCTGAGCCAATGATGAACCATCATCCTAGACCAACCTTTAAAAGAAATTATGGCACACATACAAATGAAACAATGTTTACTTCATCCATCCATCGCCACCAAACCTTATCATAGGTGTTACATCAATGCTTGTCCCAAGATAACCGTAATCCCCAACTGTACACCCCCATCAGGAATTTTCTAAATTCAATGTAGACTACATTATGCTTGTTCATTTTTTTAAGACAATATCATATCATTTCTTCCTATATTTCTTCACCATCCATATCATCATAAACTACAGTAATAAATAAGGATTATAAACAAAATAAATAATTTTCATGGTTTTTATTTCATTTAGTAGTAGATATTAGAGAAGAAATGGAGGAATTTCATGGTTTATATCTCTTCTAGTGATAGAGATTACAGAAGTTTCTGTACTTTTGGTTTGTCTTTCATTTATTATAAGGAATGATTGTTTTAGACAAGCTTTCTTTCAAGTATCATGAACAAGAATATGGATTCCATGGTGTTAATTCCATGTTCCTAAGTCATCCAACTATGCAACAATATTTGGAACAAGCCCCCTTTGGGTCTACATACCAAACACGTGCACCCAAATGTTTCTAAGAATACATGCCCTAAGAGAATGCACCTATAAGATCCCACCCAATGAGTGCACTCTATGGTCATGTCCATGGAACTTTTTTCTCATCTTGAATACTCAACTTAACACTCAAGTGTAGAATTCTCACTCAACTATTGGATATAAGTCTTGTCACACCAACTGCTTACGTCTTTAAAAATTTTCACCCAACTTCCTCAACCTGTATAACTTGATTTGTCAATAGCATGTCCTGTATAAATACAAGAGCACCCAAAATATATCCTCAATCCACCCTACATAGTTAACAAATTTTCATACTTTTACTAATAGGCCAAGACATTAGTTTGAGATTTTCATTCTAATGGTCATGGGCCTTGCTAATGGACCAAGGAAATCATTTGTCACACACCATGCCATAGGGGCCAAATCCTACACAATTGGGCCTATTGGAAAGTCACACCAACACTTAGTATGCCTCTCAATGTGGACCAAATATGCATATAGGTTGGTCGAACAAGAGTAGTGGTATCTTTGAATCCACAAGATGTCGTTGGGGTAGGTTATAATTTCATTACAATCATCATGTTTCTCTTTGAGGATGTAACCCAATAGGGTTTTCATTCTCTAGCGAAGGGTGAGGTAATGAATATATTGCCTTATATACTCCCTAGTATGGCTAAGATCAAGGACCGACTCAGAGACCTTAGCTTGAATTTCAGAGTCCAAATGGGCTTGTTGATCTGTTAGAGTGAAGGATTCAATATGTTTGATTTCTTATTTAACTTTACAATGGGTGATAAAAATATAAATTTCAGTGACTGGTTGAGTTTGGGACTGGGCCATTGGTACATCTAAAGAATCACAACCCCTAGATATGTTCCTTGAGCACATTCTTTACATTGGAATTTCTCCAAGAATATACCAGAACCTTACACTTGGGATTTTTGGAGAAGGGTGTGGGACAATGTATAAACTATGGGGAGGTTAGAGTAGAGAAGGAAGAAGGGGAAAAAACTATGACCAAGATAATCAAAGGGGTGGGTACTAAAGCAACTAGATAGATGATGCCAAAGAAACTGGATAGATGAAAGTCGAGGGAAAGAGCTTTGGATGAAGGAGAGAACCGTAGTGATACAAAAAACAATAAAAAACATAGATAATTTAACCTCAGTGTTGCAAATCAGAATTCTAGACTCTAGAATCAGAAACAAAACATAAAATAGAAAATACTAGCTAAAGGTTGTGACCAACATATATTTTACCATCTTGTAAACTGAGTGCTCATTCCAATCACTATCTGTTACTTCTTGGTGGTGACACTTTGACTAGAGTATGCTAAGTCTCATCTCCTGCACCGCAGGGGTTGTGAATAGGAAACCGGTTTTGCAAGAAATAATGTAGTTAGAGGAATGGAGGTCTAGAATAGGAGGGCATAGGCTTTCCTTTACTAGAGTGCTAAAGAACTAGACGCTTAGGGGAAAAATCCCACATATAACCTAACAAAAAAATGAAACTGGTATAAAATGGTGGAGCAAGCCCAAGGAAGGTAAGAAGATGCAGAGGTCATGGGGGTTACTATATTAATTTATTATCTCATCATGACCCATAACATGTGTGCATGGGGAAGTTCCACACTCCAATCCTTATTTAATGCTTTGAAAGGTGAGAATGTGGCGAGCCTACTCCCCCCTTCACTAGTTTTCTTTCCATCACCCCATTAGAGAGCATCTATAACATTATTAAATTTGTAATTTTTCTTGCATTTACTTTGCTCATATTTTAGCATTTATTTTCATTACATTTTTATGTTTATGTTTTGATGGATAGTTTCTATCATATGTTTGAATTAATAATTTTCAACATTTTATGTTTCATTTAATTATTGTTTAATTTTTTTTATTTAAATATTTCTAATTTTATTTAATGATTGTTAAGATATATTATTTTTAAATGTTTAAATATATAACTTAATATATTTTTAAATGTAATGTTAAATGTAATATTTAAGTTTTTGTTGGATGTATTTTAATTTCTTTTTACATGGCTTTAAGGAAATTATTGTAGATGGTTTTTATAATTTTATATTTTTTTCTTTTCATTCAACATTTTTGGGAGTTCAATAATGATAAGAAATGTTCCCAAACTATTTTAAGAAAGGTTTCCAAATGAATGGAAAACATTTCGAGATATTTAATTCTTTTTAGGAATTTAAACTTCAAGGAATTAGAGGCTTCATAATTATATTTCGATATTAAAAACTTTAAATGAATGTTTTAATATTAATATTAAAAATATGATTTTTAAATATATTAAAATATAATTATATTAATTTAATTATTATGGACTATGGGACCCATGTTGAGGATCAAATATGAATACATGATGTACATAAATGTTCCTTCTTCTTTAATGTTAATATGCATATGTTCAATTATGTAAATTATAGTGGGGAAATGGGCTAAATATAATTTCACATCCCAAATAGTTATAGGACAATTGGGAAAGGCCCAAGGAGAGCCATGGGAAGAGGCAATTGTCTACCAAGATTTCCTCTCCATGGAGATATATGATGTCAATAAGGGAAAAGGGTTGGCCAAGAAGGTGAGAGGGGAAAAAACTAAGGAAACCCTATTGGAGGAGACCCAAAAGTGTTAGTTATTGAGCTAAAATACCTCAATATAGGACATTGTTGGAGAAATAGGAAGGACACTACCAAGAGGAATATTGTATTACACCAATTGTGGTCACTGTCAAGGAATTGTCGTGGATGTGAAATTGGCTTAATATGGTTAGTGGAAACCAATCCTCATTCGTTGAGAGAACTCTTTTGACCATTGTGGTTTTTGTGGCAGAACAAGTTAATTAACTAGATAAGTGGCATCTTAAAATAATTTATTTGTATGTTTGTGTAAGAAATTTGTGTACGTCCTTAAAAAAAAGGAGCCTAGTTCTCAAGAAAGAACTATTGGAAGTGTAGTTCCTTGATTATATTACCAGTATTTTGGATATCTATAACACGGACTAAGACTATCTGAATTTTGTGCAATTATGAATATTTTATTCATTTCAATGATTAGAGAGTTATGTGCTCTCTCAATACATTAAGGGAATTTTGAGGTCTAAAATTGGCCTCCTAAGGAAAATTTACAATCAAAATTCACTTTATGAGAACCAATCACATTTTAGGGGATGACACCATCCCTAATGGTTGAGGTAGCATTGCTTGAGCTAAAGGTACTTACTTGTCACATTCTCAATGGTGGATAAAAACTTATGGTTAACCATGGTAGTGCTATAAATATTTTTAAAGTCATAAATTAAAGTACTCATAATAAATGTCATTTCACAGTTTTTGAATAAAATATTATTATTGTCATTTCATATTTTTTGAAAGAAACAATGCATATCCCTACACAATCTTCATGCATTTACACACTTTTCAATAAATATTATCTTTTTCTATTTTCAAATATTTATTTATAAATCAAATCAATTCAATATGTAATATAAAATTCATACATAAAATAATATATTATATTATATTATTTTTATTTAGTATATTAATTACATGTTATTATATAATTTAAATAATATAAATTTTAATTAATAATATATTCTATAATTAAGAATTTATGAATTTATATTTATATTTTATTTTAAGTTATTTAACTACAAAGGACAAATGCATTAGTTATGCAATTATAATGACTTTTTCTTGAAAATCTCATTCTTATTTATAGTCACATCAATACAATTTTTTTATTAATTTTATTTTGGTACAATTTTTGAATTGAATTTAACCATGGTTACATGGATTTCAATGCAAAAAGTTAATTTAAAATTCATAAATATTATTTTATTGGTTTAGATATTATTTTATTATTTCCTTAGGAGGTCCATTTTAGACCTCAAAATTTCCCTAATGCTTATTGAGGTACTGTGATTAACAAAAATCACCTAGAATTGCATTAATAAATGATAATTGAAAATTTTTTGATTAAAGTAATGTGATGATGAATGAGAGACCATAATTGGATTAGTTGGTCATATGATATGGGGTGCTTACCATGGAACAGTTAAACCACACAAGGTGGTTGTTGTTGGGATGATGAAACACTCTTAGAGTGCTTTCCACAACTGATAAATTGACTATAATTACAATTATTGCATGAAGTGGCCATGATTTCCAAAAGTATTGAAAAATAACAATAAGTTTTTGTTTTCTCCAAAATTGAACGATGGCTAAAATATTGAAAGTAAAATTGAATATTTTTGAGGTTGTAAATGTTTATGATTATTGATAAAAAAGTTTTATTTTCTTATTAATATTCCTAAAATTAAAATCCTTCATTTTGAAGGTGAAGGACCCCCTTTATTTTTGTTCTTGTTGCAAGACTATCATGACTAGAGATAAATCTCATGATTGATAGACGATTTAAAAAACAACTTGCAAAGATAAAATAAATCTAAATGAAAATATATTTCTAATGGGAGATAAAGACTGAGAATTTTTTTTTTTTGACAAAATAAAGAATATGAGCATCGAGGAAATTGTCATATTTAAGGTGGGGAATATGTAATATCCCTAAAGCATGTGATAAATTTAATAACATGAAAATATAATGGAATTAAAAGGTTTTAACATAATCGAAAACATATATTTCTCCATGAGTTGACACCATGAAGAATAATTTATAAATTCTTAAGAAACCTTGGATTGAAGTGAATAGTTGCAATGACCATTCACGTTATCAATATAATTCTTTTCTTGATTATGGATCTTGACGGTGATTATATGGAATTACATCCTCAGAAATCTGGTGGTCGGTTACTCATTAAGTTCCAATTATCGATTATTAATGTCTAATTATTCATATCTTTTTGGGGGGTAAAAAGTCCCAAAATGTATATGACTTTACCTCTATTTCTTATACTACACATATAAATTGTAGGAGCTTTAGCAGTCATATATTTCCAGTTTATTCCAAAATTTTCAAGATCTTTGGTCTCATGATGCTACTTAGTGTTGTGAGAGGTTTGTAGGAATTGGGATATGAGCTATAGTTATTTGCAAAAGAATATTTGAGGGTGGTCGTTGATAATGCATTACCATTTATACGCAAAAAAATCCTTTAGCCATTTGTAGTTGCCATGAGAAGAGTTGGGGAGCATTGATTCAATGATATAGTTATTATTATGAAGTCAAATTTCACAAATATATTTGGTTTTAGAAGCGGGAAATAATGGAAAGGATCGCTTAATAAAAAGTGATAGTGTACACCTTGTTGGACATGGGAAGGATTCGTAGGGTCGATGTGGTAGGAGGTGAATAAATATGATACTTCAGGCAAGTCATTTTGGTTATGGGTGCCAAATTACCAACTGAAATGTCGATAGAAGCTAGTGGAGAAAAGGGAAAATAGTTCAAGAGAAAGATAAGTATTCATGCTCTTTCTTAAAAATATATGCATATGTATCGTTTTCTTAAAAACAAGTATTCATGTTATTGAATCTTTTATGTAAAGATCAGTAACTTAGGCAAATTTTCTTGAGAAAGAATATATGTGAACCCTGCACATAAAAATATAAAGAGGTCATGAAATTTTCATGAAAGAGAATGCATGTGAACTTTGCACATAAAAATATAAAGAAACCATGTTATTTTATTGGAAAAGATTGCAGTGAATTATTTGTGGAAAGTAGTGTCATTTTATTTATTTCTTTGGAGATATTTGCATGATTCCTATGGATTTGACTCTTGAAAGAGAATATGCTCTTATATGCACATATATAATAGCTAATTTGATAATTTTATTGGAAAGAAAGATGTACAAAAATAATAACTACTATGTTAGAGAAATATGTGTTTATATTCACAACGATAAAGAACGTTGGGCTAGTTTCTTTTGGATAAAGATTATGTAGTTGCATGCACAAAGATAATAATATACTATGCTAGTTTTCCTTTAAAATAATATGGGTAGTTGCGGTGGTTTTTCTTTTGGAAAATAATGTGTTTTGCACAAGGAAATAATAGTTAGTGACGTGTTTATATTTGCAAATATGTTTCTCTTCTTGTGCGAAGAGATGGTGATAACCAAGGAGGTTATTTTAATTATTATTGTGTTCATGTGGGTAGAAGTATAATATAATTATTTCCCTTTCTCATGATACATGTGAAGTAAGGATAAATAAGCTTGACTTAGTAATATTTATGTATTTTACTTTATGCATGTGAGATTTGGATGGATAGACATGTGTCATAACCATACACATGTAAAGATAAATAGATATGTTTTGGTAGTTATGTGGTCTTAATTAATGTATGTGTGGTTTCAATAAAAGAGGAAGTTCTTGATAGTTTGTATACATTTCATTTATGCACAGTAAAATATGTTTGAAGCATAACTAGTAATTATTTATTATTGCAGGTTTGATAAATATTTTATATAATCATAATTTTGGAGTTTGTTGATGCTAGTAATTGCAGGAAAGGATTGTGACTTACATGAATGATGGATTATATTTATCATTATTGTTGGTAAAGAACTAATGTTCCATTCAAATTGATATAATGTAAACTGCAAAATAATCTACTATAGTTAACCACCAAGCCACAAAGACATAATTTTCGAGGAATTATGGCATAAAATTATTTCATGATTAATGTAATAGCTTCTAGCTAGTTATGCTAAAGATTATATTTATTTGTAAGATTTTTAACAATGGTAAAGGGATGGAATCCCTTATTCAAATTGAGTGAGGGGTGAACACCCTCATGAAATTTTTAATAAAATATTTTTTTTGTTGATTTTTTCCCTACGAGATTTCCAAGGTATATAGGTATCCATTGATGTGTTTGTTTTTAATGTATTTCTAATTATGTGGCTTCCTTGCATGACATTGTCACTTAAATTATCAAATATGTGATTAGCCAACCTAATTAAATTAACAATGGTGATGTAAGGTTAAATTAATTTAATTGACGTTAAATTAATTCAGTAACTGTCAACCGATGTTCATGTAATTATGAAGTGCACGTGCACAATATATGTTAGGAATTCTATTTTTGGATTTTAAAATATGAAATTGATATGAATATGAATGAATGATAGATTGAATCAAATTATTGCCACACACATGTTATTCCCATGAAAATCACTTCAAAGTGAAATGAGATTAGGAATTGAATTGAAACTTTCATCTATGAATTCAAAATTACAAAATCTAATTGCATAAAGGAGACTTAAATTCTACTTGTATAAAGGAAATTTTAAATCTATTTGTAGAAAAGAAATTCTAAGTCTACTTGAAAAAAGAAGATTCTAACCCTATTGCAGAAAGAAATTTTAATTCTAATTGCAAAAAATGTAAAAATGTTTCAACTATGTCTATTCTTGACAAAAGGAAATAAATCAATGCTGAAGTTCTCCAATGAAATATCAAAATGAACTTGTAGCTTCAAATGGTTACTAATGTGTGTAACTGTGCTTGAAAATATAGCTATTCATCATCCACGACTTTACTTGGTGAAATTAACTAAGTTATGAAAAAAATGGTGAATGAAATAAACAATATAAAGTAAATATTTTTGTATTTTTATGAGAACTTTGTTTTTATAATAAATTGAGAAATTAACCTAGGGAGTGATAAAAAAAATGCATCCAAATAATATTATATATCAAGCCAATTAAAATGAACATAAAAAATAATCGACTCTTACAACTCTCTAGGAGGCCCTCCTATTGATTGCAAGTTCATAATAAAATATTACTTAGCCAGGCATTTTCTCAGGAGCAAAGTAATTATATTAATCACAAAAGTCTTCAACACAAAGAGATTTCAAAAATTAACAATGATAATCAATGTTTCTATCCTCAACTCAGGGATTTTTATACTATTTTATTAAATAATTGTTTGGGAGTCATAGGCTGAGAGGTAATCAAGCTAATTCAACAACTAGGAAGTAAAATCAAAAGAAAATATTTATTCTTGTGATTTTCTACTAAAAGAGAAAATCATGAGGGATTCTCTAGAACACATCAGATTCAAACTTTTCTTGATCATTTCCACACTTGCTTGATTCTGCTATGAACTACCTTCAAAATCTGCTCATTGTTGGAGTGTAATAACTAGAGTTGAATTTTGGTTTTACTTCCATATCTCTCGAACCATGTACCTTGCAAGATCATCAAGATAAGTGGATATCCATATGTTTACCATTTTCCAAATACTGGTACCTTTTTTTCATTATCTGCTGCACTAGAACCTGTATAATGATGGATATATTTTCATAATTCTTAGTCAGTTGCAGGATGAACAAGATTCGGTAGTTGTAGGAATGACTAAATTAAATTTGGCAAAGAAAAAAAATATTATAAATCATGGATAATCAATACCTTTTTGAATTTTTGAGAATAACTATGATGACCTTTTAGACTGAAATTGTTACAAAATGATTATGAATAGGATAAAAGGAAGGAAAAAGGGTTGTAAAAAAGAAAATAATTTCAAACTTCAACAATGACAATGATTTTATATAATGGCCAGTTAAGGAATATGGAATAAGTGATTGGGAATTTTAAATGCTAGTAAATCCCATAAAAAGTCTCTAATCCTACGTATTTTTACACAAGGTCTACTGGGGGATGTTGCAAGTGCTATCATAGAGAAGGCTGCAACATTGGCATCTTTTGGGTTTTGTAAGACACGAAGTAGAGGTATGATGCTAATGGAAATAAGTTTAGGTATGACATTAACAAAAATTACATGACAATATATGTAGTAGACTGCATTATATATGAGACACATGATGGTGTTAATAACCTCATTGAAGAACGATAAGAGTTAATGTATTCTTTAAAAGAAAACTATGCTCATGGTATTTGTCTTTATGAGGATAAATGGAAATAATAAATTTTGTTGCATTGTTTGTATCTAAATCATGAATAATTTTGAATACTCACAGTGTAATTAGTGATAGTGTGGATTAACTACCAAATTTTGCATGCATACTCTTATGATAATTTTTAATGGTACATTTAAAGGAAATTGATTAGAATTATAATTCACTTCTTATAAGAAAAGAATGAATACATGTATATTTTTGTGGCATAGCAAAGGAATGCAGAAAGTTGTGGGTTTTCCTTGAAGAGGGAAATATAATGTTTTGAAAGGCATTGAAAGAACCCCTTTGAATGTTGAAGATAAACAACGAGTCAAGTGGTAGATCCTGATTGTAATGACTAATTTTCTATTGAGTCTTATCATGAGTTTTGATTGAGGCTATGATGGTTGGCAACATTGATTATTTATCATATTGCACTACCCTAATGAATTAGTATTGCATGACTAACTATTAAACCTATCCTTGAAGGTACACTGCAATATGCATAATTTGGATTTTAATTGAATGTTATTTGATAGTTTAATAATGTGTTGAAATGCATGAGATGAAATAGATTATGTATTTTCTACCAACTTAATGATATAACTAGTAGTAATGAGATGATGTTGATTACATTATTTGTGTAAATTTCACAACTCTACAAGTTGATGATTCAATGATGATGTTAGCTGGTATGCATCATACATCAAAAAAATATGTTAATTTCATCCTTTATAATTTCACTGAGTTCATGTTAATATTGTGGTGACACTACATATGAAACCTAATCAGTTATTTCCATTATGTCATGGACATGTGTCTTTGTTGACATGGATAAACAAAAGACTATATGGAATTTTGAATCTCTTAGAATTACTAATGTATTTAACCAAGAAATTTATGTGTGATTGACTTCAATTTAGTGATTCTCCATAATGATTGTTTATTTCATATGTATGTGTAAATAAAATTTCATCTCTCATGAATTAAAACTATGGTGAATGGAAATCATTGGATTAGAAAGTCTATATCTCTTACGAGGTCCTATTTCCTTAACTATTGTTTTGGAAAACAACTTCCTGGAAATTTTGTTTTAATTTTCTTATATATAGTATGGAAAAGGTTTTCCAATTCTCTATGCTTATTTTTAATGCATAGAAATGGTTTATGAAAAAAAATAGGACCAATAATTTTTTACATTGTTGAAATGTTGAGGACGTTGATGCATGTGGAAAGAAAAATCGACAAGATATTTTCTAAGTAATAGTATTTTTTAGAAGGTATGGTTTTATCAAAATAAAGTGTGACTAATGTTCTTCCAGTTAGATTAAGCAGTGGTAGCTTAATGGAAGCATGATAATGTCACTAAAATTCTAGTACAATAGAATATAAGAACCAATTCAAGGTAAAATATTGCAATGTGATTTTTAACTGCAATGCGATATGAAAATTCCATTATGAAGGTATAATGTTTATTGTTATGGTAGATTGTGCATAAAAATATAGTAATGTTTTTCTAAATTTCTTGTTGATTATTATTTGGAAAATTTGAAATGAACACAACCCATATGACATGAGATGCCATTCATTATTTATTGTCAATTTACTTTTATAGGCTATGGGGCCCATGTTGAGGGTCGAACATGAATACATGATTTACATAAATTTTACTTCTACTTTAATGTTAATGTGCATATAGTTATTTATTTAAACTACAGTGGGAAAATATGCGAAAGAGAATTTCACATCCCATATAGTTATAGGACAGTTGCGAAAGGAAATAGGAGGCCCATGGGAAGAGGAAATTTCCTTCCTGAGTTTCATATCCCTAGAGATAGATGATATCAGTATGGGAAAAGGGCTGGCCAATAAGGTGAAAGGGAAAATCTTGAGGGAACCATGTTACTTTTGGAGCCTATAGGAGGAGGTCCGAAAGAGTTAGTTGTTGAGCTAAAATTCCTCAATATAGGACATTTTCAGAGGAATACGTATGATGCTGCCAAGAGGAATCTTGTGTTAGACCATGTGTGGTGACTGTTAGGGAATTGTCTTGGATGTTAAATTTGATCAATCTGCTTAGTGGAAACCAGTTCTGATTGGTTGAGAGATCATTATTTTTCCCACTATGATTTTAATCAGATAAGTTATGTGTTAAAATGAATTTTTTTGTATGTTTGTGTAAGATTTTGTTGCACATCCTAAGAGGAAAGGAGCCTAGTTCTCAAGAAGGAACTACTGGAAGTGTAGTTCCTCTACTATATTACCATTCTTGTGGATGTCTATAGGAGAGGCTAAGATAATATGCACTTTGTGTAGTTATGCCTATTTTAATCATTTTGGTGATTATAGAGTAATGTGTTCTTTGAGTACTTTTTGAGGTATTGTGATTAAAAAAAGTCACCTGTCATTGCATACATAATTAATTATTGAAAATGTTGTGAGTAAAATAGTGTGATGATGAATGTGAGATACTATTTGGATTACTTGGTCATATGTTATGGGGTGCTTTCCATGGAGGCTTTTAAACGACCAAAGGTGATTTATATTAGGCTAATAAACCACTCTTAGAGTGCTTGCCACAATTGATAAACCACTTGTAATTACAATTATTACATGAAGTGGCCATGATTTCCAAAAGTGTTGACAAATAACAATATGTTTTTTATTTCTCCGAAAGTATACAATGACTAAAGGATTGAAAGTAAAATTGAATATTTTTGTAGTTGTAAATTTTTATTATTATTGATAAAACATTATTTATTTTCCTTATTTATATTCTCGAAAATAAAATCCTTCGTTTTGAAGGGAAGGACCACCTTATTTTTTGTTATGGTTGCACAACTATCATGACTAGAGATAGTTGTCATGATTGATAGATGACTTAAAAATCAGATTTTGAAGATAAAATAAATTTGAATGAAAATACAATTTAAGTGGGAGATAAAGTTTGGGGGAAAACACAATAATGATGAAAGAAAGAAGATACGGTCACTAAGGATGATGTTATATTTAAGGGGGGAGTACGTAATATCCCTGAAACACGTGATAAATTTAATAACATGAAGATATTATAGAATTAAAATGTTTTGATGTAATCCAAAATAGTTAATTCTCCATGAGTTGGAAGCATCAATAATAAGTTATAACTTCTTAAGAAACCATGGCCTGGACTGAATGGTGGCAATGAGCATTCAAGTTTTCATTATAATTATTTTCTTGACTATGGATCTAGGCAGTAATTACAAAGAATAGCATCCTCGGAGATCCAATGTTCAATGCTCACTAAGTTTTTATTATCGATTAATAATGTTACATTATTAATCTTTTTTGGGGGGGTAAGAACTTCTGGAATTTGTATGGATTTACCTCCAATTCTTAGACTACTTTAAAAAATTGCAAGAGATTTTGCAGTCTTACATTTTTAGTTTGTGCCAAAATCTTCAGGAGCCCTCATCTCTGACTACTACTTAGTGTTGTGAGATATTTGGAGGTATTGGGATATGAACTAGAGGTCTCTTCATAAGAAAATTCAAGGGTGGTTGTTGACATTTCATTACCCTTTCTCTGACAAAAAAATCCTTTTCGCATTTTTAGTTGCCGTAGGAAGAGTTGGGGAGCACTGATTCAATGACATAGTTATTATTATGAAGTTAGATTCCCTAAAAAATTTTGGGGTTTGATGTGGAAATACTAGAAAGTATCACTTAATAAATTGTGATAGCTTACGCATTGTAGGAAATGGGAAGGAGTCATAGGGTCAATGCGGTAGGAGGTGAAGAACTATGATAATTCAAGAAAGAAATTTTGGTTATGGGTGCCAAATTAAAAACTAAAAATTTGGTAGAAGCTAAGGGATAAAAGGAAAAATAGTTCAAGAGAAAGATAATTATTCATGGTATTTATATATAAAAAAATATTTAATATGAATCATTTGCTTAAAAATAAGTATTCATGTTATTGAATCTTTTGCATAAAGATAAGTAGATTAGCTATATTTTATTGAGAAAGAATACATGTGATCCCTGAATAAAAAAAAGATAAATAAGTCATGATATTTTCTTGAAAGATAATGCATGTGAACTTTGAACATAAAAAGATAAAGAAACCATGTTATTTTATTGCAAAATATTGCAACAAATTATGTGTAGAAAGTTATATTATTTTAATAATTTCCTTGGATATATTTACATGATTCCTATGCATTTAACTCTTAAAAAAAGCATGTGCTTATATGCACATAGATAATAGCTACTTTGCTAATTTTCCTGGAAAGGAATATGTACAAAAGAATTGTTATTGTATTAGAGATATATGTGTTTATATCCACAAAGATAAAGGCTATTGGGCTAGTTTATTTTGGATAAAGATTATGTAGTTGCATGCAGAAATATAGTAAGCTACTATGCTAGTTTTCTTTGAAAATAATATGGGTAGTTGCGGTGAATTTTATTTTGGAAATGTTTGTGTTTTCTGCAAGGAAATAATAGCTAGTGAGGTGTTTATCTTTGGAAATATTTCACTCTTCTTGTGCAAAGAGATGGTGATAACTGTGTTATTTTAATTAGTAATTATTATTTTAATTATTAATTATTATTTTAATTATTAATTATTATTTTAATTATTATTATAGTAGAATATAACTATTTTCATTTCTCATGATACATGTAAATTAGGGTTAAATAAACATGCGATGGGAAAAATAATGAGAGTGGGGGGAGGGGGGGTGAGTCAATATTTACAAGAATCACAATGTTTCACTTTTCTTTATTGATTTCTATAGATGACTCTAATTATTCCAACTAGCATATGCACGCGACTAGCTTGCGTATACCCAAATAACTTAATTTTTAGATAAAAATTCAGAAACTTTACTTAGGACAATTCATCATTTATACATCATATATTTAAGTAGTAAGCATGAGCAATAATAACATAATAAATCATCACACAAAGGCATCACACATGAACACCAAGAATTAAGGTGAAAACCCAAGTCGAGAGAAAACCACTGTTGTTGTTGTCTCCATCTTCAATATTTATTATATAGAAAAGTTCTTACAATGTTGTACTGGCGCAGACTCATACCAGCACATAGGTACCCACCTACAAAAGGCTGCAACCTTCTCTAGTTCTCTATTTGCTACTGGAAGGGAGCTCCAACCCCCTGATCTCCTTTACTTGCCACCACTAGAAGGGTTCTTCGACTCCCTGCTCTCATTTACCAACCACTACTGGAAGGGAGATACAACCCCATGAACTAATCACTAGCTCTGACTAGTATGAAGCTTCAACTTCAACATTGAAGGCTCCAACTCTCAGCACCACTGCAGACCACGTTTCATAAATTTTCACGCTAGATCCACATACTTCAATACATCACAACTTTACGCCTATTTCATCACATTATCCATGCTGAACATATTAACATCATATAATCCAAATATCAAGATAGAAACTAATTACTATAACAAAAATATTCATCCAAATCTTGGAAACAACTACTAAAACAAAAAATCACCAAACAGTCGAATACTAAACCCATTAGTGGAATTTTGAGGTCTAAAATGGGCCTCCTAAGGAAATTATAAAATAATAATGGAAAAAATCAAATAAGATTTGATGATATCATCAAATTTTAAAGGGAAAAAAGAAAAAACTCCTTTTTCAACTTGTATTTTCAACTTATCTCCAAAAGTTTTTACTCAAATTTTGAGTGAGAGTACTCTTTGGATGAAAAATTTAGTTCCTCAATTAACGAGTACCCATGTTGCATACTTTTGATGGACCCTGCTACACGAAAAATGAGAAGTACATTAAAAACGTGATTGCAATCACGTTTTTTCATGTATTTCCCATTTTTCACATAGTAGGGTCCATCAAAAGTATGCAAGATGGGTAATCCTTTGATGAGGAATTAAAATTTTCATTCAACGAGTACTCTTTCTTGAAATATGAGTAAAAATTTTGGGAGATAAGTTTAAAATACAAGTTGAAAAAGTAGTTTTATTATTTTATTATTTTTTAATATTTTTACCCTTTTACTTAAAAAATGGTGAATCATCCCCCATGGTTGACATCATCATCTTGAATCCTATTTTTTCTTCAAAATTTTATTTTGGTTGTACATTTTTCTTAGGAGGCCCATTTTAGACCTCAAAATTCCCCTAATGAACCATTGAAGAAAACGATCACTTAACCAATCACCAACTCAATTCATATAGAATAGTGAGATCACTGTAACCAGAATATCAGAACTGAACCCAGACTACTGCATCAACACAATGAATCAATCACAACCCTAATCATTCATAAAACAAAATGTATAAACTACTTCAATTAAGGAAACCCACGTGTATACACACTTTTCTATAGAGAAACCTGCATGCAGATCTCAAAATACTAAGTTCTTAAAAATGTTACTCTGAATCAATCAAAGAATTGGAGAAAGATATTCTGAAATATTTTTTTAGGTTAAAAATTTCTGAATCCACATACAATTAGCAACATCACGTATCCTTTTCAACTACTCAATTTCAACATCGTACATTCTTACTAAAACCCAGATCAACATGAAGACATCATTGACAGAAAATAAAAATATAGCATCATTGATCTGATTGATCAATTATTTATAAGAAGAAACCCTTCCTTAATGCACACGGCATCAACAATCAACCAATCACTAATCTTTATACACAATCAACTAGCAACATAATCAATACTCAAACAACCTAGATCTATATGAAGACGTCATTGACAAACAAAAAAAACACAACAAAATTGATCAGACATTTCCTTCAACATTATTCAACAAAACCCTAGCTTGCTTACGCAGCTTCCATAATACCACTCCTAGACTGCAAACGCTTCTTACGAAACCAGCATGTGCATAGATCTCATTATTTTCTCTGAATATATACGTGCCTTTGATAATCCGAACCCGCGTGTAGATGTGAATTCATTGTGACAGAATTTCGTATATATCTATAAATATTACAGGACTTCATAACACTTCAAGGTAGAAAACTTGCTCATATCATATCATTTACTTCAGAAATTATGCGCGAGACCATAGATATAAACAACTTATACAAAAATCATACAAATAAATAGTCATTTCAGGTCTAGAGATCTCGATCCATTATTGTATTCATGAGTGCATCAAAATATCAGATCTATCTATTGAATATAGCCCAATCCATACAAATATAATTAAGATGAAGTAGTCATTCAATTCTCATTCACATGCACACACTTACACTATGATCTTCTCCTCCTTATATAGTTTAAGGCTTATCCAAAAACCACACAAGTGCTGGTGGTATTCTTGGACGAGATAAAATAGTTGTTACTGTGCTCAATATTATGGGCTAATACCATGGTAAATACCCTTGGTATGGTTAAAATTGGTGCGCCAACACATACATGACTTTTCTTCTTTGTACTTTCATGTATACGCAACTTTTCTTCACCAAAACTGTGTATGCACTAATTTTGGATGTATACTTAAGTTCCCTTCATCAAACTTGCATATACATCTTGAAACTTTAACGTCATCATTCCTCTATCACTAACTAGAATTCCTTTCTATGTCACATTTAATCTAACTTGTACATACATAAATTAATTTACATCTTTAGCAAATAGGTTTCTATCAAAAAGGAAACTCATCGAGTAGGTTGCCATCAAGGACAACATATTACATCATAATGCCAACAACATTCCTTGGTAATCTTTATGTATTTTTATTTATGATTGTGAGATTTTGATGGATACACATGTTTCATAACCATTCACATGTAAAGATAAATAAACACGTTTTGTTGGTTATGCTCTCTTAATTAATGCATCTGTGGTGTCACTAAAAGAGGCATGTATAGATACTTTGTATACATTTTATTTATGCACATGAAAATATGTTTGAATCATAACTAGTAAATATTTATTGTTGGATTGATTTAAGTATTTTATATAATCATGATGCTAGAGTTTTCTGATGGTAGTAATTGGAGAAAAGTATTGTGACTTATGTGAAGGATGGATCATATTTAACATTATGGCAGGAAATGAAATAATGGTCCATGCATATTAAGGGAATACAAACTATAGGATAATCTACTACAGGGAAGCACCAGGCCACAAAGATGCAATGCTCAAGGAATTATGGGGTAAATGATATCATGACTAATGTAATAAATTTTAGCTAGTTATGTTAGAGATGATATTCTTTGTAATATTTTTAACAATGGTCATACGATGGAATCTCTTACTTCCATTGAGTGAGGGGTAAACACCATCGTGAAACTTTTAATAAAATAAATGTTTTCCAATTTTTCCCTATGATGTTTCTAGGGTATAACAGTGTCCATTGATGTGTTTGTATATTATGTCAACCTAATGATGTTTCTTCCTTTCATGGCATTTACACTTACATTATCAAGTATGCGATTAACTTGCCTAATTAAATGAACAATGGTAATGATGTAAGGTTACAACAGAGAGCTTTATGTTAATATGATGCAATAATGGTTGTTACATTATGTGATTTTATATTCCATTTCCAAAGTTACTTTATTTAATGATGATGATTTTATCTAATGGTAAGTTAAGGAATATGAAATACCTGATTAGGAATTTTACATGCTAGTAAATCCCATAAAAAATTATAATCTTGTGTATTTTTACACAAGGTTTACCAGGGGATGTTACATATAACTTTTGGGGGCAATGTTAAATCGATGATGGTTGTGAAAATAAAGTCTTATGTGTGAGGAGGTTTGAAGTTTAAATTCTTCCAATTCCCCTATGATTATGGAAGGGACATACGTAGGCACGTAGAAACGTTACAGTGGTACATTGGTAGCGGTTGAAATTGACCCATGTGATAGGGAATATGAGACTTTCAACCCGTGTGACGCAAGTACGAGACCAACCCAATTGCTTATTCCTCGAAATAGAAATAAATAAATATTTATCTGAATTATATATATATATATATATATATATATATATATATATATTACAGTTATTTATCAATACTTTTATTAATATTTTTCATAGATTGTTAATTTAATTATTGTTTTAGTATTTTGATTTGTTTTTATAAAATTTATAACTACGTTTTTTTCCCCCTTTTTTTTTTCTCTTGTGGAAAAAATCATAATTTTTACTATAAAATGGAAATTACAATATGTTTATGCATCGACGAGCTTTCAAAAATTGGCTAACAATCATCCAAAAAGTAAAAAAGCGAGCCTGTAACATGCTCAATTCCTATGTTTAAAATAAAATTATTATTCATGATTTTATTTATATTATTATTGGTGCCTTCCTCATCAGGGACTATAGAATTTTCCTTGTGGTCAAATTGCATTGATCGTGCATTGTTTTTCTATTTTTTCGTAATTTTAACCAAATTTTCATGAAAATGTTGAATTTCACTATTTTCCATAAATTCCAAAATATTTTTCAAATTTTCTAGAAATCTTATTCATGATTTTCGATTGGCCTAACAACATCCAATGGGACATAATTCCACTGGTTGAAAGAATTTTATTTTTGGTATTTCTTAGTGACGAACAATTTACTTAAAAAAAAAATGAGTGGCTATTTGTTCGATGAGTGCTCTCACATGAACACTAAGACTAACTTTGTTATGGTTATGCTCTTCCCCATGATGAAAAAAATGACACTTGAAGGTCCTTTGCATAGGTGCGGGGTTGGCGATACAGAAATCATTATGCATATATACTTTAACATATTTCTAGATTTTATGTATTGGAAAATTAGCGGGGTTCTTTCGAGAGAACGAGGGTGCATAGGGAAATCAATGTTAAACTATTAATGTTATTTTGTTATTATTATTATGTTTCATTGTACAAAATATTTGACTATACAAAATATGGGGTGTGTTTGTCAATTTCCTAAATTTAACATTTGGTTGTGCAAAGATAGTTTTATAAATTTCCAAATCATATATTGTGTTATCACTCTATAATTTCTCAAGGCTAAAGAAAGAAATCAATGAGGTAAATATCAACCACTTTTGGAGATTAGGATCTAGCCTTCCTAATGCTTAGAGAGGGTTCTCTCTTAATGATTTAATTTTGTTGTTTTAATTGATTTTAGGCTAGTTATGTATGAATGATTTGGTTTGATTTTGATTTGGTTGGTGGAATTAATGATTTAGATGGATATGTGTCTTTTTAATCTCCATTGGGCTATGGAGTCAATATATCAAGAAAACATAACAGAATCAAGTTCTAAAGGAAGTGTTACAGGGAAAGGTAGCTGAGCCAAAATCAGATCTTAAAGACTGAATGATGAAGTGGCTTTCAATCGGGATCAAGGATAAGTTAAGGATTCCTTAAAATAGATGATGAAGGAAGGTGAAAGAGGTGAATTGAGATCAAAGAGCAATCAATGATTCTCAAAACTAGATATCATAATAAAACATTAAAATGAATAATAGTTCAGAACAGAGTGTATTTAAACAAATTCTGCAATAAAATTCCTATTATAACATTTAAATTTAGAAAACATGGAAGTTTATGGAATATTTAAGGAAATAACATGAAAAATTGAAATATACTTCACTGAAGTAGCTCAACACATGAATCCTGTAAAGAAATTCCTTTATTACTTGTCCTGTCTCTCAACTTGAAAAAGGTACAATAAACCCTCAAGTAGTAGATCAATTCAACTATAGAAATATTCAGGAATCCATACTCAATACTTCAAATTTGATGGAGTATTTATACAAATTATTATAAAATATCCTATCAACTGACTAGGAGTTACTCTAGGAAATAAAATATCTGGATGCAAAAAGGTAGTGACACCTTTCTAACTAATTGAAATCTGGCGTTGATTCTCTAATTTTTGTCATTTGTTTGTTTCTCTTTCAGGTTGTCTTCTTTCATTTATCTACTCTTTCAATTTCTTTTTTCATCTAGCTGCTTTCATCTGTTTCATATTTAAATTGTCTTTCTTTTCATCTCTTCTATAAATCACACTAACTCTCTTGTGTTTCTATGTTTTTAGTAAAAATATATTTTACTAAAAAAAAAAGTAAAATACAAAATGTTTCTTGGAGAGTAATTTGTATGCGTTTTTGTTGTTGCTGGTGTAAATGTTTTTATCTCTGTTTCACCATTACTGTCTTTGTGTAAACTGTCTCCTCCTGCTCTGTTTTTGGTTTAACTTGGTTTTCTTTCTGTACATAAAAATTTTGCTGAGTAAAGCCTTTGAATTCATATCCCGAGAGTCTGGAGCAAATATGTTTTGGAACTAGTATCAAAATTGTTTATCCAATCCCCTAGTATTGCTAATTTCCTCAAAAATAAAACAATCGTTAATGAAAACACCGTATTGCAGGGAGGAAATAATGGATTAAAGGAACAGGGAGGCCTATGGAAAGAGTCTGAATTGAAATGAGGCTTAATCTGGTAGGCAATGGCTTTTAATTTTTCTTTTGCAAATTCACAGAGGTAAGCGAATGGACAGAAAAGCGGAGTTTATTTTGAAAACTCTGTGGATTTTTACATGGCGTAGGTGTGGTTAGTTGGTTTATCACAACGCAGGGTGGACAAGCAGTTTGTTGCATAGTGGGAGGGGTTTGTAGTTTAAAACACGTATAAAGGGTGGTTTGGTGGTTTTTAGGATGTGAGTGCGATAAGACATGCAAGCGCCATGTGACAAGGGGGCAGTGGATAAAACCACCCATTTCGCACCCCCCCCCCCCAGATTTAAACAATGGACTGTCGAGGAGTGTGAAAGGGTGTGGGGGCCATCTGATTTGGTCTCTAGTAATTGGATGGATGGTAAAATGATGGGGTTTCAATTAAGTGGGGTCGGGAGATTAAATTGGCGAAGGGGTAAATAATATAGCGAAGAGTTTTAATATAAATATGGGTTGGGGATTAATATGTGAAGAGGGTTAAAATGATATGGGACCTGAGGATTATATAAAGTGGATGGGTTTAAGCTATATATTATGTGGAAGGGTTAAATGAAAGCAAGGTTAGTAAATATATAAAGTGGTAGTTAATATGAAATATATAAAATATAGGTTAAAATAACACAAGGAGGTTGGAAAATATAATCGTGGGATGTTACAAATACACTAGGAATAGGTATTAAAATGATATCAGGGAGGGGTTTCTGAAGTGGGGCTCAATAATACTATAGCGCTTCCAACTTTGGATAACTAGGTTTTTCATGTTTTAAAAAAAAAAGAAAAGTTAGTAAAGGGAAAGGAGTTTTAGTGATGGAAATGGGTTTTTAGCTAGGGAAAGGGGTTTTAGGAAGAGAAAAGGGTTAGAATAAAGGGAAAATGAAGAGGGAAGGGGTTTTTTAGAATTAGGAAGGAGAAATTAGAAATACATTAGTGATAAGAGATAAACTAAATGATGCTTTCCATAATTCTTGAAAGTAACCTACCTACCCATTTATTTATCCTAAAATTTTATTTCCTTTATTGGGTGAATTTGAGTTTGTTGACCCTTTTATTTTATTTTGATACACAAAATAACCTATTTATAACCTTATGTCTTCCAATGGCTCAAATTAAACTTATGAGCTCATTTTTATTCTCTACCTAACTACTGATCTACCAAGATTAAATGGTTAGACTAGATCTTTATTCACTGACTATCATGACTTCAAATTTAAAAGCATGAATGAATCAAGGTTAAAATGTATGACCATCATGAATTGTGGCATTTTGGACAAGTTGCACACAATTTTATTGCAAAAGTAAACTAAACTAAAAGTAGTGGTATTTGAATGTGCAACACTTTCAGGATTTTAGTTTCTTTTTGTGGGGTTCATACTTTATATTCTTTTTTATCTTTTTTTATTTTTGTCCTTTGATTTTTACTTTAGGACATACCCTCTTTTCATTTTTTAATATGGGAAAAAATTTGCAGAAAGCAAAGGTATGTACAATATTACAAGATTAAAAATAACCAATTCAAAATTATGATCCCTATTTTTATAGGACCCTAACAACGACTTCACTTGGGGATGACATCCCCTTCTAAGATGTCAAGAACATTGTTGACTAGTGGCCTGATCCATTACGCTAATCATCTGTACAACCTTTGATTAGGAAAAATGAAACAACCAATGCAACCATTCAAGCATTATATACATTGATGGATTTTGTTGCATTACTTGTTTGTGAACAAAACTGAAGTTCTACAACCCAATAGAAACTTGTCAACAAATAAAATTTTTATAAGGAAATATTTAATTTCCTTTGTTGACTCCACAAACTGTACTAAAGGATCTTCCAAGGCATGTGCACTAATTTTCAACTGATCCAAGAAAATTTACATGTGTTATGGATGGCTAAACTTTTATTTTTACCTTTATTTCCCTGCAAAATTAACCTATGATTGTCATGAGATAATCACATATTTTCAGATAAGCTTTGTGATGATATTTCTATTGATGGAAATGTATGTCTGACGAGACTTTTATCATATTGATCCTAAAGCTCATAGTTAGTTAATGGAGAAAGATTTTGATTGCATTCATCATCCAACACATCAGCTATTGGATCATGAAAAAATTGGAAGGATTGTTGCAACCTATTGCATAAGGGTTTCAATGGGACTTCATAGATTTCTACAACTTGCTCATCCTTTGCTTTAAATATTTATAAAAAATTTCCTTTAAAAACTAAAATTATTTAAAACATAGTGGTATAGAACTTTCCTGTGTCATTTGATCAAGTATTTCAATGGAATTTTATAACTGTAATCATGAAACTAAAGAATCCTGATCACGAGTTTCAGTGTCTTCTTTGTTGTCAATAAAAATACCTAAAGACTGTTGATTTTTTATTGCATTAAAGTTGTCTCCGATGAACTGAAATGAAGCAAAACAAAGAGGAAAAGATCCTTCACTTATTTCCAAATTTTCTGCACTTTCTTCTTCACTTCCATGGATGATATGTATTGGATGATCGCTTTATTCGAGCTACTGAAACTGAATTTCCTCATCCCACAAACTAGCTATTCATTGCTCTGTAGAGTTAGCTTGAATTTGGAGAACATAATTATCATCATACTGATCATAATTAGGCAAATCATTAAAATAATGAATGTCATCAAACATACACATTAGACCAACATATTTCTCCTCCACATATTGATCTATAAATCCATTTTCTGATCTATTGTAGTTGGGATTAGCAGGAAATTATTTATGGTCAACAACTTCTTCTTTTTCTGCAATTATTGGGTCATGGTGATATTGAATGAAAAATACATTTTTCATGGTGATTTTTTGTATCATTTCCTCTATTTTACTTGCCAATATGTCAAGTTTTACCTCTGAAGACATCAGGTGCTCTGCAATGTTGTTCTTCTCTTATTTTTCTTTCAACTTTTCCCTTATAATTAAAAGATTAACTTCTACATCTACTGCAATGTTTTGCATTTGTTCAAGTGTTGCGGAGTTTCTTTCTCTTAGCTGAAACTTTATTTTTGGATCAAAGGACTTTGGATAATGCAAGAGATTTGAGCTAGGAGGGGGTCTTATATTTGCTGGCATCGAATAATAAACTTGACTAAACTTGGCATAAAATCATTGTATTGTCTCGTTTGGCTGTCTTTTCAACTGATCATATTCTTCTATGATCATAAAAATATTGACTTTGATTATCCATCTATCAACGAAAATTTTGACAAACTGTTCAAAATTTGAGATGCTTGCAATAGGCAGGTTCTTGAACCAACTCTTTACTTTACTTTTCAAAGGAAGAGAAAAAATCACAATACTAACATCATCTTCATCAATCTCAAATACGTTCAGATAATTCTCAAAACCTTGAATATTTTTTTCGGTAGTGATGTTACCATTTTCTCCATCAAACTTGGGGAGATATTTGTAACAGTTATTAGGGAAATAATGGAGTATAGCACATAAGATGAGTGAATTAAATATATCCAGAACTCTACAAGGTATAGGAATATGTATAGGAATTGTAAGATTAGTCTTGATTACTTGAGGCTTATCAATCGGAGGATGATAATCATAAGTTTCAAAAGAAAGCTACTCAAAGGGATAAGGAGAATTTACATTTACAATATTCAAAGGAAAGTAATTAAATACTAGTCTAAGATCTTTTCTAAAATACAATATACATTGAAAAACCTTTTTGATGAGAAATAACATGATGTCTTGGATTATAATCCAAGTTAGAAACCAGATCTTCTCATGCTATTCTTTCAGGTTCATTCCTCCAGTCGAGTCTTGGATTCGATTTTGAAATTGATTTGGAGTCTCGAGGTGGATGATTTTAGCCTTTTTGTGTCTGATCACTATTCACCATAATAGATCAGATCTGATCCTTGCATAATCTTTCTGAAGAAGATGTTCTCCCCTAGTGGAGTCGCCACTATGTTATCACGGTGTAATTTCTCAAGGCTAAACAAAGAAATCACCGAGGTAACTATCAACCACTTTTAGAGATTAGGATCTAGCCCTCCTAATGCTCAGAGAGGGCTCTCTCTTAATGATTTAACTTTGTTGTTTTAATTGATTTTAGGCTAGTTATGTATAAATGATTTGGTTTGATTTTGATTTGGTTGGTGGAATTACTGATTTAGATGGATAGGTGTATTTTTACTTTCCATTGGGCTATGGAGTCAATATATCAAGAAAACAGAACATAATCAAGTTCTAAAGGAAGTCTTATAGGGTAGGGTAGCTGAGCCAAAATCATATCTTAAAGACTGAATGATGAAGTGGTTTTCAATCGGGATCAAGGAGCAGTTAAGGAGTCCTTAAACTAGATGATGAAGGAAGGTGAAAGAGGTCAATCGAGATCAGAAAGCAGTCAAGAATTCTCAAAACCAGATAGCAGAAGAAAACATTAAAATGAATAATAGTTCAAAACATAGTGTATTTAAACAAATTATGCAATAAAATTCCTATTATAACATTTAAATTTAGAAAAAATGCAAGTTTATGGAATACTTAAGGAAATAACATGAACAATTGAAATATACTCCACTGAAGTAGCTCAAAACATGAATCCTGTAAAGAAATGCCTTTATTAACTGTCCTGTATGTCAACTTGAAAAAGGTACAACAAAACCTTAGGTAGTAAATCAATTCAACTATAGAAATATTTAGGAATCCACACTCAATACAGTTTCGAATTGTTGGCAATATTATGCAATGTGTTGTCCTTGATGGCAACCTACTTGATGAAGTTGTCCTTGATGGAAATTGACTTGATGAGTTGTCTTTGGATAGCAAACTATTTGTTAATGATGTAAATATGATGTATCTACATAGCAGCTCAGAAGTAACAAAGAAAGAAATTTCAGTAAGTGCCAGAGTAATGAAGAATAAGATATGTCAAAAAGCATATGTGGGTTTGTAACGGCAAAGTAGCGTATGCACGCGTAAAAGTACGTACCAAGTAGCATATGCCTTTTTGCACTCTAAAAACTATGATACCTAGGGGCATTACCATGGTATTGTCCCACTGTATTGAGCACTGGATTATCTATTTGATCCCATCCAGGAATACCATCAGCGGTTGAGTGGTTTTGACTCATGGTATTGGCAAAGGCTAAATCTATATAAGGAGAAGAAGATCATAGTGCAATAGTGTACATAGGTTTGGGTTTTAATGAATACTTCACTCTGAAGTATATATGCATGGAATGGGTAAAATTTTATTGATTTATTTGAATTAATAATGCACCTATGAAGAAAATGATGAAGAGGGATCTCTAGATCTGAAATGACTATGTATTTTCTAGATCTGTTTATGGAATGTTTAGATCTGTGATCTGGCGAATCTTTGCTGAAGTAAAGGGTGAGATCTGACTCATCTGTTTTGAAGAGCTTCATAGTACTGGAAAGTTACAGATCTATACGCATGTTCATCTCAGCGAAAGCGCGTATATACGCAGGTTCGTTTCAGCAAAAGCATGTATGAAATCAAAGGTCAGTTCTGAAATAGTTGCAGATCTATACGCAGGTTTGTCTCTGTGAAAGCGCGTATATATGCAGGTTAAGTGGAGTAAAAGCGCGTATGGAATCTAGGCTTTTGCTGAAATGAATGAAATGTCGATCCAACACTGTTTACTATTATCAAGTGATGATGTATTCATACAGATCTGGGTTTTTTGAATGTTGATTATGTTGTTGATTAAAGATCAAGTTGTTGGTTGATTGGTTGATGATTCAATGAATGAATTGATGGGGTTATAAGTTTTAGTTTGATGAATGTTAAGCTTAAATGTGTGGAGTGGGTCCAGTCTGAAAATATGATGAAAAGTGGCCTACAAGGTATGTTGTATGGAAGCTGTTGGATCCAGTATGAAAATTGATGAAACGTGGTCCATGATGGTGCTGAGGGTCGAAGCCTTCAGTGAGGGGGTTGTAGCTCCTTCCCGGTGGTAGGCGGTCGCGCGGCGAGGTAGTGGCTGCTTCTAGGAGAGGATGGTAAGCGAGGGGAGAGAGCGGCAGGGGTAGTGACTGGCCTTTGAAGAAATTTGGTAAGCAAGCGAGAGGTAGTAATACTTCAAGAAGTGGAATGAGATCAACGGTTGTAGCTCCCTTTCAAATGATGGGGTTGGAGCTCCATTCCAGTATCAATTTGAGAACGAATGAAGTTTGTATCCTTCTGCAGGTCAGTGCCTACGTCTTGGTATGAGTCTATGCCAGTACAAGATTGTAGGAATTTTTCTATATAATAAATATTGAAGACAGAGATGACAACAATGGTGGCTTTGTCCCATATTGGGTTTCCACCTTAAATCTTGGTTTTCATGTGTGTTTCTTATGTGTGATGGTTTATTATGTTATTACTGCACATTCTTACTACTTACTAAACATCTGATGAATGAATTATGCAATGATCTAAGTAAAAAATTAAATGCATAATAAGATCTCTGGACATACGCAAGTTTTCTTAAGGATATCCGCATGTATACACGAGTTGGGTTCAGTAAAGTAGCGTATGGTTTTAAGAGAAAGAAAAAGTAAAAAGTTTCCAGTCAGCTCTAAATACTGATTCACCCCCCCTCTCAGTATTTTTCCCAACAATTGGTATCAGAGCAAGTCCTTCTGAAGGAGCTGGATCACTTGAAGGAGATCCGTCACAATGGGAAGGAAGCAAAAGAAGAGGGCTACTCAAGGAAAGAATATATCATGTACGGAAGGAAATGAAGATGATGCAAAAGGTATTAATCCTTGTTCTTGTGATTCACTTCCTTATGCAAGCAATGGTGAAGATAGTGAAAATGATAGTGAAAGTAACAGTATGGGTCTAGAAGAAAATCTCAAGATCAATGTTGAAGATCAATTTAAAAAGAAGGAATCTATCTACAAAGATATGATCTCTAGAATGAATGGACAGATAGAAATATATCAAAGACTGCAGGATAAAGTAACCAATCGAAGTGAAAGACTTGAAGCAGAAATCATCTCTCTCAAAACAGATCTGGAAAAATCAAATAAGAAGAATGAAGAACTTTTACAAACTTTTGAAGAACAAGAAAATGGGTTGAAAGAAGAAATTTTAAAATTGAATGATCAAGTAGAAGAAGGAAGAAGGGTCGAAGAAAGTATGAAGAAGCAATGCCAAAGATTGGAGATTGAGGTAAACATTTTAAAAGGTAAATTAGAAGAAAAAGATAAACTCTTGAGGTTTCAAGATAGTACTAAGATTCTGGACAATATTCTTAGTAGTCAAAGGTCTCCTTCTGTTAAATTTGGTCTTGGTTTTCATGAAATTGTTAAAGGAGAATCTAGTTCACAAGAAAGTGCTAAATATTCAAAGGATATCAATGCAAAACCTGAAGTGTTGAAAGAAACAAAAGGTCAACCGACAATCATGAACTCTCAAAAGAAATCATTCCCTCCTAACTATAGAAGCATCAATCGATTCTCTCTTTTGATCAATAATGTTGAATGCTTTAAATGTCATAATTATGGGCATGTTGCAGCCAATTGCAGAAGCAGATTGTTTCAGTCACAAACAAACAGATTCTACACAGAAAGGTACTCAGGTTTCTTTAAGGGATATTGTTTTTCATGCAACAAATTTGGTCATAAAGCAGCTGATTGCAATAGAAGAAAGAATAGAAAAACACATTATGATCCCTATGCTTACTTTTCTGGTCACACAAGATGTTATGCTTGTAACAAGTATGGACATGTAGAAAAAGAATGCAGGATGAATAGATCTAAGAAATTGGATAATTTCCAGCACACAATAAGAAATTTCAAGCAAAGCTGGAAAAAGAAGGAGGACCGGTCAAAAACGTAGGGGATAATAATCCTACTGCAGTCTTCCGCTTCTAAAGCTTACTTCTCATAATGACTGCAGGAGTGATGTGAGATACATTATAGGAATGAGTAATGTATCATCACAAGGGGAGCAATATATGGTGATTCCCATGGTTGATTTGGTAATTCTGGTTGTGTTTATTTCTAACAATGCATCTAATGTGACAACAGAAGACAGGTACATAATGTATAAATCCAGGAGAAAATGGAGCTGTGAAATTTTCAGTATTTCACTTTTCATACGCGAGTTTCGTGAACTAAAGCCGCGTATACATGCGAGTTCCGTTGGAGACAGAAGCGTATGTTTTTCTGATAAGAAAAACAGTGAGTCAGCTCAAGGACAGGAGCACAGTTTCAGGGGGAGCATTAGCCTTGCTGAGAGTAATGCATTGTTGGCATTATGATGGTTCTGAAATATGATCTCTCTCTTGAGGTATTTTTGGTATTGGTTATAAAAATTCATATTTTTAATTTGATGAAAAGGTTATGTTGAGACCTATGATGTAAATTGTTATATTCAGTCATGTAAGGACTTCTTCAAATTTGTAAACCCTCTTGGTTGGGTAGTTGAGTCAAAATGTGTAAACCCACTTGGTTGGGTACTTGAGTCACATATGTAAATCCACTTGGTTGGATCATTGATGTAAGTATGAGTCCTTGGTGATAGGAAAGGTCATAGAGTCATGTACTTCATTGAAAAATATGTTTGAAGATTTAGCATGAACTCAGGGAGAGTAAGCATGGTAACTTCAGTGCACATCAGATCTATAGAGATATTCTTTCTACAAGAGAAGAAAGGGGGAGAGTATCATTATTTTGATCCGTCCTTTGCCCTTGATGTCAAAGGGGGAGAGTATCATGGTGTTTGAATAATGATTATAATCAATTTATCTATCTGTTGTGGTGATCAAACACCATCATGGTTGCCATCAAGTCCAAAGGGGGAGATTGTTGGCAATATGATGCAATGTGTTGTCCTTGATGGCAACCTATTTGATGAAGTTGTCCTTGATGGAAACTGACTTGATGAGTTGTCTTTGGATAGCAACCTATTTGTTAATGATGTAAATCTGATGTATCTACAAAGCAGCTCAAAAGTAACAAAGAAAGAAATTCCAGTAAGTGCCATAGTAATGATGAATAAGATATGTCACAAAGCATACGCGTGTTTGTAAAGGCAAAGTAGCATATGTACGCGTAAAATTACGTACCAAGTAGCGTATGCCTTTTGCGCTCTAAAAAATATGATACCTAGGGGCATTACCATGGTATTGGCCCACTTTATTGAGCACTGGATTATCTATTTGATCCCGTCCAGGAATACTATCAGCGGTTGAGTGGTTTTGACTCATGGTATTGACAAAGGCTAAATCTATATAAGGAGAAGAAGATCATAGTGCAAGGGTGTGCATAGGTTTGGGTTTAATGAATACTTCACTCTGAAGTATATCTGGATGGAATGGGTAACAGTTTATTTATTAGTATTTGAATTAATAATACTTTTATGAAGAAAATGACGAAAGAGGGATCTCTAGATGCGGAAATGACTATGCCTATTTTCTAGATGTTTGTTTATGGAATGTTTAGATACGTGATGCAGCGAATCTTCTTTGAAGTAAAGGGTGAGATATGAGTTATCTTTTCTGAAGAGCTTCATAGTTATGAAAAGTTACAGATCTATACGCATGTTCATCTCAGCGAAAGCGCGTATATACACAGGTTCGTTTCAGCAAAAGTGCGTATGAAATCAAAGGTCAGTTCTGAAATAGTTGCAGATCTATACGCAGGTTTGTCTCTGTGAAAGAACGTATATACGTAGGTTCAGTGAAGTAAAAGCACGTATGGAATCTAGGGTTTTGCTGAAATGTGTGGAATGAAATGTCTGATCTGTTTTGTTGTTTTACTACTATCTGTCCATGATGTATTCATACAGATCTGGGTTGTTTGAATGTTGATTATCTTATGGCGATTATGTTGATTAAAGATCAGTGGTTGGTTGGTTTATTGATGATTCAGTGAATGAGTTAATATGGTTATAAGTTTCAGTTTTATTAATGTTATTTGAGCTTAAATGTGTGGAGTGGGTCCAGTTTGAAAATCTGATGAAAAGAGGCCTACAAGTTGTGTTGTGTTGAAGCTTTTTGGATCCAGTGTGAAAATTGATGAAACGTGGTCCGCGGTGGTGCTAAGGGTCGAAGCCTTCAGTCAGGGGGTCGTAGCTCCCTTCCAGGTAGTAGGCATTAAATGAGGAGAAGCGAGGGGGTAGTAGCTCCCTTCCGGAGAGGTTGGTAAAGCGAGAGCGAGGGGGTAGTAGCTCCCTTCCGGAGAGGCTAATGCTTGAGCGAGGTAGTAGCTCCTTCTAGGAGAGAATTTTGCAGTGAAAACGAGAGGTAAGGGTGTGTTTTCCCTTCAGGAGAGGGTACAGTGAGATCGGGGGGTTGTAGCTCCCTTCGGCAAGTGGTAGGAGAATAGGGACCGAAGAGTTTCGGCCTTCGCGGTGGATGCACAACGTCTTGGTGTAGTGCACTTGATGCTCTGTTGTAAGAAGTTTTCTTTATAATAAATATTGAAGACGAGATTGCGGCGGTGGTTTTCTCCCGAATTGGTTTTCCACCTTAAATACTAGTGTTCATGTGTGTTGCTTATGTGTGATGGTTTATTCTGTTATTACTGCACATGCTTACTGCTTACTAAACATCTGATGAATGAATGATGCAATGATCTAAGTAAAGAATTAAATGCATAATAAGATCTCTGGACATACGCAATTTTTCTTAAAGATTTCCGTGTGTATACGTGAGTTGGGTTCAGTAAATTAGTGTATGTTTTTATAGAAAGAAAAAGTAAAAAGTTTTCAGAAAGCTCTAAATACTGATTCACCCCCCCCCCCCCCTCTCAGTATTTTTCCCAACACGAATTTTATGAAGTATTTATACAACTTATTAAAAAATATCCTATCAACTGACCAAGATTTATTCTAGGAAATAAAATATCTGGATGTAAAAAGGTAGTGACACCTTTCTAACTAATTGAAATCTGGTGTTGATTCTCTAATTGTTGTTATTTGTTTGTTTCTCTTTCACGCTGTCTTCTTTCATTTATATTCTCTTTCACTGTCTTTTTTCATCTGGTTGCTTTCATCTATCTGTTTCATCTGTTTTATCTTTAACCTGTCTTTCTTTTCATCTATTCTGTAAATCACTCTAACTCTCTTGTATTTCTGTGTTTTTAGTAGAAATAGATTTTACTAAAAAGTCATATGTAAAATACAAAATGTTTCTTAGAGAGTAATTTTTAGCTTTTTTTTGTTGCTAGTGTAAATGTTTTTATCTCTGTTTAACCATTACTGTCTCTGTGTACATTGTCTCCTCCTGCTCTATTTCTAGTTTAACTTGGTTTTCTTTCTGTACATAAAACTTATGCTAAGTAAAGCCTTTGAATTCATATCCTGAGAGTCTGGAACAAATAGGTTTTGGAGCTAGTATCAAAATTGTTTATCCAATCTCTTGGTCTTGCTGATTGCCTGAAAAATAATACAATCGTTAATGAAACACAGTTTTACAGGGAGGCGATAATGGCTTAAAGGAACAAGGAGGTCTGTGGAAAGAGTCCGAATTGAAATGAGGCTTAATCTAGTTTGCAATTGCTATTAATTTTTCTTTCAAAAATTCGTAGAGGTAATCAAATGGAAAGAAAATTAGAGTTTCTTTTGAAAAATTAGTGGATTTTTACATGGCACATGTGTGGTTAGATGGTTTATCATAGCACGGGGTGGACAAGAGGTTTGTCTCACAGTGGAAGGGTTTTTTGGTTTATCACACGCATAAAGAGTGGTTTGGTGGTTTTTAGGATGTGGGTGTGATAAGACATGTGAGTGTCGCATGGCAGGGGGGCGGTGGATAAAACCACCCATTTCGCACCCCCCCACTGACTTTAAACAATGGATTGTCGAGGAGTGCAAAGGGGTGTGGGGGGCATCTGATTTTTTCTGTGGTAATCAGACAAATGGTAAACTAAGGGGTTTCAAATAAGTGGGGTCGAGAGATTAAATAAGCGAAGGGTTAAATAATATAGCAGAGGGTTTTAATATAAATATGGGTCAGGGATTATTATTTGAAGAGGGTTAAAATGATATGGGACCCAAGTATTATATAAAGTGGAAGGGTTTAAGTTATATATTATGTGGAAGGCTTAAAGGAAAGAGAGGTTAGTAAATATATAAAGCGGAAGTTAATATGAAATATATAAACTATAGGTTAAAATAACATAAGGGGGTTAGAAAATATAATTGCGGGATGTTAGAAATACACTAGGAATAGGTTTTAAAATGATACCGGGGAGGGGTTTTTGAAGTGGGGCCTAATAATAGTTTAGCGCTTCCAACTTTGGATAAGTGTGTTTTTTATGTTTTTTATGAAAAATGCAAAGTTAGTAAAGGGAAAGGATTTTTAGTGATGGAAATGGGTTTTTAGCTAGGGAAAAGAGTTTTAGTGATGGAAATGGGTTTTTAGCTAGGGAAAGGGGTTTTAGGAAGAGAAAAGGGTTAGAATAAAAGGAAAATGAAGACGGAAGGGGTTTTTTAGAATTAGGAAGGGGAAATTAGTAAGACATTAGTGATAAGAGATCAAACAAATGATGTTTTCCATAATTCTTGAAAGTAACCTACCTACCCTTTATTTATCCTAAAATTTTATTTCCTTTATTGGGTTCATTTTAGCTTGCTAGCCCTTTTATTTTCTTTTGATGAGAAAACTAACCTATTTCTAATCTTATATCTTCGAATGGCTCAGATTAAAATTATGAGCTCATTTTTATTCTCTACGTAACTACTGATCTGCCAAGATTAAATGGTTAGGCTAGATATTTATTCACTGACTATCATGAAATGAAATTTAAAGGCTTGAATGAATCAATATTAAATTGTATGACCATCATGAATTGTGGCATTTTGGTCAAGCTGCACATAATTTTATTTGCAAAGGTAAAGTAAACTAAAAGTAGTGGCATTTGAATGTGCAACACTTTCAATATTTTTGTTTCTTTTTGTGGGGTCCATACTTTATATTCTTTTTTATCTTCTTTTCTTTTGGTCCTCTGATTTTTCTTTTAGGACATACCCTCTTTTCATTTTTTAATATGGGAAAACATTTTCAGAATGAAAAGGTATGCACAATATTACAAGATTAAAAATAGCCAATTCAAAATTGTTATCCCTATTATTATATGACCCTAAAATATTGTATAGGGTATGAATGTTTACAGAGAGTGGGGAATATTGCTATGTTTTATTGTGCAGATATTTTACTATGTAGAGTACGAGGTATGCATGGGAGAGTGGTTGTGTAGAGTCACATATGAATTTGTGTTATATTGGAAGCATATATGTTTTAATGGACAAAGATTTATGTGTGGGAGAGCGAGGGGTTTCACGAGTGCTTTGACTGTGCATTATTTCTCTGAATGGGGTATGTGTAGGACATTTAATTATGCATAGATTTAATTGAATACTTTATTCAGTAGGGACGAAGTTAGGGACTTTATTATTTCTCATTGTGTGGAGCTTTGACTGTGTGAAAGGTGATATATCTATGCCAATTCTCCAAATTAATGTGTACGTTATCCAAAAAGGGAAATCTGCAATGACTTAATTTGATGTAAGTTATAAGGATCGAATTAAATATATAAATACAAATAAATGTCATGCATGAAAATTAATTGTTATTTTCAAATGTAGTCACAATTTCTTATTATAATGTTAAAAATTTTGAACTAGGATTGACACTATTGAAAATTGGGCTATAGAAGTTATTCTAAAATAATTTTCTTTATGAAGGATGAGATATGTGTGGGAATTTTATTGTGTGGGAGAGAAATTGCATAGAGCTTTGATTTTAGAGCTATGAATATTTGTGGAGTATCGAGTATGTGTAGGAGAACATAATGATTAATATTTTTAATTATTTAATTCTTGACTAGAGCACTAAAAAACCAATCTCCTGCAACCGCATGTCACACAAATTGAAAACATGGCTTATTTAATATTGCATAATAAGAGTAGACGATTACCCCCCATTAGTGTTAGAGCACCATCATTTTTGCAAAATATCCCATTTATCTCACACATACTTTGTCCTATGCACAAACAAAAATAATAATATTTATTCAAAATTTGTTCAAACCCCCTCCCCCCCCCCCCCCCCCCAACACACAAGGTGGTGCAAAGGGTATTGTTAAACTGTTAATGTTGATATATAAGATTTTTTCGCAAAATAGATTTGCTGTGAAAAAGTGGCACATATTCATTTTTGTTATATTGGAAGCATATATATTTTCTATTGAAGATAAATAATATGGAAAACAGTGCATGAGAGGGAGAATGGTTGGTTTCGCGAGTGCTCTAAGAGTTTATTATTGATTTGAGCATTGGTTTTATAATTGAATCTTTGTAGAGGATGGGGTATGTGTGGAGGATTTCATTATGTAGATATTTTACGATAGTGAGCTTTTAAATTGGAAACTAAACGAGATATTTTTCAGAGAATGGGGTTTACATAGGGAAATTAATGTTATTTTGTTCTTATTATTATGTTTCATTATGTGGGTCTTTGACTGTGCAAAATATGGAGTATGTTTTTCTATTTCTCGAATTTAATATTTTGTTGAGTGACTATATTTTTACAAATTTCCAAAACATATATTGTATATTGTATTAATGTTTATGGAAAACTAGGAATATTATTATGTTTTGTTGTGCGGATGTTTTACTATGTGAAGTACAAATTATGTGCAGGAGAGTGGTTGCATAAAGGGACGTATGCATTTGTGTTATATTTGAAACATAGTTATTTTTTAATGGACACATATTTATGTGCAAGACAGCGAGGGATTTCACAAGTGATTTGATAGAGTGTTATTGTTCTACGGGGTATGTGTAGTACATTTCATTGTATAGAGAATTTTTTGTGCCAAATGTGATATATGTACGTCGATTTTCCAAATAAATGCTTACTTTAGTTAAAAAAGAAAATCAGTAACAAATTACTTTGATGTAGAGTGTAGGAAACGAGTAAATATAGAAATACAGAAAAATTTCATGCATGATTATCAATTATTATTTTTCATTTCAGCCATACCTTCTTGTTCTAATGTTAAAAATTTTGAAGAAGGATTGACACTGCTTACAATTGGGCTACAGAAGCATGTAGAGAAAAAATTTGAGTGTAATTAATTTAACTATGAACAAATTTAGAATTAGAATTATTATTTTTTCTCTTGTGAAATTTTTCTTGTGTGTAGTTTTCATTTTGTGGAGGATGGGTAATGTACACGAGAAGAGGAGCTCAAATGAAAATTTGATTTTAAACTATTTTTCATTTAAAACTTTTACATATTTAGATATGCAAAATCAAAGATGTGCGGAGGATGAGATATGTGCAATAGAATGAAGGTGTAGAAGAAATATTATAACTTTAATCCATAATGAAATGATATTTCATATTTTATTATTACATATATATACATATGCTTAAGCTAAATCTTTTGTTCACTCTGTGTTTTCTACAATAAAATATTCGATTTTATTTTCCTGCTTAAGACACATTTCATTATGTGGATTTTTGTCGACACTTGGTAGAACATTTACTAAATTATTTAGAAAGTAGGGGTGCAAATAGAAAATTAATTTTAAACTAATTTTCATTTAAAACTTTTGTAGATTTAGTTGTGTGGAATTAAGGATGTGAAGAGGTCGAGATACGTGTGAGAGAATGCAGGTGCAGAAGAAACTTTATAATTTTAATCTATAATTTAATGATATTTCACATTTTCTTATTACATATATAGAAATATGATTAAGGTAAATATTTTTTAGTTTATATTTTCTACAATAAAAGGTTCGATTTGGTTTTCATGCTTTAGAAAAATTTCATTTTGTAGAGTTTTGTCTGCACTTGGTGGAACATTTTCAAAATTATTTAGAAATGTTTAGAATTAAAATATTACCAATAATAATAATAATAATAATAATAATGTCTAAGAACCGTGCGGAAATAAAAAGCTGATAGAATTGGAGAGATTTCATTGTGATAGCTCAACCATTAATAAGTTAACTATCATTTTATTAAGTGAAAAATAAGTGGATTGTGCAAGGGTGCGTAAAAACCAATATTGTGTGCACTTTTCCAGTTCCTTGTAAAGTGAGAAAATAACAAGGTAGTGGGGACCAACATAAAAGTTTTCTCCACACAATGGATTTCCTTATCAATTTGGAACATATTACTACTCACACAAATATAGCCACAAAAAAATCTTTTACTGTGGGATAACCCAACCTTTAATCAATTGATTATAAAATTATTTAGTGCTGAAGAAGTTGATTCTATTGGAGTGCAGAAATTGTACTCAGTCTGCAAGAGGTGTTAATTAGCATTCATGCTTAGGCGAAAAGTTTCCTGTGGGAATCTATTTTTCTATTGTAGATAATGGATTTTTTTTTTTGTATCTTGAAATGAAAGTGATATATCAATTTTATGTGATTCCGAGTTTGGTTGGTCTTCCTTTGTACTATCATTTTCCCATATTGTTGGCATAAAACATTATGATATATTAGGACCTTTTTGTAATCATTATTCTTCTCTCCGAAGCACTCTGGTGCAATAGGACAATATAAGCTCTTCTTCATTGTAGTCATTGCTTTAACTTGTGTTTTAATTAATAGCATGGATTTATCTATTCTTGGTGCAAATTTTGTGCCACTTTCATTGTTGCAATTGCAAGTAGTTCTATTCTACTAATATATCGGTTCTTTTGCAAATTCACATAATTTGTCATTTTTTATAGATGATTATTACACTAGCACTATCATTAGTATTTACATATCTAGGTCAATACACTTAAGTGTGGCAAGTGTGTGAGATACTTTTTAATTCAACTCGAAAAGGATAATATACATTTTTCACCTCTGAAATTTATACCAATTCCTGCCAGATGAAGGCTTTTTGGTTACATCATTTCGATACACAATCAATAGGAATGGTTATTCATGTGGTTTTTTATTTTAGAGGGGGCGGGGGGTGATATTAGTCCAACGAGGGGTTAAAACTATGAAACATAAAATAAATAAATAAATAAATAATAATAATCTGGGAAAATTTGTGGTTTTGGTAGACAATTATTTATTTTTTCATTTATTTTTTTTTGATTTTATTGTCAGCGTGTGATTCGGGAATAATTCCAGTTGTTTTCTTTCAATCCAATTGTGATTATTATATAAATTATGATTGTTATTTCATATTCGTATATAGGTTGTGTTACGTTGCTTACTGTTTTTCAAGATTCTGTGGTTAACAATTGATGAATAAGAACCTGGATTTTCCACAGTGTTAGAGAATATATGTCAACGTTTCAAATCTTCATGGAGATCCATCTTCAGGATGAATTATGTTATTTGTACATTTTGGATATTGCATCGAACACATTGGGACAATTAGAAATATAGAGTAGATTTTTTACAATTCAATTTTCATTATTATAAAAATTATGGTAATATATTTGTAATCATATACATATTGCATGAAATTAATTATTGTCACTTTTTTTGGTTGTACGCCATCAGCTGTTAGAACCCTATATTACAAGTGTAGTCCCTTATTATTTTTAGTGTAGAATACTTACTTTTATTGTTGTACCAATTTAGTCCCCATATTTTTATTATTGTGCCCCATAATAGCACACTATTGTTAGTGTTGTGCCATTACATTATTATTGTTATGTCAGCTAGGATTATATTGTGACCCCATGGACTCCTATATATAGAAACGAGGTTTTTTCATTTGTGGCATCCAAGAATTATTCATTTGTGTAATTTAAATGAGGTTTCCCCCTCGAAGAGTCTGATTTCTAAGGCATTGATATCTCTTTTCTTCTATTTTGGGAGCTAGTTTCATAACATTTGGTATCAGAGCTTTGGATTCTAGGATTTTTTTGCTTCAAACAGGTCATCGTGGAATTTTTTCTATAAATTTTTGTCTACAAAGGTCATATGTTGAAAAAAAAAAACCATTTTTGAAGACATCCTGAGAAATGACATGTAAAAGTTTTAGATCGTGGTTCACAGTATGTTCGGAGATATGATTTATGGAAGTTAGGGTGTGTGTCAGCTCTAGAATTTCATCTTAAAGAGGTGACCTTGGGAAAATTCTCATAACTGTCTCTCTGAGCATCAGATTGTAATTTTGTAAAAATTGGCCAAAATCACACAAAATTTGGTTTATGGTGTATTAATTTTAGAGCCGAAAGAGGAAACATTGAGATGTGGTACATCATACAAGTTTGTTCTACTGAACCAGTCCATAATTAGGTCATTGTGGGAGATTGGGCATAACGTTGTTTTGAAGAATCCAAATCAGGCGAGACATGTGGCATTAGAAAGAATATTTAGAGGGGTAATAAAGTGCTGAAGATAAAATCTTGGGGATCTGAAATCATAGAGATAGACTAGATTCATTATCAAGCTCCTCAAAATAAAGAAAAAGGTGTGTATTTGTTTTTAAAAATTGCATGTCTTTTTTGAAAAATCAGTTTGAAGGGATTCCAAGGGCATATTGAAGCATAGATATCAATATTGGGTTATAAAATGTCCCTTCAAAAGAATTCAATGCCCATTAAGCCCTCAGAAGGCTCTACTATGACTCATGAAGAGGAAGAAGTGCAACATGATATATCAAAATTACAATAACAAGTGCAAAAAATTTCACTCTCGCAAAGAGTAACAAAAAATGAAATGGAGGCTAAGATGGATGGCTTGAAGAAAGGTGTGGAAGCTAAGATGGATAGTTTGAATAAAGGCATGGAAGCTAATATGGATGGTATATAAGGAAACATGGAAGCTAAGATGGATGGTATATAAGGAAACATGGAAGCTAAGATGGATGGTATAGAAGATTTGAAGAAATACATGGAAGGTTTTAAGGAATGTTTGGCAAAGTTTCTCCAATAAAAGCTTCCTAATGGAGAAAATTAGTAGAGGAAACTCATGATGAGAAAAAAAGAAATATTAATCATGATTTCATATACTCTAATGTTGGATTTAAGACCCACAATATTCCAAAGATAGATATGAGGAATTTTGATGGAAACGATCCGATAACTAGGATACTAGAAATGGAGCAATACTTTGAGGTCCATAATACGCAAAAAACACAAAAGTTACGCATTGCAACTTTATATTTAGAACAAAATCATTTTGTATGGTATCAATGGATTTTTTCTCGTAAACCACTAGTCACTTGGTCAATTTTTAGGGAGGAAACGATAACACATCATGAGGATAAAAACATAAATAAATTTTTTATCCAATTGATAAATCTCAAACAAAAGGGTTCAATGATGCAGTGCATTGAGGACTTCCAAAAATTGAATATAAGGGTAAATAATATTCCAGAGGAACATAGAATTGATTTCCTCATAGGGACTCTAAAAGATAACATTGAACATGAGGTTCGCCTTTCAGAACCTAATACATTGGAGAAGGCATTTAGGTTATAAGGAAAAAATTGAAAGAAAAATTATGGCGACAAGGAAGCCTACCACTCACAACTATAAATATGGAAGTGTTTCTACCGCTAGACTTCCACAACCTACAAGGTTGACACCACAAAAATTGGAAGAAAAGGGAGAAAAGGGGCTTTGACATAGTTGTGATAGAAATACACTAAATGTCATAAGTGTGCTAAGAAGAGATTATTTTACATATATTGTGAAGAGGAGGGAGAAAAGGAACAAGAAACTTCAAAAGAAGAGGATATACACCAGGAACCGACCCTAGAGTAAGAATAAATGAATCCGACCATATCCGGTAATGCATTGGCAAGAATTACCACTCCTCAAACTCTCAATATAGAAGGAAATATCATGAAGAAAAATGTAATAGTGCTTATTGATTTGGGTAGTACCCATAATTTTATTCATTGTAAGGTAGCCAAGGAATTGAATTTCTTCCTATACCCAGTGCTAGAGTGTCAAGTGATGGTGGAAAATGGAGGAAATATAAATTTCTTTGGAAAGTGGCATAATATCAAGCTAACCATGGGGAAATATTTATTTAATAGTCTAATGATTTCCATTCTAATGGGTAGTGCCAATATTGTACTAAGAGTACAATGGTTACAATCTTTGGGCATAGTATCTTTTCATTTTCAAGAAATTTTCTTGAAATTTTTTTCGGAAGGAAAGGAAGTTGAATTACGGGGTATTGCAGGGAAGCCGGGAAAGACAATAGGCTCTAAGGTCATGAAAAATATTATGAAGAAGCAAAAACAAGGTGTCATTGCACAATTTTGCTCACTAAATGTTCCAACATCAATATCATCTATTTCTCGAGATGTCCAAAATGTCTTGGAAAATCATTCCAAAGTGTTTGAAACTCCGAAAGGACTCCCACTTATTAGTGATCATGATCATGGTATTAATTTGATTCCAAGAAGTTTTCCTCCAAAATTTATGCGTTACATATTTCCTTATGTCCAAAATATCGAAATTGAATGTATAATTGCAAAAATGCTAGAGGTTGGTATAATTCAACCTAGTCAAAGTTCTTTTTCCGCTGTAGTAGTATTGGTGCACAAGAAATATGGATCATGGCACATGTCTCTCGATTATAGGGAGATCAATAAGCTCACTATTAAAGATAAATTTATCATTCTCGTGGTTGATGAATTATTTGATGAATTACATGGAGAAATTTATTTCACCCAGTAGGATCTATGTTCATGATATCATCAAATTAGAATGAAGACTGAAGACATTCCAAAAACATCATTTCGAGCTCATGAGGGTCATTATGAATTTTTGTTCATGCCTTTTGGCCTTACCAATTCACCTTCTAAATTTCAAGGGTTGATGAATTCCATTTTCAAACCCCTCCTTTGAAATTTTTTGTTAGTATCTTTTGCTGATATACTAATCTACAATAGGTCTTGGAAGGGTCATGTTCAACATGTTGACAGGGTGCTAAAAATATTGGAGGAGAAACAATTATATGAAAAACCTCTAAATGTTTCTTTGGAGTACAAGACGTGGAATATCTGGGTCATATTGTATCTCAGGAGGGTGTTAAGGTAGACCGTAACAAAATTAAATCCATTAACGAATGGAAAGTCCCCACAACCATAAAGAAATTGCGAGTATTTCTCGTGTTAATAAGGTATTATCACAATTTTGTTAAGAATTATGGGATAATAGCAAAACCTCTAAAAACACCATTAAAGAATGCATTTTCATGGGATCCTGAAGAAACTAAGGCCTTTGAGAATATTAAAGAGGAAATGTGCATGCACCAGTCTTAATTACGAAAGACTTCACAAAAACTCTTATTATGGAATGTGATGCCTCAGGAAATAGAATTGGTCTTCTTTTAATGCAAGAAGGAAGACCCATTTATTTTGAAAGTCGTCGAATCAAAGGAAAGTATTTACAGAAAACTATTTATGGGAAGGAAATGTTGGAAATACTACATGCACTAAAGAAATGTTCACCTTACCTAATGGGAAGACACTTCAAGGTAAAATTGATCATGATAGTCTTAAATACATTTTGGAACAAAGACTATCTTCAGAAGAGCAACAAAAATGGGTCACAAAGATGTTGGGTTATGTCTTTGAAATCATCTACAAAAAATGCAAGCTAAATGTTGTTGCAGAAACACTCTCAATAAAGGATGAGGATGTGGAAGAATTACTTGTGCCATTTATTTTATCCAACCCAATTGGATAACCGAAGCAAGGGAGTGACCAAGAATTATGGACTCTCATTCAAAAGTTGCAGCAAGATCATAGTACATCAGATACGTTTAGTTGGAAAAATGATTCCTTATGGTACAAATATCACTTAAATATTTGTAAGAATTCAAAGCTAAAAAAAAGATTATTTTTTAATTTCATACCTCTCCCTTAGGAGGACACTCGGGATTTTTTAAAAATTACCATAGGGTGAAGAAAGAATTGTTTTGGGATGGACTTAAATATGATATTCAAAAGTTTGTGGCAGAATTTTTATTTTTCCAGCAAAATAAAGTTGACACAATTAAGACCTCAGGTCTGCTACAACCTTTATCCATTCCAAATCAATGTTTGGAGGAGGTTTCAATGGATTTTATCATAGGTTTACCTAGGTCCAAAGGAAAGAGTGTTATCATGGTGGTAATTGATAGAATTACCAAGTATGCAAAATTTTGTGCATTATCTCATCCATTTAAAGAGAGTACAGTTGATACTGCATTTATGGAAACAATTCAAAAGCTACATGGAAACCCAAAGATTATTGTAAGCGATAGAGATTCCACTTTTACTAGAAATTTTTGGATGGAACTATTTTTTCTGGGTACTCAACTAGCTCATAGCTCATCTTATCATCCTCAATACGATGGGAAAAATGAGATAGTGAATAAAATTTTGGAAGGATATCTTTGTTGATTTGTATCTGATAAACAAACACAATGGGTCAATTGGTTACCTCTAGTTGAATGGTAGTATACCACTTACTTCCACACTGCAGAAAAAATGACCCCATTTATGGCACTTTATGTATATCATCCGTAGTCCATCACATCATATTTAATATAAAATTCTAAGGTTCAAGTAGTTGAAGATCACATCGAGGATCAACAACAAGTTCTCCAACTCTTAAAGGATAACCTAAATTAGGTGCAGGATCAAATGAAACAATAGGAAGATCAATATCGTAGCGATAGATGTTTTGGTTTAGGCGACTAGGTATTTTTACGGCTACAACCATACAAGAAAATATCCCTCAAGCAAGCTAATAAGGATAATAAATTATCTCCAAATTACTATGGTCCTTACAAGGTGTTGAAAAAGATTGGTAGTATGGGATACAAATTGGAGCTTTCTGCATCCTCCCGAGTGCACCCAGCTTTCCATGTTTCATTCTTAAAGAAGGTTATAAGTGACAAACTTCTGGTTCAAACAATATTGCCAAAAATTGATGAGGAAGGAAAAATCGTATTGGAACCTAAAGCATTCATGGAAATAAGAAATTGACAGCTACGAAATCGAGCAATTTCAAAGTATATCATCAAGTGGAAGAACTCACCCACTGAAGATTCCACATGAGAGGATGAGAATTTTATACAGAAGCATCCAGAATTACTCAAGCATTGAGGACAACACTTTTTTGAAGGAGAGGGGCATGTTAGAGCCCTATATTAATAGTGTAGTCCCTTATTGTTGTTAGTGTATCCCCCTTATTGTTATTTTTGTACCAATGTAGTTCTAATATTGTTAATATTGTGCCCCACAATAACCCACTATTTTTATTTTTATGCCCTTACATTTTTATTGTTATGTCGGCTAGGATTATATTGTGACCCCATGGACTCCTATATATGGAAATGAGGTTTTTTCACTTGTGGCATCCAATAATTGTTCATTTATGTAATTTAAAGGAGGTTTTCCCTTCGAAGTCACTGTTTTATAAGGTGTTGATCTCTATTTTATTCAATTTTTGGATCTGGTTTCATAACATTTGGTATCAGATCCTTAGATTCTATGGTTTCACTGCTTCAAACAGATCATCATGGAATTTGCGCTATAAATTTTTTTATATGAAGTTTCACATGCTAAATAAAAAATCCGTTTGCAAATACATCTGGAGGAATTTCATGAAAAAATTTTAGATCTCGGTTCGCAATATTTTCGAAGATATGATATGTGGAAGTTAGGGTTTGTCCAGGCTCCCGAATTTCATCTCAAAGAGGTGAAGTTGGGAAAATCTTCATAACTCTCTCTTTGAGCATCAGATTGGAATTTTGTAAAAAGTGGCCAAAGGTACACAGAATTTAGTTTCATGTGTATCTATTTTAGAGCAGAAGCAAAAAAGGATAACTAGAGTGTCAAAAATGCAAAACGACAAACAAATACTTTAGTAAGTAAAGCAAAAAAATTAAATATTTATGGCTACATTTTTAATCATCCTTATGATTCATTGTGTGAAGCTTTCACTGTGAAGAGTATGTAGTATGTGTGGTACAACAATTACATACATCTTTGATTTTATAGCTGTGAATATTTGCGAAAGACTAGGTATGAGCGAGATAACATAATGATTCATTTTGTCAGTTTCCATTGTGTGGAGTGGTTTATAGGGTATTGTTAAATGGGGCACATATGCACTTGTATTATATAGGAAGCATACATATTTTATATATTGGGATACTGGATCATTATCTAGATATATTTTTATGTATATTTTTAATCATCTCAATGTATTTGATGCAATATTGACGGTGAATGTAGCCTCTTCTACACCAAAAGATTTACACAAAGAGAATCAATTAATTAGTAGAAATATCCATTCATTAATTAGCAGAAATATAATAAATATTTCATTCTATTTCTTTTCATAAAATTTACGATAAGTACCTACATACATTGTTATCCATATTTTTAATCATGTTGATCACTATCTAGATATTAAGAAATTTAATGTAATTTGTATCTGAAAATGAATGAAATGCCATAATTTCTATAATAATGACAATTGAATTGAAAGAAAATAACCATTGTTATTTATGAATCATAGTTTCAACATCCTCATAGATATTTAATCAACCCAATGCCTTCGATGCACTACTGACGACGTATAGCTAGCGGAATTGAAAATAAGCAATGGCACGCAAACTATATCTGAATAGGAAAAAATTGTCATAATTCCTACAATAATTACATTTGAATTTAAATAAAACAACTAACGTTATTCTCGAATCACATGTTGATAGAAATAAACAAACATTAGAGAAATTTTGAGGTCTAAAATGGACCTCAAGATAAAATTTTACAACCAAAATCAACTTTATAAGAACCAATAGGATTCAAGATGATGATGTCAACCAAGGGGGATGATTCACTATTTTTGGAGTACAAAAGTAAAAAGATTTAAAAAAAAAAAAAAAAAAAAAAAAACTATTTTTTCAAATCATATTTTCAACTTATCTCCCTATTGTTTTACTCAAATTTCAAGCAAGAGAACTCATTGGATGCAGAATTTAACTTTTTATCTAAGTAGTACCCATGTTTCATACATTCAATTTACCTTGCTAGATAAAAAATGAAAAATACATGAAAAATCGTAATTGGAATCATGTTTTTTCAATTCTTTCTCATTTTTTGTGTGGAATGGTCCATTGAAAGTATGAAACATGAGTACTCCTTGGACGAGGAATTAAATTCTGCATCCAATGAGTGCTCCCATTCAAAATTTGAGTAAAATCGTAGAGAGATAAGTTGAAAATACAAGTTGAGAATTTAGTTTTTTTTCCCACTAAAATTTGATGATGCAATCTAATATTATTTTATTCTTTCCACTATTATTTTATAATATTCCATAGGATGACTATTTTAGACCTTCAAATTTCTCTACACGTTATCTACCGAAACCACAAATTTTCCCCGAAAGTAATTTTTCATCGAAATTCAGTTATTTGTTTTCAAAGAATAACCGATCATGGGAGATTTTAATTCATTTTTTTTATGGTGGAAATGAATTCAGCACTCATTCAAATTTCCCAAAATATTTGACGATTTTTTTTTATGAAAATATGACTGACATTTCTACTATTTTTTTAGTAAAATTATAGTGGCTGGAATTGCGTTAAATTTGATAAATGACATGTGTAAGCTATCCTTTTGAAGTAAACTAAAAAAAAAAATCACATAATTTGTACACATAATTATATCGATCCAGATCTACAAGTACTAACAATAAAAACAATGTAACAATTGTCTATTAAAAATGGAAAGTCCCTTGAATCTGCTACAACTATAAAACTACAATGAATAGAATGTCCAACCAAACAAATGAACTGAGTAGAGAAACAATTACCCTAGCAATAGATAATTTCATGCTACTAATTCGGAGAAGAGTTAAAGGAGTGATTTATGGAAATAAAACCTATGGAAACATATGTTTCCCTAAGTATGGTGGTCACACTTAGAACAACAGATGAAAGACAATTGACCTTTTCCTTAAGATAAATAAATGAGAGAATAAAACCTACTTGTGATCTTTCACTGTTCCACGTCTCCCTTTTGTCACTTATGTTGTTGCCAATCAAACTGAAATCACTTGATTGGTACCTACAATGGCTAACAGAAGACAAAAACGACATAAATTCATATGATATTTTGATCTTAATCAAACTGAATCGATTTCATTTGAAAATAGACATATTAAATCATGAGCACATGTATTAGGAAAGGAAAAAATCTCTTTATTATGAAGTAGAAGGAGAATTTATAACCAGTTGGATCGATTCGATGTCAACTCGCTCCAGATTCAATCATATCCTCATCACATCAGCAACATAACATTACATGCAAATAATACCTCTGAGAGCTGTGATGTTACCAGCATAACTCTACTAATTCAAATTATTTCTCTCTTGTGCACTATGAGCAGTGCTCAATTTATAAGAAATGAGGGTGGTTTAACATTAATTTATTATTGAATGGATTTTATGAAAATGGATGAAGAGTTTTCCTTATTCAATGGAATACGAGGATAAGAGGTTTAATGGCTCCATGGTGCTCATATTCAAAGTTATCAAATATTGTGATAATTGGAACAACTTCTAGAAGCCACTATAAGGTGGGAAGATTCCCAGAATCCTATGAACAATAATCTCCTAGTCAACCAACGCATTGTCAAGTGGGCCTAGATGCTTTGAAACACTACTTTTCATGGGATTAGATGCCTTGCAAAACACTTATTGCAGTCTAGGGGTGAGTTTATGGCTCAATGGAACACTTCAACAGGAATTCAAGAAGTGAAACTTTCATGGATGAAAACCAACAATGGGATGACTTGTTTAAGGCATGTAGCAACTAATTTAGAGTATGGTACACCCTAATTTTTACCTGGGTTTTGGGAGTGATGCCCAAATTGACCTGTAATAGCTTCCCCTAGAGCATGAATTCAAAAATGATAATGTTGAATATGTGCTTTATGATGTGATGAGTATGATCTAAAGCAGATGGCGACCTACATCAATTACAATACATTACATCATGATATATTTTTCATGAATTTTTTAGAGAGGCATACCCATACTCACCACATGAAATATCATAACATCATAAATTCATCTACAGATATAGACCCATGATAGGATGACCATCCGTGTAAATACCATCGTACGGATGATGTGGTGCTACTCCTAAAATCGCAGCTTAGATGAATGAAACTAGATCCTGGGTCTTCTATATTGTTCACTTAATCTATCAAGTAAGAGTCTAACATGTGAATATATGATCTAAAGTAGAACATGGGAATACATCGTCAGATTATCAACCAATGATGTAAGTCGTTAACAGACGTGATATAAACCACTGATGATGATAATGGCTCTCAAGGTACTGCAGTACAGTCTGCATTGTGTGAATAGATTATTTGATTTCAAACACCATAAAAATTATTTCGGTCGAAGGCTAGTGATGTCAAACTATCGCTGAAAATGAGAAAATTTTCATTAATGTATGCAAGATCCAAGGTACCGAAAGGTTGTTTCCAAGTCAACTTCCTGGATGATGAGCTGATGTCGACAAGAAGAAACTCGTCGCAATAGGGCCTTGATGTATCCCCCATGAAGAAGACGAAATGAGAGTAATGATTTCAGAGACAGAATATAATGGATGAGGCAATGTTCAGGGACGGTGATCATGAAATGGAGGTTTATGAGTATTGTAAAGGATGAGGAATTACTGAGTGGCTTCTCTTGAACATATCAGTGACAATGAATGATTTGGCAGAATTGACCCAAAACCAAAGTGATGGATGGTATGATAGACCATAGGTATAATAGAACACCAAGTAGATAAATCAACCCAAAAGTCATGGAGATGAAGTGAATTAGTGTCATGTTCAAAGGCGACTTGCGAGCATAAGTGATATATCCCTTTCCAATTTGCCCCAGTCATTGCTGACCAGTACTTCTTTATTTTTTAACAAGCTTGAGGAGGATAAAATATGCTTGATGTATAATTACACCCTTCGGATGAATCCATCACTATGTGATGTTTTAACAAGTCTATCGAAGGTGAAACTCGATATTGTCATGATGGACAAGTCCATCGCTATTTGATGTTTTAATGAGTCTAGAGAAGGTGAAACTCGATCTTGTCATGATGGACAATTCCATTGATATTTGATGTTTTAATGAGTCTAACGATAGTGAAAACGTGATCCTTTTTCATGTTTAGAGAGTTTGAAAAATGGATGAAAATAAAACTCCACAAGTTCTTTTTCATAAAATTTGTCCCTCACATCCGAAAAAGCGTAAAATAATACCTAAGAGAACCTCCTGGCCATGTTTGAATAGGGTGTTCCTTTTTCATAGGTAATCTATCTCAGTCCATAAAAGGGTTAAACTTATACTAAGTAGATGTCATTTCAATTCCTTTTATGAGATTTAAAGGACAAGTGCTCGACAATATTTTCATATTTTGGGAGGCTGAAAAATATCTAAAAGAGAACTCCAGGGGGGTTCCTTTTTCATGTTTAATAGAGCTCTAAAAAGAAATAAAAGTGTGCTCTTTGGTCAAAATTCATTTAAAGATCATGCATGTCGAATTCGATGTCAGTTGTAAACCTACTCAAAGAACCACCAAACGAATTAAAAATACGTATTTTAATAGTAAATGGGTAAAAACTATAGTCAATTAATTAAATATGCATAAAAATAATAAAAAATACTATTTAAATAAGAATTTACCAAGTCATTTTTACCATTTCACATTTACCATTCAATTTTTTAGTGCTCTGAGCTAGTTTTTCCCTCAAACTTCATTAGATGATTGCGAAAGATTCTGTGGACTATTTCTTGTGCCGTCTGGACCAAGTACGAGAGTTGACATTTCTCTTTCTATTGGTTGAATTATTTTTCAGTTTCATGCAATTTTTTTATGGTTTTGGGGCCCCTAGGTTAGATATACAATTCCCTAGGACCAACGCACCCTTGGATGTTAAACAATGTGTTGCAGAGGAGTTGGAATGAGGCTCAGGTGATCTAAAATGCTTTTTCTAAGGGTGAGTTGGGCATAATTTAGAAATTTGTGTTGTGTCTTGTGCCTAAAATTTCTCCAGTTGTTTGCATGGAGTGGATCCTAACAAAGCTTATGGTTTGATTTCAGGCTTTCATTAGATCAAAATTCTGATTACATGGTGAGAAAGAGAACATGAGCAATATGATATGGTTTCCCTAAATGATCCTAGAACTGTGAGAGCCCTCAGAGACTGTGGGTTTCTCAAGTACTTTAGATATTCAAGGATGTGTTAACATATGGAACTATTGCATTTCTTTATTTTCTCATGGGATCTGGCACAATAGGTATTTCACATTGGGGACAAAGTGCTCCCAATATTGGTTGATGGCGTTTACTTTCGGACAGGCTTGTCGAGACATGGTGCCTCCATTTCCTTTGCGAGTTGCATCCGTGGAGGTGAGACAGTGAAGGACTGCATTCAATAGTTTTGTCAGCCAGGTACATAGCCTAGCACTAAACATCATAGATGTACATGATATTCCTTCGCGAACGTTCCTATTATCTATCACAAATTTATCTGGAAGCATGACACTTCATGTCAACAACAGATCATACATGCATTATGTGCTTGAGTGTCTTGAGCTAATCGTGTTCAACTAGGCTGATGCAGTACTCCTTCAGATGAAAGAATAACTGAATAAAGTGAAAAGTGGAAAGACAAAGAATTTAAGCTATGGATCAATATTTGTTACTTTCATTTTGGAGCGAGTTCCATTGATGCAGCCACAACATGTGACACTGGGGTTAGCTAGTCCTAGGGATCCATAGATGTAATGGTGGGTAGAGTTGATGGATAGACATGTTGGTTAATCATCGATCTCATTTTCCACTGCATTATTTACTTGGATCCGACGACATCATATCGTCATAGAGAAGCATCCATATGCAAGTATGGATTTCCGCGGAGACCCAGATTTGATTTTACTAGCCAATGCTCAATGGGGGGCTATAGGTAAAATGTTTTGACCATGTTTTTGATTTTTTGGGTTTTTTACATATTTTTTGTTTTTTATTTTTCCAAGAATAAACTAAATATGTTTTATGTATGCATATGTGGGTATTTTTTGACTAGTGGATCATGCACAACAGGAGGGTGAATTAGCAGAGAGGATTTTTGGGAGATCAGTCCTTCAAGATTTGGATTTGGCCGAGACTCTAGCTCAGTTACAACATCATGTAGAGGGGTCAACTCTTGGGATACCGAACGTCCGAATCGAGGATTTAACGATGAGGCTGCAACGCCATATTATTCGTGTGCTTAACTGATGGATGCGGCTATTGCGCATGATATCCCAAGCAGTGACCTGTTATCATGAGCACCAATAGATATACTTAGGATATGCTATGTTTGTATACATTTTGAGGTCATATGACCAATGTGCCTTGGACACAATTTTTTGTAAAAAAATTGATTATATATCTATTTTACTTTCGGTGTTTTCCTATGTTTATGTGAAATCCTATTCAATTGTGTGATGTGAATTGAAAATGTATCTTTACATATGTTGCAAATTTCTATTTAACACATAATTCACTAAAGAATCATTTTAATTATCAAAGTTTCTAGAGATGTGTTGATATTGGATGTAATCAAAATGTCTTTCCAAAAGATGAACTCTAAGGAACATGCGATGAATAGCTAGATTTTGGAGAGTATAAACACTAGTAAGTTGTAGTACAACAAGTTGTGAGTCCAACCTGATGACGATGCGATGAATTCCAAGTGAAATGGAATCATAGAGGAGTTATATCAATGCAATATAATCAACAATATTATTGGTAGATTGACCGATACAAATCCCTTGGAAACTCACTTACTCACCACTTGGAGGGAATATGGCCCATGTTGCAGAGGATAGATTCTGTGTACTACGACTAGCACCATCAGCATAACCAAAAAATGATTCCGAAGATTCTAACATCTGCAAAAAAATGAAAAGTGGATTACTAACCACATGAAAAAAATCTTGAAAGACACATTTTGATACACACGCAATCAAAGCATATATACAGTACCATACAGTGTTTAATATGCAAAATAAAGCATATTAACTTTTAAGATACAACCTGTTCTGAGGCTGCGACAATGAAATCCCATCATAATCTACCAACTCATAGGTGCCGTATGAGTTGATAATATAGGGTTCATGCCATAATGGTTTGAAATTTCCTATTCCTATCTTATCAATTTCCTGATCATAAAGCAAAACTAGGTCTCCTTCCGAGAATGTGTAAGGCTTGACATTGCGTCATATTGTGCCTTGATTCATCTCTTATGTGATTCGTTGGCCAATGCAACTTCGCGATAGGTTTCATCTAGATGTATGAGATATAAAATACGTGCCTCTCCATTAGAAGTGTTAGGTAACAGGTCAATCGTGATTTTCAACGATGAAATTTCACATTGAATCAGTAAGATAGCTTCGAGACCATAAACCAATTGAAATGGAGTAAATTCAGTTGTGTTTATAACTCAGGTTTGATAAGCGCATAAAGCTGAGTATAAGATTAAATTCCAGTTTTGTTTATGAACCCCAATCCTGCGTTGAAGCATACACTTAAGAATTTTTTTGATGGCTTCAATGTGTCCATTAGCTTTTGGAAAATAAGGGGTATAACTATCATGTCACAGTCTTAACTTGGAAGTCAACTCAGTCATCATGTGATTGAAAAAAAAAATTCCATGATCTATGACTATGTCTTGCGGTACACCAAACCGTGTAACCACATGGTTAAATAAAAATAATTCAATTGTATCACCTATGTTGTTAAATATAGGCATCTCCTTGGCCCACTTTCTAAAATAGTCGACGGGGACAATAATACACCCATGCCCCCTGGCCGAGCAAGGGTTACATTTCATGAAGTCAATGCCCCATTTGGAAAATGGTCCAACAACGTCGACAGGATGCATTGGTGCTGGCGTCATGTGGGTTTTATGATAAACTATCTGGAAAGCATGACAAATTCTGACCGCGAGAATGTAGTCACGAAATATGGTAGGCCATAAATAACTAGCGTGGAAAATATTCTGTGGTAGAAAAACCAAAAAAATTTCCACCACATGCACCAACGTGGCCATCATTTAAAACTTTTTTAGCTTCCTCATGAGTGAGGCACCTACATAAAATCGTATCAACACCACGATGATAAAGTGTATCACCGAAGATCAGATAATATTTGGCTTTGTATCAAATACATCGTTGTTGCGAGTGGGAGGTATTAGGTCGGAAATTTTGGGTCTCGAGATATATGAGTAAATATCCATACCATGGCTTAGATGACGCGACCAGAAACAAATACTCATTTGGAATGGATGGTTCCATTGTAGACTTAGTGCTACTCGAGGGAAGGTCACAGATAAGCTCAGAAAATGCCAAAGACTTATTTGACTTGGATTTGATGAATTGCAAATCAAATTCCTACAAAATGATGATCCATTTTTTATTATTTCCCCCCCATCAATTGATGTGACAGAATGTATGTCATAGGGTTGCAACCTGAAATGACAATGGTCTTCCAGAGCAAGATATAATGGCGAAACATTTGCACAAATTGAACTGATGCTAAAGCAAGCTTTCCAAAATAAGTGTACTTAACTTCCATATCATTGAGATTGCGACTCAAATAATAGTTCAGATGTTCAATCCCATCATATTCTTGGACTAAAACCATGGTGATGGTTGTATCTATAGTGGAAAGATATAGGAAATAATCACTCTAATAATTTGGGTGATATATTAATGATGCTCGGATCGGGTTATCTTCAAGAACATCAAAGGAAGCTTGTGAAACCTCATCCTAATGGAAGGGAGTCCCCTTTTTCAAGAGTTGAGTAAATACTTTAGCCATTTCGGAAAATTTGGGAATGAATCTCTTTAGTAATTTAGCCTTCCCTTGGAGTCTCGATAACTGAAGTAGATTGGAAGGTGCACACAAATTAAGAATGGCCTAGACCTTCAATGGATGAATTTGAATTATGTCTTTTGACACGATGAATCCAAGAAAATGACCAAACCAACACAAAACACACATTTTTATGGATTGAGGAATATTTTGTAGTGACAACATCGTAAAAATATTTCTCTCGAATGTAGTGGGTGGTCAACCCATTTTGTGAATGTGCAGTTAAGTCATCCAGATAAGGTTGAACAATGTGCTTGATGTCATGGAAAGCATAATTGATTTCCCTCTAGAATATTTCCCCGACATTCTTTAAACCAAAATGGATTTTTCGATAAACGTATGTGTCACAGGGATAGATAAATGTTGTTTTATATTGGTCCTCTCGGCGAATATTGATCTGATTATAACCGGAAAATCCATCCATGAAGGAAAATATTTCACATCAAGCACATTCGTCAGTAATTTGGTCGATAAAGGGAGTGGGATAGTTGTCTTTTGGAGAAGCATGATTAACATCCCGATAATCAACACACACTATAATTGTCCCATGTTTCTTCATGAAATGAACAGTTTTGGAAACCCAATTGGTAAGTGGAATAGGGTAAATGAAAATAACACGCAAAAGTTTTTCAAACTCTGCTTTAATGGAAAAAACTTTCTTAGGAGGAACATTATGGAGGCATTATCATACCAGTTTGACATTAGGGTACATTTTAATCTCATGCTCAACAATGTTGGAATCAATACCTAGCATTTCGTCATATGACCAAGAGAATACATCTATGAATTCATGGAAAATAGAACGATAAGTGTCAATTTAAGATGCAAAACATAACGTGCCGACATGAATGTTTTTTATAGTGATAGGTTTGGTCAAAATATCAATAGAAATTGTTTCTTCGATAATTTATGGGTTTTGCTTAGAATCAACAGTGTGGATAGGAATGGAATTAATCCAGAAATCAACGACTGTAGGGTGATATAGTTCATTTGGACTATATTCATTGTAATATGGAAGATGGGATCGTTGATGAAAATCTACCCATGGTTCTTCTTCCAGCATCACGGATTCCATAATGCTCTCATAAGTTGAGAATACACATGAAAAAGGATCAGAAGAAGTATCATAATCCAAAGAATGATCGAACCAAATAGTTGGTGACAAAGGATCAGGATTGGCCACATAAGCCAAAAATATTGATTATTATGTGAGCTTGATTGGACTTAGTGGCATGTTTTAACCCAACCTATCTATTTCGTAATCATTGGGAATATTCCTTAAGTTAGATGAAGTGGAAGATATCATAATGTAGGTCTCTATTTTTTTCGATTTTTGCCGATGTCGCAGGCAATGATAACGAAAAGTTCCGATTAGGGAAGAATCCTTAAAGAGTCCTACAGTAATTTTCTAAAGAGATGGCAGGGTTCCATGAACGAACGAAACACTTCTAGTTTCCTGGGAACCAGAGGCAAAGAAGGAGAGGTGATCGATGACTATGATGCCTCCCTAATGGGGGAAGACGACCATATGGAAGTAAGTAGATACAACCGCAACCATAGTGTAAACCCATAGTATTCAAAGTAAAATATTGTATTCAAGGGGTCCGTCAACGACCTCAACTTCAATAGTAGCTATTTTTCCCCTTATTTTGACTTGCAGGATACTAAGAATTCCACAAGGCTTATATGTATGACCGTCAAAAGCTTTCAATGTCGTAGGTGATTATGATAAATTTGGTGAGCCATGTGACTTCCACCAACTCATAGACATGATAAAAGTAGATGCACCTTCATCAATAATAGTTTGATGAATGAGATGATCAAGGACATGTACTTGAATAAAAAATTCTAATTGTGCTGGTAATTGTGGCACATAGCCCGCATGGTTAAAGACTACAAGATTAGAATCCATCGGATTGATTCCACCAATCACCAAGAACAAAGCCTACTTTTGGGAGGGACAATTTTGAAAAACCTAAAGCATTGACATAACAGAAGGTGACTGTGCTAGATATTCGAATATGTTATAATTCTGAGCTGCACGAGCTCGAGGGTTGAAATTCGATTTATGGATGACTCCCTTCAGCAGTTTTATTGTTAACTCAGGAATAATAGGCGGCGGAGCCGAATCAATCAAAGCTGAAGTTGAAGTAGTAGGTTGATTTGTAGCCTGAATATTCAATGAAGAAAGAGGATTACTGTAATATTTACTTTGCATAGACACCAAAACATCAATTTTGGGCTTAGTGGCGGATAACATAAGCACTTGTGAACTAGAAGCGGGATCCGTAGCAGCCATATGTGTTTCTGGGTTCAGAAAAGGATTTGTAAACATTGCAGATGTGGAAAAAGTATTAAGAATCTTTGAGACTTCCGAGAAGTGAGGAAAATCTCACGTAAAATTCTCCTCATTACATATCAAACAATGGTAACGAGGTTTTCGAGAAGAAGTAGATGTATCAGATAATTTTTCCTGCGGGGGTGAATTTTGTTTCTTTTTATCTTTCCCTTTATTCTTACTTCCAGGCTGCTTGTCACTTTTTTCCTTGTCAGATGACATGACATGTATTTCAGAAGAAGACGCAGGATCAGATGCAACAAGGGTTTGATTGGACACAACAAGTGTGGAACCAGATGGTCAACTTGTTCGCTGAGTGCTAGTAAAACTAATCACACCATCACCGGCATGAATGTCCTTATCATATGGAGGAGGAACAATAAAATTTCACCGCAATGAATTCATAATATTTTCATAGAGCATGCGAGATTGAGTATAAATACATTCCAGATACTGGGTATGAGAAATTACCTTATCTTCAGTGATAACACTGCCTTTGGCCACATCCTCGGTGATATATCAAAACAAGGACTTTATAAACCACTCAGCTAAAAGCTGATCAGGAAGAAAGGTTTTAACCATTCGATGACAATGACAACACTGATGTATATGATCTGATATATGAGTAGCAGTAGTCTATTTAAATCTATTCAAAAGTTCCATTCCAGTTTCATATCTGGTGGGTAACTGGAAGTGGGTTAGAAAAGTAGTGGCTAAAGTTGTAAAGTTATTGAAAGAAGCTCTTAGTAATTCAATATACCACTTTTCATTTGGACCAGTGAGTGTTCACTAGAAAAGACAGAATCTAACAAAATCATAATTTAAGGAATTTAATTAACACCATAAATGATAGGTCATAACGTGCGTAGACAGATCTTCTCTAGAATTTTGATTGAATTTTGAAATATCAAAGGGTGGTAATTTATGAGTAATCACCAGCCACCGAGGTAAATAATTAATGGGATCAATAGTGAGCCGGTTTAAATCAGGTAACTCTAATTTTGCAACAAATGGAAACTGTCTTTTTAGATCACATTGAGTGTAACCAAGATAAGATGGAATTTCTTGAGAAATAGGCCGTTGTACACCAACATAAGGATTCTGCTGCTGGTAACCCAAATAGGGGCAAGTTTGTTGACCAATCCCTTGATAGGATTGCTGACCAGGACTTGGACAAGCTTGAAACTATTGGAATGGTTGTTGTAGCTACATGAGAAGTTGATAAAAATTTTGTTGCCCACCAAGATAATTTGGACTAGGTTGTAAATAGGTGAGACCAGTAGAGGCTTGTGACAAGGCTAAAATATCTTGTAGTTGTGAAATTTCTGATATAGATAATTATTGTATACCATCCTAGGAAGATAGAGTCTATAGACCCGAAAATTGAGGGTTAAGGGTTGAAGAACCCACCTGAGAAGACTGAGCAACAACCAAGGAAGTAATAACAAGCATAGCAAGTACGGATGCAACAGGTTGAACTGGTTGATATTGATACACAACCATTTATGGTTGAACAGGAAAGGTAGCCTATCATTGACAAATATACATTGCAGAATAATATTGACCTAAAAAAGAAGAAGTACTGCCATATGGCGTAAAAATTTGTTGCCCCCCAGCATATGGAGTATAAGGATATTTCACATACTGACTTTCATATGATGGGATTCCAGTAGAAAGTCGATAAGATGGATGATAATTTTATGGGCCAGACTAATATTGAGCAGATGATGTCAATAAAGAATCAGGTCATTCAGTACTCGTAAGAGAGGAACCAGATAAAGTTCCAGATGATGACATGGGCGAAGTCCATGGACTAGAGGAGACACCAAAGTAGGTTCCATTTAAATCTTGGTAACCGAATGGGACGGATGGACCACCATAATATGAGACTCAAGTGTCGTAGAAAACATCAAAGATGAAGGAACAATAGATGATGTCACAATTGTAATAGATGGTGCAGCCTGTGATGTTGTCTCATCCATGGTTAAATAACCTAGTGAATACTCTAAATAATATATGGGAACTTAAGACTAAGCATGATCAATAGGAGCAGAGTAGGAAAAACGAGGAAAGGATGGTTAAAGATGAAGCCCTGAACAAAAATGAGTTGGAGTTGAAGGGGTTGTCTCTTCCTGAATTTCTTCCTCAATTCAAATCAAACCAAGTGGAAGTACTTCACCGTTATGCCTGGGACAAATTTCAGGCAGTAAAATCTGCATTAAAGAGGAAGACTCGATAGTTACATCTGAAAGAGAATTAGCCAGTTGATCGTCTTTGGGCATGGGAAGAAATTCTTGATGTTCAACTTTAGGATCAAGATGTTCTGGTAAAAGAACAATAGGTTCTGGATCGAATTCCAGTTGAAATCTTTGGGTTATGGATTTACCATTTCACTGGATTGAATTTCATTGTCCTCATGTAACTGTGAGGGTTCTATCTCGACAGTAGAAGATAAACTGAGATCGGTAGAATGGAATCGAGACTTGGTACTCAAGGGATCAAATGACTCTGGTAAATTAGATGAATATGTAGCACCAAAGGTTCCAGAGGTACTGGAATTGGTAGGACAAGCTCTGTTAGGAATTTACCGTAGCAATAAAACAATTTTACTGAGAGAAGTAAATAAACATAACCATGAAAGAGCCAGCAACAAATCACATAAACATAAACACAATGCTTAACTGGGAAAACCCCAAATTCGGGGAAAAACCCAACCAATGAAATTTCATTAACTATTGGCCAAAACCCTGGCCAATCTAGCCAAGTGAGCCTTCACCGCTCACCTCCAGGCCTACATTACAATGAAGTATTCCCAGCCTCTTATAGGCTCCATTACATGCAATACCATGGGCCAAAAACATGGGTGCACAAAACCATGTGCCCCAAAACCACTACTATTTACCCTAGTCAACTTTGACTCTATCCCAAGTCATGTTTACCTAAAAATTCCCCCCTTAAACTTGACTTGGGGATTATTGACTAAATCCAGCCAAACCTACTAGATGAGACAACCCCGCTCACTCTAGCTCTTCCCCCCTCAAATTTTTACCTAGGGTAATTGTTAATTTGACATCCCCCCTATCACCTAGGTCTAACCCAGACTTTACCAGTGATTTACCCAGGGGTACGCATGCCATACCAGGTCTTACAGCAGTATGCCCATTTACATGTAATAAAATTAACTCCATTATATATATATATTTGTTTCATTGTTGCTATTATTTGAATGACCATTCTCTACATTCATTCATGATGTCCTCTTTGGAGAGGACATCATAGTTGTACATGAATCTTCCCATCAACTGCAATAAAAGAAGTTAATCTTTCATGAGCCTTTCGAGCGCCTCGTTGTGCATTTTTTCAATGCTATGATCTTCACCAATTATGTAACTACAACGGTCCACAAAACTAGTTAACCGTTGCAATATGTTCTCCACGCTATGCTCGCCTTTGTCCAGATCTCAATTACAACTCTCATGGGCCATGATGCACTTTAAAAAAAATATGTCAGTGCTGCATTGTGAGGGAATCATTTTTCTTCTTCCAAAGGATGTGACACTGCATTGCTTAGAACACCTATCGCTTTGCGCATATTCTTATTGGAAATATCGTAAATATCAAGCATTATTCCCAAAGTCGTTTTGAGAGCATGCTCCATGCGCATCTCTAACACAGGAGTTCCATCCTCAATGCAACCATACACTAAGTAATTCAGGTCATGATGTAGCCGAGATGATGGGAGGCACAATCCCAAACCTTAGCACCATTTTCAAACCTGCAACTTCGTCACGACATTTTCCTCCTCAGCCTTGTCATTCTCTTCCTGCAACGAGAGCAGAACGTCAACAAAATCAGATTGAGCACCGCTTTCTCTACGTTTCTCTAAAAAAAATGCAAGCCTCAGATTGTTGCCCCTTACATCCCGCCTTCCGACACTACAAACCTCTCCGGACGGAACCCATGAGGTGATTCCCAAATGTTGGGGTCGTGAGTAATCGACCACATATTCACCATAGCAGTGGTGCCCAGTGGAACACACATTCTGTCGACCATGTTGACTTTGAAATATTCTGTAGAGAGACGAGCCCATGACAGGAGTGGTCCAGGCGGATGCATTCGTAACGCCTCCTTTACCATAGCCTACAAGTAGGGAAAATTTGAGATATCTAAATCATTCACGCTACGGTCTTACCCCATTACAGCGTCCAACTCTGCCTGAGTTTTCTTCTGAGATTTAGGGTTCAGCACCATTTTGCCATGGTCCACTCTGTCAGCAGAGCCGTCGTGTCTGTACCACGAAAGATCATCTCCCAGAGAACAACGATCATATCCTCCTCGTCGAGCTTATCCTCTCCCTATGAAATTAGAACTCTTGACGTTTTTCCGTGGCCTTCTTTCATTTTTCATTTCCTTTGCCGGCGTCTATTCTCATCCTTTTATTCAACACTCACATTCCTATGATAGAGCCCATCCCTCATAATGGGCAACCTCATATTCACACATAACACTAATCTTCAAAACAAACAATGAGCTTTCCTTGTTGAAGATCTGGTTTGACGCCAGTAATGTCCTCATCGAAGAGCGAGAATGATCCACCGACCTTTCTTCTATCTCCTCATTGTAGCTTACAGAGCTGGCTTTACCACGGCCCTCATCAAATCTATGTTGATCCAACATCTTAATTGGTCCAAACGCCTTTAGCAGAGCAGCCCTTGTAGTTGCAGGATCTCATGAACATATTACAAAAATAACTCACGAACTCAATGTTTGCTTCTACATCTGCAATCATATCTCCATTCACAGGCCCATAAAACCCTTGGCAACAAAAGCGTCCTTCTGAAGCCAAATATGGCTCTGATACCATTTGTTAGGAATTTACCACAGTAATAAAACAATTTTGCTGAGAGAAATAAATAGACATAACCATGAAAGAGCCAGCAACAAATCACATAAACATAAACACAATGTTTAACCGGGAAAACCCCAAATCCGGGGAAAAACCCAACCAATGAAATTTCATTAACCATTGGCCAAAACCCTGGCCAATCCAGCCAAGTGAGCCTTCACCGCTCACCTCCAGGGCTACATTACAATGAAGTATTCCCAGCCTCTTATAGGCTCCATTACATGCAATACCATGGGCCAAAACCATGGGTGCACAAAACCATGTGCCCCAAAACCACTACTATTTACCCTAGTCAACTTTGACTCTATCCCAAGTCATGTTTACCTAAAAAGCTCGCCTTCGCCCATTAGGTGTAGCTTCTGGTGATAAAGGTGGTTTATTCATTGTCCTATGCGGATGACGAGGAAGTTTTGATCTTATTCCACGATTGATGGTTTATTTTAATACAAAAAAATAAACAAAAGAGGGTAATGCTAGGCAAAAGGATTTCCAAGCAGTTGTGAACTACAATATACTGCCCCAATAAACCAGGGACTTATGTACATGCGGGCAATCTCCCAAAATGATGTGTTTGGTGTATCATAGTGTACAAGGCAGTCGACTCAATTACCTATGGATGGTAAGCAACCTAATGTTTTCCTCCCAAATATATTCGATGGTACTTGGAGACCCCATCCGTGTTAGCGCTATCTAATGTAAAACCACATAGTGAGAGCATCCCCTTATAATTTTCATACTAGAACACCGCCCAATATACTAAAATTACATGGACAAGCTCTGATATAATTACGTACGTGGAATGAGGTATCACACTCGGAATGTATCACTGAAAATTAATGAAAACTGCTATGTTTTATGACGTTGGAACACATCTCTAGCCTAGAACTCTAAATGTTATCGTTTAAGTGACAATTCTCCCTTAGGTTAATTGAGATAAACTTTAAGTTGATCTTGCTTATAATTTTTCCTTTCAAGTTCACCGCGTGATGTATTTGACATTCCTAGAATGCAATAAATATGATAAGAATTCGTTTCGATTCAATTTTGACAATGAAAAACTTAGCTACAAGGGATAGAGAAATCAGATTTTCTAAATGCAAATTCCCTAACTATTCCTATGCAACACTCACAAAACTTATATGCAAATGCATGTTTTTATTTTCTATTTCTTTTAAGTGTGAATGAACGAAAAAGAAACTATGATTCACAAAAAATCAATCAATATTTTCCATAGAAACGAAGGCTGGAACGATAATTCCTCTTTCGAAAATAAAGAACTGATCAAATGTAAAATTTATACTTTGGAGATATTTCGAAAATGATAAAGAAAAAAAATAAGAAACATTGAACAAACAAACATCCAAAGTGAGGAAAGATAGTAGAAGAAATATGGTCTCTAGAGGCAATCAGACACTTGAAAACTCAACAAACAAGACACTGAAATGGATGGAAAAAGACAAAAATATGTTGAAATTTGGTTGGTCACATGAGTAACACACCTCTGAGTGGGATATAGTGCATTGCAAAGAACTGTCTCTAAGCTAACAGTGTTATGCAGAGAACCATGTCAAGACTAACAGTGCATTGGTGCGAGAGGAAACTCAAAAATAGGAAATCAAACACACTTCTTTTACCAAAACACATTCAAATGGCTGAAATAAAGCAAGTAAAGTCTACTAGAGGCCGAAAAACAAGGATAAAACCACCAGGGATGATCATTCAATCCTGATTAGAGTCGCCAATTTGTTTTACGAAAATCAAACCTACAGATAGTTATGTTTCCCTAAGTGTGGTGGTCACACTTAGAACAACAGATGAAAGACAATTGACCTTTTCCTTAAGACAAAAAAATGTGATAAGAACAACTACTTCTGATCTTTCGCTATTCCTCATCTCCATTTTGTCACTTCCATCTCTCTCAATTGAATTGAACTCGCTTGATTGCTACCTCCAATGGATAATAGAAGACATAAAATGACATAAAGGCATATGATCTATTCATCTTATTCAAACTGAATCGATCGCATTTAAAAACAAACATATTAAATCATGAACACATGTATTAGGAAAGGAAAAAATCTCTTTATTATGAATTAGAAGGAGAATTTACAGCCAGTTGGATCGATTCGATGTCAACTAGCTCCAGCTTCAGTCCTATCCTCATCACATCAGCAACATCAATCCAACAACATAACATTACATGATGCAAACGAATATGTATTTTAACATAATATGCGGACCTATGAGTTATGGGCCCACATAAACATAGAAGCACTCAACAACGGTTGCTTTATCTGAATTTTAAAAATTTAACCTATTGTAAATCGACTCCCAAGTAATATAGATACATCACAGATAGAAAATTTTATGATATCACAAGTCAGAAAATATAAAAAATAATTTTTAACATGAAACATATAATTCTGCCAATGCGAAGTTGTGATGATGATGTCGCATCGCAACATCGCAACTTCCACAGCTTATCGCAAATCGACCGCTCGCAAGTTTAAGTATACACCAATGACTATTAAACCATAATTCATGTGATGTGCGATATGCGCTTGATTGATATGCTAACACATGGCTCCTCTTCATCGCATCAAAAGTTATATCGCTTAACTTGTGACATCCTAATGCATAAATATAATACTTGTCGATTGCAATGTGCGCTCATCCGTCCATATCTCGCTATTCTTCTGTGCTATGATCTTCATCATCTGTTCATCCTTCACTATAATACATGTTTATGGAATTAGCGTTTCAATAAATCCATCTCTGTCATACTTTATCTACAACGAAGTTCAGAGGAACTTTGTCCTACATTCTTACTCACACAGCCTATCAATTAGCAGGGTTGAAATAAGAAAGATATATATATATGCATGAGAAATTGGAAATAACATACAGATACTATAAAATCCATATTATTCCTAGATACATAAAGGCACACAAATTCCATTATTCCCCTGAGCTCAAGTTACATGTTGAGGCCACTCTAGCTTGAATCATAAATTCGCCCTGCAGCTACATTATGCTACCTCCCCTCCATACAATACAGACTTACATTATAAATAAATTACAAAGGAGTGGATTATATAAGATCCATGATTTTTCTCTCACAAATCACTCAACTAATCCCTGAAATCTCTCTGTTCAATTACATGGTCGATAATTAAAACAAGTCAAATCTTCTAGAAACATATCAATTCCATCATTTTAGCACTATTTCATGGAAATTAGCCCCCATTTACAAATGGTTGTCCACGTTTCACCTTCTGTAGCATTGAATTTAAATTATGATAAGGATGGTCTGATGCTCCTGCATCAGATTCCCAAGGTACAAAAATTTTATGACCTCCTGGTCATATTCCTTCTTTGTAACAAGTCTGCTACTTGTTATCAATAGCAACTCTTTTTCTTTCTGTTAGCAATTCTACCCACATTCTCTGTGGAATTTCCTTCGTGATATTTCCATGACAACATTTGTGAGCTGCAACAAAACCTCTGCAGTAGCAAGTCCTCCCTTCTACGCGATACCTCACTAAGCTTCTCTCCTCTTAGCTTAGTCTCTCGACATCTCTCTGGTTCTCTCCTCTGGAACCATTTGAGCACTCCTTGCTCTAGGCTACTAAAATATTCTCACTTTCTTCTGCCGCTACCTACAAAGAAATATAAAAACCACACACTTTACCAATCCTTAATAAATTTGCACCTCCTTCCTTTACACGCATAATATTTTTCTGCTCTGATACCACGATGTAGAGGAATCGTCATTTTAACATAATACGTGGACCTGTGGGTTTTGGGCCCACATAAACATGGAAGCACTCAACATCATTCAATTTATTTGAATTTTAAAAATTTAACCTATTGTAAATCAATTCCCAATAAATATACATACATCGCAGATTAGAACTTTTACCATATTGTAGGTCAGCAAATATAACAAATAACTTTTAACATCAAACATATAATTCTACCGATGTAAATTTGTGATGATGATGCTGCATCGCAACATCGCAACTTCCACAACTTATCACAAATCAGTCACCCACAATTTTAAGTTGACACCGATGACTGTTAAACCATAATTCATGCAATGTGCGATATGTGCTTGATCGTTATGTCGACACATGGCTCCTCTTCATCGCATCACAAGTTATATCATTTAACTTGTGACATCCTAACGCATAAATATAATAATTTCCGATTGCGATGTGTGCTCACTCGTCCATCTCTCACTGTTCTTATGTGTTGTGATCTTCATTGTTTGTTCATCCTTCACTCTGATAGCTGTTGATGGAATTCACGTTTCAATAAATCCATCTCTATCATACTTCATCTACGACGAAGTTCATAGGAACTTTGTCCTCCACTCTTACTCACATATCCTATCAATTAACAGCGTTGAAATAAGAAAGATATGTATATATGCATAGGAAATTGGAAATAATACACAAATATTGGAAAATCCATATTATTCTTGGATATATAAAAGCACAAAAATTACATTATTTCCCCGAGCTCGAGTTACAGGTTGAGGCCACTCTGGCTTGAATCACAAATTCTCCCTGTGGCTACATTGTGCTACCTCCCCTCCATACAATAAAGACTTACATAATAAAGAAATTACAAAGGAGTGGATCATCTAAAATCCACGATTTTTCTCCCACAAATCACTCAACTAACCCCTGAAACCTCTTTGTTCAATTACATGGTAGATAATTAAAGAAAATAAAATCTTCTAGAAACATATCAATTCCATCATTTTAGCTTTGTTTCATGGAAATTCACCTCCATTTACAAACGGTTGTCCACATTTCACCTTCTGCAACATTGAATTTCAATTATGATAAGGATGGTCCAATGCTCCTGCATCACAATACCTCCAAGAGTTGTGATCTTACCAGCATAACTCTATTAATTAAAATTATTTCTCTCATGTGCACTATGATCAGTGCTCAATTTATAAGAAATGAGGGTGGTTTAGCACTGATTGATTATTGAATGGATTTTCCAGAAATGGATGAAGAGGTTTCCTTACTCAATGAAATAGGAGGATAATAGGTTTAATGGATCCATGGTGTTCATATTCAAATTTATCAGATACTGTGATAGCTGGAACAACTTCCAGAAGCCACTAGAAGGTGGGAAGATTCCAGGAATCCTATGAACAATTTCCCCCCAGTCGATCAAAGCACTGTCAAGTGGGCCTAGATGCTCTGCAACGCTTCTTTTCATGGGAGTATATGCTCTAAAAATCACTTACTGTAGTCTAGGGGTGCATTGATGGCTCAATGGAACACTTCAACTGGAATTCAAGTAGTGAAAATTTCATGGATGAAAACCAACAATGGGATGACTTGTTTAAGGCATGTTGCAACTAATTTAGAGTATGATATACCCTAATTTTTACTGATCTGGGTTTTGGGAGTGATTCCCAAATTTACCTATAACTGGATATGCCGATGGTGCTAGTCATAGTATGGAGAATCTATCCTTTGCAACATGGGTCATATTTGCTCCAAGTGGCGAGTTAGTGAGTTTCCAAGGGATTTGTATCGGTTAATCTACCAACAATATCATTGAGTATAGCGCTTTGATCGAACTCCTCTTTGATGTCATTTCACTTGGTATTCATGACATCATCATCAGACTGGACTCACAACTTGCATACTACTGCTTACTAGTGTTTATAATGTCTGAAATCCAATTATTCATCGCATGTTCCTTGTATTTTGTCTTTTGGAAAGACATTTCGATTAAATTTCCATGATTTTTCAAGTAAAGTTATCATGTTTGTAATTGCTATAAATTTGATAAATGACACATGTAACCTATCCTTCTAAACTGAACTAAAAAACAAATCACGTACTTTGTACACATAATTATATCAATATAGATATACAAGTACTAATTATAAAGACAATGTAATAATCGTCTACTGAAAATTGAAATTCGTATGAATATGCTACAACTATTAAACTACAACAAATGGAATGAACCAAACAAGTAAACTGAGTAGCGCAACAATTACTCTAGCAATATATAATTCCATGCTACTAATTTAGAGAAGAGTTAATGGAGTATCTACAATTACTAAGAAGTTACATTGTTTTCCAATGTTTTATGGTCCAAATTCACCAGGATGCTCCATTAGAGAAACTTTGAGGTCTAAAATGGGCATCCTAGGGAATATTATAAAATGATAGCGAAAATAATAAAATAATATTAGATTACCTCATGAATTTTTTGAGGGAAATAAAAAAAACTACTTTTTCAACTCGTATTTTCAACTTATCTCCCTGTGATTTTACTAAAATTTTGAGCAAGACCACTCGTTGGATGTAAAATTTAATTTTCCATCCAAGGAATACCCATGGTGCATACTTTTGATGGACCCTATTATAGGAAAAATCTGAAATACATGAAAAAACTTTATTATAATCACATTTTTTTATCTACTTCAAATTTGTGTAGTAGGGTCCATCGAAAGTATGTAACATGGTTACTCATTAGATGAAAAAATAAATTTTGCATCCAACGAGTGCTCCTTCTGGAAATTTGAGTAAAATAATAGGGAGATAAGTTGAAAATATGAGTTTAAAAAGTTGTTTTTCTTTGTTTTTTTTTTAATAAATTTTTACCTTATTACTCCAAAAATAGTGAATCATCCCTTATGGTTGACATCATCATATTGAATCCTATTGGTTTGTATAAAGTGGAATTTTTTGTTACATTTTTGTTTTGAGGCCCTACTTGATCATAATGTTATGTGCTGAAAATATGGGCATATGATGCAGTGCCAACACACCAAAAATGATGCACTTATAATTGATGGTGATATCATATCCCCATCTCCTCAACATAATAAAAAATTTGGTCAATGGTACAAAAATAAAATAATAAATTTGTATATTGATCCAAAACATTGATTGAATGCATGTAAGATTTACAAAATTAAACATTATTGACGATGAATAGTCTCTATTTTATTTAGAATGAAATAGTAATGTTTCTATTAATGTTTATTATACTTTTTTGATCAATTCATTAGTGTGTGTGCTCTCTTCATAGTTAAAACTTTATTTATAGTTATCTTAGTGTAAATAAGCATATTTGCATAATTTCAGAGGAAATCCAATCTATGGAAGAAACCTTCAAGATTTCACTCTGCCCAATCACAAATGTTCAACATAATTCATACACACTTGCAGTTATAAATTATTTTTTAAATCATAAAATTTACAATTTTTTTTTTATTTTTTTTTTTGATTGATGACGTGATGACACCCCCACATAATCGACTTATTTTTTGCTAAATACTTTCCTAATTAATTTATCAAAGGCTACTCTATCATAATAAAATTTCTCCACTTTTGTAAGTTGTTTATTTCTGCAAAATTCTTCGACATTATTCTTATTATTAGATTATTGATAATATTTTAATTATAAAAATTGCTAAATAATTTACCAAATGTTGTACCGAGTATGGAATAAAAAGATTGGAAAATGAATTCTATTCAAATATTTAATCGTAGAATCAAAAAATGAAAAAGTCTTACCTTAATCAAATTTGTATATATGTAATAATAAAATGTGAAATATCATTACATTACGAATTAAATTTATAAATTTCCTCTGCACCTACATTCTCTTGCACTTATCTCCTTCTCTGCACATCCTTGTTTCAACGTAGCTAAATATATAAGATTTATAAATGAAAATAATTTAAAATTATTTTTCCATCTGCACCCTGTTCTCACATACATTACCCATTATCCACATATTAAAGGCTTCACACAAGGAAATATACACAAGAGGAAATATAATAATACTAATTCTAAATTTTTTCTTAGTAAAATTAATTACATATCGACAACATAAAATTTCCTCTTCATCTCCATTTTCTCGCTCATATGTCATTGAACATTCACTGTGTGAAATCAAATCCAACATTACCGATAAATATAAAGACTAAAATTAAAGGAAAGTTGCATCGATGATATATTTAGATTGCTAAAATGACTCTGCAAACATAGAATCAATGATTAGAACCATAATTTGGCAATATTTTTGGCAATTGTTACACATATTGAAGTCTATTGAATGAAATTATAGAGTTCTAGAGCAAGAGCTCAGTGCTTCTTTAGCTATAATAGTCGGTGCTATGGAATTTCTCATCTATTTAGTCTTAAAGCATACTGAAATAATTAAATTTGAAGCACAAGTCCATTTCAACCTTATAAATTAGAAAATGGGAATACTAAAATTGAAGACAGACCAACTACATTTGGAAAACAAAACGTTAAGTTTTCATTTGGGTAATTTTCCCAAGCAGAGAATGGAAATGTTGAATAAGATGCTAATCAAAGAGATGATGATATCATGGTCATTGACGAAGGTTCCTCCTCTTCTCATCTTGAGCCAGAAGTTAATGACACCCACATTGCTTCTAATATCTAGGATATGTAGTAATTTACATAGTGTTTTTTTTTGTTAATAAAGAAAATAAGTTTAGAATAGCTTCTACATCCCAATTGTGAGAAATGTCAATATTTCTTTGAATTTTTGAATTGTTCCTAGATTCAAAAAATAAAAATTAATTTCCATGGATGAAATTTATCTATATTTCTATAGATAAACTTACATATCCAATATTCTTCACATTCAAAGCTCCACACAATGAAAAATAATAACAATCACATATTAACATTAATTTCTCTATGCAATTATTGATGGTGAATTTTTTGTTTTTACTTTTTGATAGTATCTTACCTTTTGGTTAATATTCATTTATGCTTGTTATATTTCCTGTTATTATTACAATGATTACGAGATAAAATATGTCATAAACAAGAATAGGGAAAATAAAGGAAAGTTGTACATCAATGGTATATTTGCATTGCTAAAATGAGTATGAAGACATGGAATCAGGGATTAGAACCGTAGTTTGGAAATATTATTGCCAATTGTAACACATATTGAAGTCCATTGAATGAAATTCTAGAGTTCTAGAGCAAGAGCTCAGTGCTTCTTTAGCTATAATAATTGGTGCTATGGAGTTTCTCTTCGATTTAGTCTTAAACCATACTGAAATAATTAAATTTGAAGCACGAATCCATTTCAACCTTATAAATTAGAAAATCGCAATACTAAAATTGAAGATGGACCAAATACAGGTGGAAAAAAAAACATTAAGTCTTCGTCTGGGTACTTTTCTGAAGTAGAGAATGGAAATGTTGAAGAAGACGCTAATCAAAGAGAGGATGATATCATGGTCATTGATGAAGGTTCCTCTCCTTCTCATCTTGAGCCAGAAGTTAATGACACACACATTACTTCTAATATCTAAGATATGTAGTAATTTACATAGTTTTTTTTCTTGTTAATAAATAAAATAAGTTTAGAATTTCTTCTACATCCCAATTGTGAACAATATCAATATTTCTTCAAATTTTTGAATTGTTCCTAGATTATCTGTATTTCTATAGATAAAAATGCATATCCAATATTCTTCACATTCAAAGCTCCACGCAATGAAAAATAATAACAATAACATATTAACGTTAATTTCTCTATGCACTTATAATTGATGGTGATTTAGTTGTTTTTAATTTTTGATAATATCTTACCTTTTGGGTAATATGCATTTATGCTTGTTACGTTTCATGCTATTATTACAATTATTACGAGATAAAATATGTCATAAACACGAATAGGGAAAAAATTAGCAGCTAATATTCGCAGGTGGGCTAATTTTCCATGGTTTTTGAAAAGAAAAAAATTGTGAATTTCCATTTTTTCTTGAAATGATTTGCCCAATTATTATAGCATAAAAACATTTTACCTTAAAAATCACCAAAATTTTATAGATGCTATATGAAATCAATGAAAATTTGAATATTATTACAAAAATATCACCTAGTAATTTACAATTTGCATATTAGGAACTATTAATATTCACCAAGGTTTCTAAACTTCTAGATGAATTTCTATCCTTAAAATTTTCCCTGAACATGAATAGTATTTTGTCTAAAAACCTCTACAATAGGAAACACTAAAATTGATAAATTAAATTTGATATTGTACATGGATTTGATATTTCCACGCTTACTCTTTGTATCGAAACAACACTTTTGTAGGTGTTTGTACAAAAAATACAGAGTACAAAGTACTTAGTGAAAACACTTAAGAGAATAAGAAAATAAACTTTATTAAAGTTAACATGCCCATGCTCCATGGGCCCTTATGTGATCTTTCATTTTCCGGAGCGATGTCGAAGTGCGGGTGTATGTGAATGCAGAGGTTTATGTTCCTTGTTCCACACACCATCTTTCCACACATATTTGAAATCATTATGTTGTCATTTCAAAGTAAGGAGACCTACTTCTGATCTAATTATAATAATGATTATTTAATAACATTGAATGTAATGACTATTGTGTGAGGTGGAAGTTATATGAAGGTGGCTTTATTCTCTTGAGATTACCAAATGACCTAGGTTATTTTCAGGGGAAGCGTGTCTAGAGTAGCTATCCGGAAATGATTATGCATATCTAACAAAAAATGCATGTGCAACAACTCTTTGACTGTACCCAAAGCTTTCTATAGTATTTATCAAAATAAAAAAATATACACCTTTCTTTTTGAATTTTTATTTTATTAATGCATTTCGCAAACATCTCTTCATCCTCATAACATTTGCAATGCAAATCAATTAATAACAACTTAAAATGCCAATGACTAACTATTGTGTGAAGGAATTTGTATGCCAATGTTTAGCAACAAGATTTTTTGTCAATAAAACAATTAATTAAGGGTCTTCATTACAATATTAAATGTAAATCATTTTGGCATGTTTCTGGCTGGTCAATTTTTCCATGTATCTGTACTCGATATTTTTGTACTGTCATATTGAATACCTGTAAAATAATGTATATGATAACAATGAACTCTTATTATTTTATTTCATAAATCCATGCTATTAAGTACACATATATCAACATCGTTAAATCCATAACCATTACCAAAGTAAGAAATAAAATATTTTTTGAATTTTGAGATTTTTTTACTCGCTGTCATTAACGCGCAGTTTGAATTTTTCCATTTTTCTTTATTGAAAGTGTTAAATGTGTCGATAAATATATAAATCATATCTAAATTAGGGAATTAATAAGGAAAATTTGGGGTGAGGACTATTTACATCACACTATCAATCATGATTAATCGCTTTAGTAAACGAAATCCTTTTCAAAAATCATGAAAATATCTGTAAGCAGCCAACTAAAATGCATTATGGAAATTAGCTTTGTATTGTGATCTTGAAAATCATGTATCAAAGTGTTCATAAATCAAATTACCTTCAATGTTTTCTTTTATTATATTATTAAAATAAAAAAAATCGTTAATGTTTTAGTGGCGGGGACCAGCTCAATAACTAAACCAATTCATGATACAAATAGTTATGCATGTCTCCCCATAGTATTTATTCACAACTGTTAACAAGTATTGTTGGCAGTTTCAAATCTAATTGTCATAATTTTCACGAGTTCTTTTTATTGTTGAATTTATGTTCTTATTCATTTCAAAAATTTGTATGATTGTAAGATTTTGAAGAAATTGCAACCCATAATTGTGAATCCAAGAAATAGTTTGCATATTTTGGGAAATTTAAGCTAGAAAATGCATCGGAAAACCTATAGAAATTTTTTTTTTGTATGAAACATATATTTTTATGATATTAAATCAAGAGAAAATTATGCAGTAAGTGGATAAGATGGTTTTGAAATATCAATACTTATTTCCATTACTTCCCGTAAACATTGGCTTTGATATTTCCAATTGTTATTTATTAAGAGTGTCTCATACGGGAGTTTCTGTGTGAAGAATAACAACAATTGGTTACTGATAGTGCAACAATAAAATGTAAATTTACGTGACATTGGAGACAAATATAAATAGCAGATAAATGAACCAATCTATTTGCACTTATACAATTGAAAAAGTGATATTTGAATCTACCAATGGAAAATAAGAGAAACATAGACATTCACACTAGAAGCTACTTTGATGGTCTCACTTCTCAATGGATTCACCATTATTCAACAATACTTTTGCTCAATTTCTTGGGTTCTTTCTCAATTCTCTCTCCAGTTTATTTATTTTTTTGCATAATTGTTTATGGATTTGTATGTGCTCATTTACTACCATATGAAAATAGGAATTATATCAAGAGTTTCAACACATGTTGTAGTCATTGCATCTTATCAATTCACTATTTATTTCTCTTTTTCCTCTAGTATTTGCATTTGATTTTCCATAATAACCTAAATTAGATCAGAACAAAGAACCAGTGAAATTTTTGAATGTCATAATTTTCTAGCAAATGTTTTCTTTAAATTTTTTCTAATTAAAAATATGTTTACACATCACATACTTTATTAAATTTACATAAAATAAAGTAAAAAATATTGACAATGGATGGCCAAAAAGAAGCTAAAGCATGATAGGAAAAAAAAATCCCTAAATCCAGTAAAACAATCTTCACCTTGCACACTTTTTACTATTGCAAGGTCATGCTTGACTATAGGAAAGAGAAAAATCTTGGTTCTGAAAAAATAGTTATTGGTGACTCATCAAGTCGTCAAGACGAGCAAGATAATTTTTGCAAATTCTTCCCATTCCAAATGCATATAGTTCAAATAGGAAAATCCAAAAGTGTCATCAATAGAGAAAGCATTCATCATGATATAAATGTGGAAAGTGATAGCAATGAACAACCTAACTAGGATTCTACGTGTTTAGAAGCTCGAATCAAAATATGATGGACCAAATTTCCGAAGAGGACATTATTTTCGATGAATATCTAGTCACATTGAAAAATGCAAAATATGAAAAGGCCAACAAAAAATTGATAATTGAAGTAAAGTTTTAAAATAAAAAGATTATTGATCAATAACACATGGATATTTATATGTCTGGCATTGATACGATGGGACTCATGGTATTGCATCAATCTACCAAGGAAGGAATTGCTCAAAATATTACCAACGTGCTTGCATAAAATCACATGTTGAAACAAAAATTAAAAGAGCTACAAGACATTGAAAATCCAATTCCTTTTTAATGACTCCACTAGTAGTGTAGTCACCCTCATTGTCAAGTTATACTGTGTTGAAATACCACAAACATATAAGAAGGCTATGAATCTACTTAATGTCGTGAAGGCATATATTCTCGAGAACATATGCCAAAGATTAGAAATTATTAATGATTCCTGGAAAACAGTTTTTGATTTAACGCATTTGAAACAAAAAATGACGATATTTAAGGACTTGGTTAACAATAATATTATAGAATACAATAAATTCATTGATAATGAATTGGTTACGTTTTAATGCGGGCTAGTATTACTCTCTGATTTTGAAAAGAAAAACCAACAACTACCAGATGTTGAATGAGTGAAGCAATTGGAAGTTGGATGGGTTGAAAGGGTCACTACACTTGAGAATATCAATTCTTCCTATAGTTACCTATCGAAAAGGAGAGATAATACCTATCTCTGGGAAATGGATATTATAAAAGGCTTAGACCATCCCCACATGTTGCATGATTCTAAGTTAATTACAAATGACATGTCACAAACTCAATTGGAGGAGAAAAAACAGAAAATGGCAGAAAATTTTAATAAAATCACTGATTTTATGTAGAAAATAGGGACACATGGCTAATTACTTTTTCCAAGGTAAATAAGTAGAATTTTGAGTCAGTATTCGAGGTGTAGGAAGAAACGAGGGAAATTGAACAAGATATTTTCACTAAAACCGTGAAAATGGAAGTTATAGTTGCCCCAACAAGGACTACATTAAAAAAACGTTGTCCACATTTCTTTAATGATTCATGGACTCGTAATACATCTTACAGATTTTTTATTTGTGGTTGTATATGTCATTTAAGGAAGAAAAACACCAATTTCGACTACAACAAATCCATTTACTTTACAATTTTATTTGCACAATTTTGATTCTATTCAACAATGTTGTCTTTAAAGACTCTTTTCTGAAAAGGATTTCATACAAATATATGATATGGACAGACTCATTGAAATTTTATTCTAACTACAGTTCTTATTGAATCTTATTTTATATAAATGTTATGATAGCGTTTTCTATAAATTTCCAAAAGCATGTTTTCAACTTTTCTATTACATTCAGTGTTGTGTTGTTGCTATAAACGGAATTGAACATTTGGCAATGGTTTTTCATCTTAGACATAATATTATGCAAATAAATACAATTGAAAATAATTTTGTATCTTATACATATATCTATTAAAAAATATAATATGAGCACATAGTCTTCATACCTGCATAGATTTCATTCACTGAGATAATTAGTCAATTATGTTTCTCACACACACTTTCTCACTATAGTGAAATAAAACTTTATGATAGATTTTTGGTCCTGTTGAGATTTGTTTGCTATTTTTTTATTATTTAGTTCCTTATACAGAGCTCTCATTTTACAAAGTTTATAATGAAAAGTTCTGCTCTATACAACAAGTTTCTTTTGCAATTAAAAATTTCTTGACTCTATCAATTTTATGATAAAAAAAAAAATTATTTGTATTTGAACACATGCTTTGAAACTTTTTATATATATCATACTGCATTATTGATTAAAATTAAAATAAACATAGATGTCTTAAGAACATAATTACTAATTTCAATTCATCTGAATTAACTTTTTAGTCATCCATTACAATCTTAATAAATTATTCAACTTTGTTTGCTAATTCCTTGTTATTTGATACTACGTGGTTCCTCGTACATAGTCTTCATTTTCCAAATGTTATTATATATAAATTAAATTAAATTAGTTAGGATCTTGTTGGATTTATTTTTTTAATTTAATGCCTATTTCTTAAACCTAAGAAAGATTTGAACTAGTTGAAATTTACACATTGAACTACAAGAACCATTTTAGATTCAAAACTACTTTGATTGGATTGATTTTATGTTAAATTTTTTTATTTTTATTTCAAAACATGCTTTAAAAATTTGTTGTATATCTCATACTACATTATTTTTTAAAATAAAAATTAGCATTTAACAATAGTTTTGCATCTAAGGCATAGATCTCTTAAGAATATAATTACTAACTGCAATTTATCTAAGTTAGGGTTTGATTATGCCATTACAACTTTTAATAAATTAATGAGCTTCATTTTCTAAGTTTATATTATTTTATATTTCTTGGTTCTTTGTACACACTGTTGTTTTCCCTAAGAAGCTTTTTTAGACCAAAAAAATACCTTTGCACAACGATTGCCCTACTTAAAAAACTATAACCTAAAAATCATAGATATAAATTAACTTAAATAAGATTTATGACAAGTTCAAATTTATTTAATAATGAATTCTATTCATAGCTTTGTGAAAATTGGCTATCGAAATATGCATTATTTATTATTGATTGGTACTTTTGTTTACGTTTTCATTCATTGTACAGAGAAAGATTTGAATCATTCATTTTGTGTATCCACATTTCACATTGAGGAGTTCCATTGATATTATTTTAGTATTAAAAATGAATACTTTATTCTTATATTATTGATAATATTTTAATTGTGAATAATGCATACGTTCATATTTTTTATTATGTTTCAAATTAAAAATATATGCTGAAATATGGAGGAAGCTTTCAATGTGTAGATCACCTTACTTAGCACAAAAAATATTTTATTAATAATATTTTAGTATTAAATCATGCATATTTTCTCAATAACATTGTCTATGCTTATATTATTGATAATATTTTAGTTGTAGGTGATGCATAATATTGTTATTTAATTGATTATATATTTTAGTATTAAAAATGCATACTTTATACTTATATTATTAATAAATTTTTAAATGAAAATCATGCATATGTTTATATTTTTTAATATGTTTCAAATAAGGAATATGTGCAAAGGATTTCCATTGTTTGGAGGAAGCTTTCAATTTGTGGATCGATGCACTTGGCACTAAAGGCTTTTATTGCTAATATTTCAGTATTAAACAATGCATATTTGTTGTTCACAATAAGAACAAAGAAATTCCTAGAGTTATATGATATTGTTACAAATATTTTAGCGATAAATAATGTGTATCCCCTTTTCTTTCATAGGGAAAAATTCGTAATATTTCATTGATGTAGAAAAATTACATGTTACATGTTATGGTATACTGTCCAGTATGGTGCAAGTATAGAAAAAAGTTGTCCTTAATACACATAGGCATGTCATATATCGGTGCATGTTGTAATGCAGTATATACTTGTAAGTTCTAGTGCATGAACTTACAAAATAAAAAGGAAAATAAATACATATCAGGTAATAGAAAATAATCTTTGTTGGTAATTTGTCATAGGTGATCATATCAATTAAGTGAATCCCCCATGAGTAGAACAGTCAAAAAAGCAGTCATGTATCAACTACCTCCAAAACCTGGAGGTCATCAATGAACAGTCTGTGAAAGTATCTATACACATGTGTGCCATGAGGTTCAGTGATGAGCCATCTGCCCCACTCTAGCTCTGTGGCTTCTTCAGATAATTTATCTGCCACTTTGTTCCTTTACATGTAAATATGAGTGACAGATATAGAGTCAAAATGAGATTTGAAGTGGAGTACTTCCCGCAATAATGCAGTAAGTGTGTGAGTGTAACACTGTGCAAGAGAGTTGAACTAGTTAATAACAACAAGTGAATCTCCAAATATCTGAATGTTGTTGCAGTTTTTTTCACAAGCAAATAGGAGGAGGAGTCAAAGACAAAAAATCTCAGCATAATTGTTAGAACCAAGGCCTAATCCCATTTTGAGATGAAAATAATGGTGGTCATATAGATTAAGCACAGCTCCTCCCCCACACCCATTCTGGTTTGCAGCACCGTCAAAATATGTCCATGGCCTAGTATGGTCAATGATCTCAGGAGTAATAATCTTCGCTTGGGACAGAGTCGTGTCATCGGGAATAAGGAAGTAGGTTGCTATGATGGTGGAGGATATATACTCCCCGTTCACCCGACTGTTGTAAAATATATGTTTGTTGCGGCTCGTCCGTAGACACCAAGCCACGATTAATGGAAGATTTCATAGTGTTGTGTTAATTGCAGTCATCCACCACCAGTTGGTCCATGCATCTGTGATAGTAGGTCCCTGCCAAAGGTATGGGCACCCAAGTCCATGGGTGACATAATTCCAAATAATCTGAATGGCAGTGCAATCCAGGAATAAATGTTGGGTCGATTCCTCATGTGAAAAATAGTATCAGAACCTTGAGGGAACATGAATGGCATGCCGATCAAGATTGTCCATTGTGGGTATGCAATTGTTAAGAATGCACCACATTAGAATTATGTTCTTGTGTGGTGCTTTCAATTTCCAAATAGCCTGCCACCACCATAATTTCTCGTGTGGCTCTTTGAGGTGAAAAGGTGTCATATAGCCAATTTTGGGTGAATAAATGCCATTAGGTGCTAGTGCCCAAATCAACAGGTCCTATTTTTCAGTCAGTCTGATATGTGATGCCTGAAGTGCTCTAATATAATTTGACCATGCCAGATAACCTGCCCGGGGTATCCCGAGTTCTTGTGTAGTCAACCAAACCTAAGAAATCCAGTTGGTACACTCCTAATCAACTATCTGGGTGAGGCGGTGGTAGCCCTCATTTTCCAAATGATCAATGATCCAATTCGGTAATTTATAATATTCACTACTCCCCGACCACGAATCAGTGTCAATTCTGACAAATAGGCCTGCTCCAATTTTCCAGGTGAGACCTTTTTGAATTAATTGTGAGGCCTTAGTGATGGCTTTCCAGATAATGGATGTTTTGGGATAGGGAAGTATGTTGCCACGGATCCAGTCAAGTGATTTTCTAGGAGAAAAGTATTTTGCGGTGGTAACATCCTTCCAAAGACTTTGTCCAGAGATCAGATGCCAACATAATTTTAATGCAAGGGCAGTAGAAAATAAATGAAGATCCTTTATGTCCCACCCACCCTATTGTTTCAGTCAGTTGATGTGATCCCATGCAATCCAAGCATAATGACTGTTCTTCTTCAGATTTCGCCACAAGAAATTCCTACAAATCTTTTGTATACGGTAGGTGACACCTTTTGGAAGCCAAGTGAGGGACATCTAGTATACTAGAATGGCCTCAAGGACAGATTTAATTAGTACCAGGCATCCTGCCCTGGAGAGCCACCGATGGTGGCAGTGGTTGATGCTTCTTTCCACTTTGGCAATGAGCCAATTCTAGTCCTTAATTTGATAATTGTTTGGCTTTAAGTGGAATCCTAGGTATTTCAATCCATCCCCAATATTGTTATGCATGTAAGGAAAATGAGAAGATACACTGCCTAGTTCTTATGCAGAACATTTAGTCATGATAATAGTGGATTTGCTGTTATTAGGGGACATTTCCGTCGCTTCACAGAAAATTTGAAGAATTCTTTCAAATTATAATGAGTCCTGACAGGAGCCATCCAGGAAAATAAGTACATCATCAACAAATAATAAGTGATTCAGATGCAAAATTTCATTAATATGTAATCCATGAATCTCCCCTGCAACTTTTTCATTTTTAATGAGGACCGAGAGGCCCTCCATAAAAATAAAGAATAGTAGGGGAGAGAGTGGACACCCTTGTCGCAATCCCCTCCTTGCATGAAAAGATTCTGATGTAGTGCCATTCAGGAGAATGCTAAAGGATGCATGGCTAATACAACCCATAATCCAATCAATGAATAAAGGGGGAAATCGAGTTTGAATAAGAATGAGATGGAGATAATTCCAATTGGCATGATAAAAAGATTTTGCAAGGTCGATTTATAGGATAGTGCACTAGAGGTTCTTGGTCTTGATAGAGTGTAGGGCTTCTTGAGCGGTGCCAATGGCTTCATGGATCTGCCTATGGTGGAGAAAGGAAAACTTTTCTTTGGTGATGTGGGCAGATAATATGGGCTTTGTACAGTTGGAAATAATTTTGGAGATAATATTGTAGATACAGTTGCATAGAAATGGGTTTGTAGTCATGAAAAGAGGTAGGGTGATCAATCTTAGGAATAAGCATAGTAAATGTAGAATTGAAGTCATCATAGATCCTGCCATGTTTCCTGCTATCTTCGATGGTGAGGAGGAGATCCCTTCCAAGTAACTCAAAAAAATGTAGGTAGAATTCAATAGGCCATCCATCTGGTCTAGGAATTTTATCCTTTTTGAACCATTTGAGGACTCCTTCAATCTCCCCCACGGTAACCGAAGCATTGATTTCCTCCTCCTGTTCATGGTCCACATACCTGTTGAAAGGTCTGGCGATGTTCATGATCTCTGGCAAGTCATAATGGAGTGGGGCTCTGTATTGTTTGGAAAAGTGTTGAATACCCATATCCAGGAGTTGTGGGTGGGTTCAAGCCACAAAACCATTTTGGTCTGATAATTCCCAAATGGTGTTGTTGATCCATCTTCCATTTGCTTTTTGTTGAAAAAATTTAGTGTTCTTGTCACCGGCTTATAGCTAAATAGCACGACTTCTTAATCTCTAGTCCTCTTCTTTTTGGCAAAGTAGCTTAGATCTGGTGGCTTCGAGGGTGATGAGATGATCCTTGGTAGCTGCAGAGCAATACCCCAGTATATCAGATTCATTTAGTTGAGATATTTCTAGGTCAATCCTACTCGACTCCTCTTCTTCCAACCTCTTTTTCCTTTTGGCCCATTTGGTTTTCATGGCCTTAATCCGAGTGAGGTTATCATTTATAACCCTAGCCAGTTCACGGTCAAGCTGTTGATGACAATGTTGCCACTCCTGAGTCACCAAGTTGTGGTAATCCTGGTCTTGGAGCCATTTGGAGTTAAACTTGAAAGGAGGGCGAGCTCGCAGGGATCCAGCCACAAATTCCAATCCATTTCCTGGTTTTATCCATCTGAATATTTAGTTTTTGTTTCATAAGGAACCTGTCTAGCCTTCAAGCCAAAGCCACAGCACTAGTTCATCTATTCCTCCAGGTGGGTTGAAGCTTGGGAATATGAAGGTCAATAAGGTCAGCTGATTCCAATAGAGAGGTGAAATATTCAGAAAGCGGGTCCGAGACAGCATGCATACCTCAGGATTCAGATATGCCCATCGAGAAGTTAAGATCACCGCCCATAATGATATGAGGTTCATTTAGAATCTAACTACGCAGTAGAGAATTCCAGAACACTTCTCTGTTAGTGCATGGCCCATATACATTGATCAAAGTAATAGGGAGCACTAGATCCCAAAATTGGATCTCCATACCAATAACGCCTTCTCTGCCCCAGCAACTGATCATTTGGGTAGTACAATTGTTTATGCCCAGTGCATAGCCATCGGATCTTCCCTGCGCATCCAAAGTAACAAAAGTCCAATTGGGTAAAATCGAAGCAAGAATAGAGATAATTGATGTGCCCTCCCCCAAAGTCTCTTGGAGGAAAAGTGCATCAACAGGAGGTTTAGACAAAATTTCCTTCAATGCCAGTCTTTTAATAGGGCTAGTGAGACCCCTGTAGTTAAAGGTGAGAAAAATGATTGGGATACCCCAGATATGGGTTTTCTTGCTCTAAGAACCATGATGATGGAGGATTGAGTTCCCGTTTCCACCTATAAGTTTTCCCTTTTGATAGCCTTTTCCAACTTCGATGGTATACCTCGTGCCCTTGAGGGATTAGTGCTCGGTCCCGAGCTGATGCCAAGTGCAGTTAAGGGGGTCGAATGTGATATAAATCGAAGGAAATAAGAGTGTCTAGAGGATGATGAGTCAGTGGAAGGATAAGAGGTATTACAATTCTGATTCGCAAAGGTATGGGGAATGGTGGGCGGGATGGATGGGGGAGCAGATGGAATGGTACAACTAAGAGAGGGATAAATATGCTCAGATTGCATTACAGAAGAAGACGAAATAGGAGTAATTAAAAAATGCAGGGAGACAGGGGTAAGAGAGGTACCTGACAAGATGGAGGATTGGATTGGAGGGGAGGGCGTCGACATGAGATGAGTTCTTTCCTGAGTAATCGGCTAGTTTGGAAACAACGGCCGAGTTTTCACTTCTGCATCACCGTGTGGCACCTCCTCGGACTACATCCTAGGAGTAATAGGGTCAGTCTGAGTAGCAGCATGAGAAACCTTATTTTTTAATGGGATAGAAGCTCCCATGAGTGGGCATTATTTATACAAGTGCCCCACCTCATGAAATTTCCTACATCTGAACGGTACACCCTCATAGTCCAGCACCTATTGCCACACCATGCCTTTAAAAAAAAAAAAAATAGTTATCATGCAATCCGTCGCGAGTGTCTAGAAAAATAAGGATACGAGCCACAGCCTTGTTTCCAATAATAAGATAGGATTTATCATGGTCCAAGTAATGACCAAAATCCTCCCCAATATTATGTAGGGTAGTATCATTCCAAAACTGAACTGGTAGTCCAGGTAGGCACATCCATATGGGTCCAGCCCTAGCATTTTCCTTATTTGGATCAGATAGCTGAGACCATCTTTTCAGGAGTATCGAGTGCATCTCAATATGCCAATACCAGTTGAGAAACCAGTCAACTTGAGTTGGTAGAGAAAAGGAGAGAGTGAACCAACCCCTGGTAAGTAGTGATACATTCGAAAGAGTCTCCAGCACCCCACCCCAAATCTCTGTTGTCTAGTGCTTGAGTTGCGCGGTGGTATACTTGCGGCCCCGGACCTTTCCAACTAACATTATGGCCGCAATTTTTTCCAGATCGTCCATACCTCTGTCGTGCCCGAAGTTTGAATTTTTGTTGTGTTTTTTCTTTGTCAATCGATGCTTCCTCCCCTTGTGAGGAATACCCAGGGTAGGCTCAGGTTCTCCAGAACCCTTCGAGTCGGATGATGCAATGAATGAGTCCCCAGCCTGTGCGTCTTCAGGAATGTTAACGAATACCCCAGAAGTAGATACCGGAACAATCCCAGCTACATAGGATGGAGGCACAACTTCATCGATGTTAAGCTATTCAAAATTTTGTATCGCCGCACCTATGAAGGTCAATATTTTTTCCATGAATGGCGCCGAGGTCACCAAGTCCACCTGGGGATTGTAAGGTGTAACCGGTGTCTGAAAACCCCATAAGCTGTTGATAGTGGGTGAAGGGGTAGTGATATTTAGGGGTTTTAATTCCTCACCAATATATTATGAACAACAAGCCATAATGACCAGTGGTGTGCTTATTGGTTCCAGATTAATCGGTGCAGGGACCATATCAATCATCCCCCCAACCACCGCCCTGTCATTATGCCCCAAAATTTCCATTCCCTCCAAAGGGTCATCATAATAATCGACCTCCTCCTCATAAGCACTCATCCTGTCCATGAAAGGGTGAACAAAGACCGACACAGGTCTGTGGAGGCCCCAGAACTAACTGACAGAAACAAAAAATACTTATCCCACTGCAGGGGCCCGCAGGGCACCAAACTGGATTCCTTTGCGTTGCTAAGAGAATAATTATGCATATCTTAGAGCATCCCGGCTCACCATAGGTGCACAGGTGCCCAGGTAGATAAATGGTGAAACCCGTGAAAATCGGTTCGACCAAATGTCGAAATAGTGCTCCGTGCGAGAAGCTCGATAAGAGTGGACTGCCAGAAATGCTTGGTAACTTACCACTGCCAATGCTAGAGAACTGACCACGGTCGGCGAGAGTGAAATGTCGGCAAACTAATCGTCCCATGCCACCTTAGAGAACTGGAGATATCCCTCAGCTGCCATTGCTAGGGTTTATAATGTGTATCTCCTAGTCTCTATAGATAATTAATTTGGGTTCATGTTTCTGAAAAATATCTATCTTAGCCCATGCTTGTCCGACACTGCTTGCTCTACACAATGACATCTACACAAATTCCTCTCCACATGCTATATCTCGACACACTTAGTAAGTGGTTGATGTATATGAATTTATTTCTAATATTTTAACTATAAATAATTCTTATTTTCGTATTTTCAAATATATGTATGTTTAGACTCTTGTGCAAAAGTTATCTTTGTATGGATCTCCACAATTTGCACTAACTAAAAATATTATTGCACATATTTTAGTTATAAATAATGCATATGAGGTGTCAATTGAGTAAAATTTGTGCGGAGTGTATGAAAATTTATGTGTAAAACCACATTTCATTAAGCAAAAGCTTTGTTTATATAGAAGATGCATAAGTCGAGATAATGTTCATTACACAGATGAAGCTTTCAAGTTTTCATTGTGCGTATGATAACATTGTTTATGATTATATTATTGATAACATTTTAGTTGTAAATAATGTACACTACTGCTATTTAAGTAATTCTATACGAATTGCATTAATATTCAATGTCGACCACGTTTGATTTGCAGAACTTTCTCCTCATGACAACTTTTGCACAACTTCATCCACATATGCTATATCTAGACATGTTACCTTCATAAATGCTATGGGATAAACTCCACTAAACCAAGTAGCTATTTTAGCAAGAAATTGACGTATACAAAGTTATTGATAATATTTTAATTGTAAATTATGCTTATGTGCGTTTTTTTCGAATATTTATATATATGTATGTTGAATCTCTTGTGTGGATGTCCACACTTTGTACTAAATGATTTTATTGCTAATACTTTAGCGATATGTAATGTGTATCGGTATTTAATTGAGTAAAAGTTGTTCGAAGTGCACAAAAAGTTGAGTACAAAACCGCATTTCATTGAGAATAGGATTTATTTATAAAACATGCAAAAGCATGAAGAATGTTATCTTGGAAGTGTGAGGAAGTGCATATGTCGTGTAATTCCACACAAAGAGTTTCTTCCACACTATATTATTTTTATTATTAAACGACTCAACCCTTTATTTAATTTTATCTATTTTTAATGAGATTTTATCTTAATTTTCTAATACTAAAATATTAACTATAAAATACTTAATTTTATCTATTTTTAATGAGATTTTATCTTAATTTTCTAATACTAAAATATTAACTATAAAATACTTCAATACAGATTGTGAATAACCAGGCAATGAAAGCTTCAATAATTTTTCCATTGAATGGATTTTTTAATTATTATTTAGGAATGTTTTCCGTAAGCACTAAACTAGTTATGCGAACGGAGGAAGTGTGGATATTATGCGAATGTTTTGTGCAAAGTTTATTAAAACAATAAATATAAAAATCCATTTTTTAATTATCATTTAGGGACGTATTTCACAACGTATAATCATTAATTAGTTTCAACTTCAAATATCAATGACTCAGGGAATTTTTTACTGCAAAAGTAGTTGTGCGGACAAAGTTGTACGAAGGTGGTTGTTTTTTGCGAACATCAAATCCAAAAATAAATATTATTGTGTGGGAGGAGGTTCAATGTCAGGATTTATACACATTGAACTTCCTTTTGCACAATAATCTTCCTTCCCTAGAGAAAAAATTTCGTTAAATACTATATTGATATGAAACTGTCGACCAAGTTGTGAAATATTTATTGTACAGGAGAGATTTAGATTTATTTTATTTTATTTTAATTAAAATAAATAATAATTATGAAAAATGGAAAAAAAAAAATATCATGTTAAGTTCCTAACGATGATAGCAACACAAAAGAAATTTCGATTTCCATCTACATTATCAATTAAGGATGAAATGTGGACCCCACAATAATGATGTAATGCACGCCGAATGTTGACTTAATCAATTAACTGGTGGTATATGTAGGTACTATCTTCCTTTCATAGAATAATCTTCCTTCCCTCAAATTTTGCAGGAGAGATAATTACCTTATTTAAATACCATATCCAAATGGAGGTGTCGACCAAGCTATGTGAATTTAGTCAACTATTTTTGTCGATGAAGCTTTGCGAAACTGAAATAAGATGTTGGAAGGTTGATTTCATTGCAAATCTTGAATAATAAAAATGAAATTCAAAACCCACATTAAAGATTCACCTTTTCCAATTTCTAGTTCATTTTTCATAGTTTCTTTGCTCGTTATCGTGATTAAAGTTAGTTTGAGCCTGTTTTGTAAAGTAAATATAGATGATGACTCATTATGTGGATAAATGGAGATGCTATGCACTTTAATTTTATAATTATGAACAAGAGGAAAAACGGTTACTAATTGTGCGGAAGAAGCTTCGCGAAAGTGGAAGAAGATGTGTGTGGCTTCTATTGTGTGTGTACGGAGACCAAAAAAAAAAAAAAATTGAAAGTGCAAAAAACATTCTATTTAATAATGAATAAATGACAAAATGACTAGTTGTGAAAATAAAGATATGCAGAAAATAAAGAATATGTGTGGCTATACAGAAACGAAATAAGATATGTGGAGCTATATTTTGTTATACGTGTCCGAAGGCAACAAAAATTACATATTTCAAATGCAAAAAGCATTCTCGAATAAGGAGCGCTAATGATTAAATGCATTACAAATGTTGCCTTGATCAACTAATTGGCGTTAGAGGAAGGGAATATACTGCATCACAACTATTCCCCTTATTAATTCGTACTTTTATTAATATCATTTTATTAGGATTTTTTTATTTTACTCTTATATTTTGGTGATCACATCAAATTTCTATTTGTGGTTTTATAAATTTTTTTATTAGTTAATATTTTTATGTTTAATCATTTTCTTTTCATTTTCTTTTTAATCATTTTATTCAACTATTTTATTTTCATTTTCGTTTTAATCATTTTATTCAACTATTATTTGTATATAATTCATTATATCAGTAGTTATTATCCTATCGCCCGATAGTATAATACAATTGGTATTGCACTTGCTACCAATTAGTTAGGTCAAATATCTTAAATTTGTTTTAATTCAACAAAGTTTAACTATATAATTATTTTTTTCTAAAAAAATGTATTAGTATTAGTATATTGGATGAGAATTTGGACATGTTATTGCACAATACATCGTAACCGATGATTTTTCAATCATTACTTTTTATAATACAATGTACTCATTCTTGTGATATAAATACTTTTTATAAATTAATAATTATATTAAAAAATTAATTGAATAATTTAATTGAAATTTTAATATATATATATGAGGTTTAAAATCTAAATTCAAATTCTATTAAAATAAACATAATCATTTTTATAAAATAAATAATAAATTATTATTATTATTATTATATTCAAATATAAATTCGAATTTAAAAAATAAATATATGTATTTTTATAAACTAATAATTATATTTAAAGAATTTTTTCTTGAATATTTTAGTTCAAATTTTAAGAAATAAAATATATAATTCTTGACTTGGATAAAAAACCTTGATTTGGAGGATTAATGTACTTCAAATGTAAATGCAAGTATAACATATTATAGCTTTTTAAAGCTATGTTTATATATGCATTGAAATGAGGGCCTTGCTCTTTAATTGCATGGATGAGGAATTTACCAATCAGTAAAACTCAAATTGATGGAATTCTAAACCTTAACACTAATTTAAATTCAATATTTATACTTTAATTTAGCTATATTTAAACTAAGCGACAGGACTAACTACTATGTAGCACTTATTATAAGAATATTTTTACTAACTTTAAATTCAAGCATTTAAAGTTTTTTATCACTTTTTATTTTGGACGTAATGTTTCCTTGACTTACATAATAGATAGGTGTTGATAAGATTTACAACTATTTCTAAACATTACAAAAATGTTATTTGAATTCTTTGCATTTTATAATAATGAAGTCAAATTTCCCTCAATGAATTTAGACTTTTATTTTCTTTGTTTTATAATGGAGATAATTATTTTTTTAGAATATATTAATAAAAATGGTTGTATATTTTTTGTGTCACTTATAGATTCTATATATACAAACATGGTCACTGATCAAACGAGAAATATTACCTCAAAACGAGAACTCTAGCCCCAAAAAACTCCAAAAACCTGAAAAAACAACCCAAAAATGAAAAGTGTGTCTTCAAGAGTGCACTATTTTTTTTTAGGGTCAAATTTCAACATTTTTTGAAATTATGCTAAAAGCCAATTTTTTTCTTAAAAAAATGATGAAAAAACACCTTCGAAACAAAAGGTGTTGATGGTGGAATAACATCGTCAATTTTTTGTGTCCAAAAAACAACTTGAAAACAAAAAGTGTTGATGTTGGAATAACGTCACCAATTTCTTGTGTGCAAAAATTAGCCTGAAAACAAAAAGTGTTGCTCCTGGAAAAACATCTTCAATTTTTTGTGTGTAAAAATCACCTTGAAAATGAAAAGTGTTAATGTTCGAATAATGTCTTTTTCTTTTTGGGGTAAATTGTTAACGATTTTTAATAATGACATTAAAGATAAAATATCATGACTCTGAAAAACCTTAAAATTTCAATGATAAACATGACATTAAAGATAAAATATCAAAAGTCTTAAAATTGTTACAAATTTTACACATGGTATTACAGATAATCTATTATCCTGTCTTTGAAAAGCCTTGAAAATCAAAGGATCACATTTAAGATAAAATATCACCTTTATGAAAACAAAATTCCAACAATTTTTAGGCAAAGAATTAAAGATAAAATATCACTTGTAAAAATAAAAATAAAAAATACAAGATTAAAAAATAATAATAATAAAATAAAAATAAAAAAGCAAAATTTAAAAAATAAACAATTTAAAGAAAAAATTAAAAATTAACCCAAAAAATCAAGTTATAAAAAAAACCACATAATTAAAAAAATTGATAAAATTTAAAATTTAAAATTATATATATATATATATATATATATATATATATATATATATATATATATATATATATATATAAATATAAAATCATTTAAATTAAAAAAAAAAAACAACTTAAATTTAAAAATCAAATGAAAATAAAAATTTTAAAATACTAAAACTTTAAATTAAAAAATAAGAAATAAGAAAATTTAAATAATAATTTAAATTAAAAAAATGCATATAAATTTATGAAAAATACATTTTTGAATAAAAATAAAATTAACAAAATTATAATTTCTAAATTAAAAAAAAATACAAATTAAAAAAAAAAATCGAATTAAAATTAAAAAAATAACAAATAAAACAAATAAACTAAAAAATATAAAATATACTAAAAATAAATAAAAATTTAAAATTGATTTTAAAAAATAATAAAAGATAATTTAATTTTTTTGTTTTATTAATTTTTTTATTATAAATCATTCTTTTAATTTTTATTTTTTTTTGTTTTTTTAATTTATTAATTAAATTTATAATTTTAATTTAATATTTTTTATTTTATTTTTATTTTTATTTCTTTTTTAATTTTAATTTTAAAAATTGGTTTATTTTTATTTTTTTTTCAAAATTTTTATTTCTTTAATTTAAAAAAAAAAAGATTTTATTTCCAAATTTTAGTTATGGTAAATTTTAGTATTTTGATTATTTGATTTTTTCTTTTAATTTTTTTTAATTATTAATTTTTTTAATTCTATCATGTACTTTAATTATGCGGTTGTTTTTTTTACTTAACAAAAATTGTTTTATTTTTTATTTTTATTTTCCTTGTCTTATAATTATGAGTTTTTTTTTTTATTTTTCCTTTTTTTATTTATTTTTAGAGGTTTTGTTTATTTATTTATTTATTTTTTATTTTCTTTTGTTTAAAGTTTTTATTTTTACAAATTATTTTTGTTTTTGTTTATATTCTTATATTTGATTTTTTTGTCATGTTTTATTTTATTTTATTTTTTGTCTTATTACTAAGATTAAAATCACCACTCTAAACAAAAATGATTGATGCTGCATGAACACTTTTCAAAATTAGCATGAAAATAATTAATATTTTAAAACAAATGTTCATACTTGATAAATAAAAAAAATTTAAAGAGCTAAAAAAATGACCATTTTTCTAAATCGACATGATATTTAAAAAAAGAAAAAAAAATTAAAGTTCCAAAAATATGTTTAAAAAAAAAACAGGTTATTCTACCTCACCACTTTTCAAAATCGACATGAAAATCATGACATTTAAAAAAAGTCATAAGAAAATTTATAGTACCAAAACTTTGCTCCAAAAAAAAAATGGTGATTTTGCATCACCATTTTTCAAATTGGGTCGTTTTTTGCTACCTAAAAAAAAGGGTACTAGGTAATTTTCTCGTTTGATTGGTAACTATGTTTACAGTAGAGTATATAGTGTGATATATGATTATGTTATCGTTACTAATAGAAAATTTTTGTTTAACAATTATTTTGTGATAAATATATTTACAAAAGGATATAAAAATATATGTATATATGGATTTTTTAATATATACGAGAGATAAATCAAATATAATAGACAAAAATAGATAAAAATCATGAGAAATTCACAATGGAGAAAATTTACATGGTTCAGCCATTATGGGCTACATCTATGGAGAAATGGACATGTCGTTTTATTATGTCATGGACAATTTTTTTTACAATATCCTTCCCCCTTTTACAAATTCCCTCACAATGACACAAAATAATCTTATGATGGATTCATCATGCCTTTAAATAAACTACATAACGTGAGATCACCATGGGAAAAACAATGGGTTACCAAAACTTCACGCTTGCAAATCACAAATACTAAATTGACACTATGACCAAGTCAAGTTTACCCTAACTACCTTTTTTCCTAGAGGAAAAAACTGTAATTTCTACTAATGGAAATAAAAATTACATTCTATAGACACACAGAGTGTGTATGCCATCCTGAGCCAAGAAATGTGTTGGACAGTTGGCATTGTGTGGATGGCCAATGACAACAAGTGTGTTGTTGTTGATGTCAACCATATTAGAATTAATATTGGTGGTAGTAGAAGTGGTGACATTAATTCTAACCAGGTTTCCACTAATGTCAATTGGGCTAGCATTGATGTGGCTGGTGTGCCAAGCTCAAGGGGAGTCTTGTGGTTGTTGCAGTCTTAGGTAGAGAACCATTAGAATTGAAGGATATGAAAATAATCTATAAAGTATTATAGTTATGATTTTTAGGTAGTCCTTGGATTTAGAGGATATTCTTCCCTGAGAGTTGAGCTTAGATTCTCTTGGAGATGGCATAGTTGTCTTGTACATGGAAAGAGATTTCCAACATTATATTGAAGTCAACAAACAACCACTTGGATTAGGAGTTATTTCCATTCAAAAATTAAATGCCCCAAGTAAAAATATCAGATCTATAATGGCTATAAGACCCTTTGGGGTAATTCTAAGTTTAGTTCATTTTTCCAAATGTGGTAGAGCTACAAGAAGGGACACTAAAGGGGAGTAGAGTGGACATGGGTAGAACATAGTAGAAGTAGAGATCTTTTTAGTTAGTCGGTAGAAGTTCCCAGTTCACAGCTTAGCATAGAGGGTTTACCCTGTTTGGTTCAAAGAGAACACAAAGGAGGAGGCTCATGATGGTAAGTAGTTGGCTTGCTTGGAAATTCCAAGAAAAAATGGAGATAATGGTAATTGGCCTAGGTGGATACTACAACACAATCTGGTCTAGGGAAGGAAGCTTAGAGAGAGTAGCTTGGAAAAAAATTAAGGAAATATTAAAGATTGATCTAGAATACATGGATTAGCAAAGCAACGAGAAGCATTATGTTTGACCAGCAGAGGCCCCCCTTGAAAGCTCATCTCGGTGGCAATACCCTGACGGGTGCATCCTGACAAAATTATAAAGGATCCCTTAATATTTGAGTGGGATTCCATCGACATACTATGTTGCAGAATATGGTTGGTCATTGATGACATCAACATAATGTCCATATAAGGAAAACGTGGCAGGAAGATTCAACCTTTTCGTGTGGCCTAATGGGCCAAATTTGGGTTACATGTGTCACCACTTCAGAGGCACCATGTGGCACTAGTCATTATAACTTGACATAATCCCAGAGGCATGAACCCAGAACGTTTTGGAGTGAGGCACAAAGGGTCGTCAGACTGACTAGGCATTGGGATGATGTGGCTATGTTAGAGATATCTCAGCCCAGGTGTGAAGCCATTGGATTGAAATTGCAGCAGTGGGTTCCATGAGACAACTAAGGAAATTGGTAGGAACCCAGAGGCTTTATAAGGATTAAAAACAAATTTGTTGGGTTTGAAGGCTACAAGATAAACTTTATAATGAAGGAACATGGAATGGTTATAATTAAGGTCATGGAGTTAATTGGCCAGTAGGGTCATTGATTTGTCATTGCACACATCGGGTGAGTCCCAATGGATACGGTAGCCTGCACAACTAATTCTAGAGGTTTATAAAGGAACACTAAAGATATGGATGGGATAAAAGAGCTAGGAGATTTATTTTTCCCAACATTAAACAACTCCATTTAACGACGAAAAGGAACACCCATGTCTTGGTTTTCCAATGGTTTCACATGTTATTGTGACCGAGGGCCTTATAGCCAAAAGCGTAAAAAAAAGGGCGTTGTGGGCTAAGGGATTAGTACTTGTGGATATGAAGAATTTGGAATCTTTTACAAGTCTCCTTCATACTTGTCAGGTGTGCCACTTTTGGCATTGCACCATCGTAATAGATAATAGGCATTGAACAAGTCAGTAGCTACTATGCACACATAATTTGGATACACCAACTGGGCCAATGAAGTTAATGGATACTACATAGAATGAAGGCTACAAGGACCATAATTTTTAGTGTATTAATGGAGTCTAGTTCAATAAAATTTAACCATACTAGAGTGTTCCTTGCACCATGAAGAAATCAATAGAAGAGATGGTTGGGAGAAGAATTGTCATACTTGGGTGGATCTCACGACAAGAAGAAAATAGCTTGAGGATTTGACCATAGCCTAGAAATTCATGGATGTATTACATTCTGATCCATTTCAAGAAATTAAGAAGAATGGAGAGCCTTTTTATATCTTTTAGTTTGACTGATAATTAATTCTTGGTATGGAGAAACACTCAAAAACATTATTCTTTGAATTAATGATGCTACAGTGGGAAAGTAATCAGAAGAAATAACAACATGGAAAACCATGTGGTTGAGTACATTCTTGGGAAGTGTGGATGAATGAATGAAAATAGAAATAACATCGTTCCTTTTGTTTCAAAGAAACAAAACCCACGATTTCCATTGAGCAAGGGGGGGTAATTACAACATTGTTGAGAGACTTGTGTGGAGAGATCTAAGGAGTGTGTGTGTTGCTAAGGAGATGCTGAGAGTGTGCCTATGTTGTTGTTAGAGGATGAGAGAGCCTGTGGAATAGAAGAATATGAGAGATGAGTGTATACTGTTGAGAGAAGAGGGTTGAGAGTTGTAATAAAGTGTGTTGTTTCAAAATGAGTAGATGACATATCGTTGTGTGGGATGATTACAAAGAAGGTTACAGAGTAGAATAGGGAGCTAAAATAAAGAAGAGTGGCTACAAATTAAAAAGATCATATATTTCCTTAGTGAGTGTGGGTTGGAGCCTACATACAAGTATTTGGTGCTTCCATCTCAGTAGATTTCTGAGTAGAGCTTTCGGTTGGTGCCTCCTACAAATTTTTGCTTGCATAAATCCGAGGAACTCCAAGTTGGTGCTTGCAAAAAATCCATGAATTTGGTGCTTCTGGTAAGATGATTAGGTGTCTATGGAATAAGGGAGTCGATGCTTCCTGCGTTCTAGCAAAAAATCAAAGGCACTTGGTGTTTGATGTGATTGGTGGCTCACAAACAAACATTGATGTAATATACTAGGTGCTCTTATTTGCATTAAATAAAAACAAGATCTGGAAATTTTTCTCTAAAGGGTTTCCATGTTAAAACTTTGTGTCACATGTTTTTGTTGCTCATGATGTGTGTACTTATGTTGGTTCATATGGTTTATTCTATTATTTGTTAATGGTTCGTCACTTAGAGAATGACAAGTTTGAATGTTGAATGAAAATTGGCATAAAAATTTAATTTAGCCTTAATATTGATTCAACACCCCCCGCCCCCAACTCAGTATTAAATATTGTTTCCAACAATTGGCATATAAGCCTGGTTCCTTCAGGAATAGATTAATTTCTCAAAGGTAGATGAAAGGGAAAGAATGGCTAATCAAACTTGTCTTATACCAAAAGTAGTCCAATTTTTAAAGGGAGAAGAGTGTGTACTATGGAAGGTTAGAATGGAATCATATTTAATGGATTTGGATGTTGATGTATGTACTATGGAGAAGAGTATGTACACTAGAATATTAGAATAGAAACATATTTAATGGATTTGGATGTTTATGTATGGTGATCCATAGTGAATGGAGAGAAGAATGATTTGAATAGTGAAGCTAAAATGGTTCTTCTTAGAGGACTATGAGAGTCAGATTTATATGGTAGAAATTGTGTATCTATAAGAGAAATATGGGACAAGCTCCATTTTATATATCGAGGAGACATGCACGAGGCTCAAGAGAAGGTTGAAGATCCTTTCCACTATGGTTGTGAGCTAGACTCCATTGATATTTCTGCTAGAGAAATGAAAAGAAGGAGAGAGATGAAATATTCTCAAAAAGTAGAAGATGTTTCTCCCAATGAGAAGGCCATTGATCATCTCTGTAATATGATGAAAGAGAATGCTAAAATGAGAGTAAAATCCACTCATAAGTCATTTTATTGTTCCATGATAGTTGTAAAGAAATAGGTCATTTATCTCTTAGTAGTGCATTCAGAAGAAAATAACAAATTTTCATATAGTAGTAGTGGTGAACATAAACATGCCTTAATATAAATAAAAAAATAGTATACCTATCAAGAGGAGAGATTAATGTCTCAAGGAGAGAATGAAGAAATATCCCATGAGTGCTCATCTACAGGTGAAAATGAATGCATTCCCTGTAATGAAGAGGGAGAACTTCTCAGACCCATGGAGGATTCTAGAGACTCATAAAGGGTCCTATAACCTTGTCATGATATTTATATCACATCTCATAGTTAGAAAAGGGATCTAAATGAGAATATTTACTTTAGGAAGAAGTTGATATGTCCTCTAAATGAGATCGAGGAGCTTGCAAAATAAAATAAAGGAAAACTAAGTAGTTGCAAGAATATGAGCTTGATAAGGAAAGTTTGAGAAAAAGAATTGTTGATATTTATGCTCAACAAGATGATGCCAATAGATTGAATGAAAGGTTGAAAAGTCAGTTGAATGAGATGGAAGACTTTTCTGAGAGACTACAAGCTGAATTAGTCTCATTGAGACATGATTTAGAATAGATTACTCATCAACTATATCAATATCAAAATATTGATAAGGGATCCAAAATTTTGGTTGGAATTCTTATCAAGAAAAGAGCTCTCATCAAAGTTGGTTTGGTTCTCAAAGAAGAAACAAGATCTAAGAAGGTAGCTAAAGGTCCCAAAAACATTAAAGGAAAATAATTTGTACGGAGAAAATGACAGTAAGAAAATCTGTAGAAACAATGAAAGAAAAAAAAAGAGCAACAAAATGACAAGCAACATCAACAAGTTAAGAAAAAGCAACAATATAATTTTAAATAGGAGAAATGAGGAGAGGAGATGAATCTAGCTAAGTATTATTAAGAAAGAGTTCATGTTTGAAAATAAAATGGCCATAGAAAAAAACGAAAAACTAGCAGAGGTCTTTTCCTCCTCAAGGATAGAGCTCTCAATGAAATTGTATTTTCATATATCAAAATAATTTTCATGGCTATTTCTCTTTGTGAAACAATTTTTGGTATAATACCATAGATTGTAGATGGCATGCAAGAAAACAATGTGTTGGGTAGTGGCAACCCAAGAATCTACAAAGTGGCCAAGGGAAAATATGTTGGTAGCAATAGAATCTTTCACATGAATGTTTCCAAGTATAGCAATATTATTTCCCCATTCCTATATAATTTCGAGTGTTAAAACTATGAAAATTTGGGGCATAAGGAAACATGTTTTAGATATGAGAATATGGGGCATGCATCTCAAAATGTGCACGCAAATGTAGCAGCTCAATGTTTAAAGACAAAATGAAGTAGTCACCCAATAAATCCTCATCTACACATAAAGAAAAATTTCAACAAAATGGTTTGGGTGAAGAAATAGGAGTTGAAGGAGGATTTCTCTCTAGCCATATGCAACCTAGAAAATTCCGAAACAAGGGCACATGAGAAGCTGGAAATAAATGCTATTGTCGGGACTTGAAAAATAAAGGATTGGATGAAGAAGGAGGATAATCTACTCATACGGAGTAGATATTCTATTTCTATTCATTAAAGGAAGAGAATGGCCTTAAGAGAGGTTAAATAAGTTAGAGGTGGGAAGTCAGAAAGAATAAGCATAGAGGTGCATCTAAAATTTGGTGGTATGGTTGAGTAGCCTTGTTGATTACAATAATAAATTGGTTTTTTTCAAATATATAAGCAATGTGGGAGTAAGCAAAAGGAAAATGTAGAGAACATGGCTTCAATTGGAGTACAAAACAAAATGGTATGTTGTGAGAAAAGGATGAGCTACTACATAAGCATGGAATGAAAAAAGGCCTGCATTTAAGTCAGTTCCACAGGATCAGTCCCCACATAGAAGAAAGGAAGAAGTTGTAGGAGACTAAAGATAATTGGCTCAGGGGGAGATTATTTAGTAAGCAATAGCAAGTAATGATCATTATCCTCAGTAAGAGGTGTTTTTTATTTAAATAAAAGTTTGCATCTTGGTGAAATGCCCTTACTTCATTTAAGTTTTGAATTTTATTATGCCTACCAATCTTTTGTTCATGACCACAATTGGTATAATATTTTAATGTATCTTGGCTTTCAATTGGGATCTCCATGTCAATTGTTGGTCTAGGTTCATATATAGTTACCTTTTTGTGTGAATGGACATTTAATTTTGAGGAGGAGTCTTGGAAGTTTTATTGGTACAATATCCAATTTGTATCAATTTGTTGGTGTAATTGGTATTATTTAAGTATTAGTCCATATTTGTAGGAGTATGATCTTAGGGGGATAAGTGATTAAGATGCTTAAGAGAAGTGATCATAGAGGATGTAACAAAAATAACATTGGAGAGCAAGTTGAAATGAATCACTAATGGCTATTATTTGCAAACAACAACAATACCTTGAGCAATTTTAATTGGTATCAATTTCTTTTAATTGGTACAAAGGATGCATTGGTAGAAAGTGTTGGGAATTCAATAATCCAGTGCTCCCTATGTGTTTTGTGACATGTCTCAACCACCTCTCGTGGATTTTTTAACTCTAGAAATGTGTCTGTTTACTAACACCTGCGGGTTTTGATTTAATGGAAATCGTGATTCAAACAAGTGATATTAGAGCCAAAGGTCTCAAGTTCAAATCACACCCGTCTTGTGCTAGGGGGATATTTTTGGGAATTGGATAATCCAATGCTCCCCATGTGTTTCGTGGCATGGATTAACAACCTCTTGTGTATTCGTTAACTCTGGTGATGTGTTTGTTTAATAACACCTGAAGGTTTTGATGTAATGGAAATCATGATTTCAATAGAAAGAGTATTCAACCAACAACCATAAGGTGAAGAGAACTAGATGGGAATTTAAGGAAGAGGAAATATATTGTTAGGGGGAGAATATCACATATGTAAAGTTCCTAGAGAAGCAACAAATAGAAGAAGAGAAATGCCTCATCAAAGAGATATGAACTCCTCAAAATAGATGTTAGTAAAGAGAAATGCACATTAGCAGCTTGAACCTCATCAAAGAGATATCAACTCCTCATAAGAGAAGTCAACAAAGAATAATGGACGTTATTAGCTTGACCCTCATTCATTTATTTTAAGAGGGGAAGAAGAGACTTATATCCCTTTTCCACTGATTTCAAAGGAGGAGAGAAATTTCTTGGACCGTAAGTTGTCATGGCCCATTCAGAGGAGATAAATTCATTGGTGGATCATGCAAAGAGAAGTGTGGAGGAAGCATGAGAATTGGCCATCAAATGTGGAGAAGTGATAATGTGTTGCAATAAATGAAAAAAAGGGAGATTTCTAGAAAATTGGCATTGTGTGGATGGCTAGTGGCAGAAAGTGTTTTGGTATTGATCTCAACCATATAAGAATTGATGTTGGTGGCAACAGAAGTGTTTACATTGATTCTAACCAGGTTTGCACTCATGTCCATTCAACTAGCATTGATGTGCTTATGTGTCAATATAATGGGGATTCCTATGGTTGTTGTAGTTTTAAGTAGAGTAGAATCATAGTAGTAGGATATGAAAATAAGCTATAAATTATTATAGCTATGATGGTTAGGTATTCCCTAGCTTTGGAGGACATTGTTCCCTAATATTTTAGCTCATATACTATTAGATATGGCATATTTGGATTGTCCTCAGAAATCGTTTCCAATAGTATATTAAAGTACAAAAATGTCCTTCTGGATTAAGAGTTATTGCTAGTCAAAAATTGAGTGCCCAAAGTCTAAATTTTAAAGCTATTATGGTTGGAGGACCCTTATGGGCAAGTCAAAGTTTGGCACATTTTTTTAAATATTGAAGAGCTACAAGAAATGGTACTAAAGGAGAGCTAGGTAGACATGGGTAGAACAAAGCAGCAATGGAGATATTTGTGGTTGGTCTATGGAAGGTCCCACTTCATATCTTAACCCGGCGGGTTTACCCCAGTTGGTTCAAAGAACATGCAAAGGAGGAGGCCTGGGATGGTAAGTAGCGGGCTTGCATAGATAGTCCACACAATAATGGAGATCATGGTAATTGGTCCACATGAAACCCAAATAATAATTTGGCTCGACAGAGGAAGCCCAGAGAGAGTACCCCAAGAAAAACTTAAGTAAATATTAAAGACTAAGCAAGTAGATGTGGAGCAGCAAGGCAACAGGGAGCCTTATGTTTGGCTAGCTAAGGCCCAACTTGACAACACATCTCGGTGACAAAACCTTTGTGGGTGTATCCCAACCAAATTATAAAGGATCCCTTAAGAGATGATTAGGATGGCATAAGCGGGCTACGTGGCACCATTTGGTTGGTCATTGATGGTGTCAGTATAGGGGACACATGGTAGGTATATTAGACCTTTTTCGGTGGCTTAATGATCCAAATCTAGGTGAAATTTGTCACCACTCTGGAGGCACCATGTGGAACTAATGATGATAGTTTGACATCATTCGAAAGGTATGACCCCAAAATATTTTGAAGTAGGGCATAAAGGAGCATTGGGATTTCAAGCATCAAGATGTTGTGAGTGTGTCAGAGACAACTCAACCCAAGCGTAAAAATTTTTGCTCGAAAGTGCAGCAGGGCATCCAATGAGATAGTCAAGCCCATTATCAGGACCCTAGAGGTCTTAAAAGGATTAAAAAAAAAAGCCATCGGGTTTGAGAGTTACAGGCTTAGCATTGGAACGAAGGAACATGTAGCTATTATGACCAAGAGTGTAGAGTTAAAAGGATATAAGTGTCACGACACGTCAGTTAGACAATTCAACCTAGTAGGGTCTTTGATTGGCCAATGCACATAGCGGGTGGGTCCCATTGGACACGGTATCCCGCATGACTCATTCTAGATTTTTATAAAGGAACACTAAAGATATGGATGGGATAACAGATAAGGGAGACAAATTTTTTTTCAATATTGGACAACTTTGAAAAAAAATGAAAAGGCATGTCCATGTCTTGGTTTTTCAATGGTTTCATGTGTTATTATAACCGAGGGCCTTATGGCCAAAAACAACAAAAATGGGGCGTTCCGGGCTAAGGGCTTAACACATATGGATATGAAAAAGTTGGAAGCTTTGATAATTATCCTCCATATTTGGTAGGTGTGCCACTTTAGTGTTACACCTTAGTCATAAAACAAACATTCAATGGGTTAGAATCTACTAATAGTTTGAATGCATCGATTGGGCTAATTAAGTTAATGGTGACTACAAATAATGAAGGATGCAAGGACCATGATTTGGAGTGTATTAATGGAGCATGGATCAAACATAATTAACCATACTAGAGTGTTCCTCATACCACGAATAATTCAATAGAAAATATTGTTGGGTGCAAAATCGCCATACTTGGGTGGATCTCACAGCAAGAAGAAAATATCTCAGGGATGTTACCATATCCCAAAAATACATGCATGTAGTACATTATTACCTCTTTGAAGAAATTAAGAATAATTTAGAGCCTTGATATAGCCTGTATTTTTACTGATAATTAATTCTCAGTATGAAGAAAATCTCAGAAGCCCATTCTTTGAATTAGTCATGCTGCAGTGGGAAATTAATTAGTATAAATAATAGCATGGGAAACCATATAGTTGAGTACACTGTTTGGAAGCCTGGATGAAAAAATTAAAACAAAGACAACATCGTTGCCTATGTTTCAGAGGAACATAAACCAACATTTCCATTGAGCAATTGGGGAGGGAGGGGGATTGTAGTTGTTGAGAGATTTATGTGGAGAGCTCTGAGGAGTGTGTGTGTTGTTGAGGAGAGGCCAAAAATGTTCTTATGTTACTGAAGGAGGTCAAGAGATCCTATGGAACAGAAGGGGATGAGAGGTGAGTGTATGATGCTGAGAGGAGAGGGATGAGAGCAGTAATAATGTGTTCTATTGTAGAATGAGTATATGTGATAGTGTTGTATGGTATGATTACAAATAAGGCTACATAGTAGAACAAGGAGTTGAAATCCAACAAAGTAGCTTCCAATTATAGAGACAAAATATTTCCTTATTGAGTGTGGGTTGGATCTTACATAGAGGGAGTTGGTGCGTCCATATTAGTGGATGTCTAAGTAGAGCTTGGAGGTTGGTGCCTCCTACAATTTGGTGCTTTCATAAATCCAAGGATCTAAAATTTGGTGCTTGCAACAAATCCATGGAGTTGGTACTTCTCATAATCTGATCAAGTGCCTACAGAAGAAGGGATTTGGTACTTCCTACTAGTGGGTTCTAGCAAAAAATTAAAGGGATTTTGTGCTGTCTATAAGTGGTGGATCATAAAAAAACATTCATTTAATAGATTATATGATCTTATTTACATCAAATAACAAATAAGTTTTGGTGGTTTTTCTCCTAGAAGGGTTTCCATTTTAAACCTTTGTGTCACATGTGTTTGCTGCTCATGATGTGTGTGCTTATGTTGATTCATATGGTTTTTTCTATGAGTTTTCAATGGTTACTCACTTAGAGAATTTCTGAGTGTTGAATTAAAATTGGCATAAAATTTTAAATTAGCCTTAATACTCATTAACCCACCCACATATTAAACATTGTTTCCAAAAAAATTGTTGATACAACTATAAAAAATAAGGCACACGGGCCCATTGAAAAATGCCCTTGATAATGAAACCCATGTAGTCCTGAATAGGAATCCAATACATACAAAAAAATATTTTCAAAAAACCCTGCAAGAAATCCAAAAATCCCCAAAAATATGAGCTAGAAAAAGTTATAATCATAAAGTCTAGGAATATGATGCCCAAATAGCCCCTGAAAAACCTACAAAAAACACGTCAAAAACCCCATGCATGTAGCAACAACATTGTGCAATAAACCCTCACCATAGCATGAGGAAAAATCAGGGTTGAAAACCTTTCAATAAGAGAAGAAATCCAACAAAAAAGAAAGAAAGCAGGGTACAAGCCACCCTGAATAGCTTCAGGGCGAGGCCTAGATCTGTGTTGCAGAAAAGAAAATAAATTGGGCTGCAATGCCTAGTGAGAAAACACTTTGGAAAATTATAGAGAAACTATGAAGAAAACCACTACGGTAAATTCCATTCCATTAGGAGGTGACTAACTTGATAAGAAAAGGCACAAGAAATATATTTGGTACTCTGCCTCCTCAACTCCACGAAACCATGCGTGACATCAATGAATCGGCAGTTGAGAGGCAACAATAGACCTACAAAGAAAGATGGCCACAATAGAACAGAAAGAGGGACATGAACCAGGATTTTAATGACTAGGGTTAGCCACTCAACCTTGCTCCCTTAACCCTCCCCTCATCGAAGTGTGATATTTTTTCTCATTTACCGAAACTACCTTAACATGACTCCTCTAAAATTTGAGTTGGGGAAGTATTTTTGGTCCCAATATCTTTGTTGCAGTCTATATGAAAAGGTTACCATTAATAAAAATACATGGTAAACCATTCACTGTATCTACCAATTTTCTAGGATACTTCTTCTCATACATGATTAATCAACAATATCACATTGTAATATACATGTAAACCTACCACCCTTGTACGTATTTAAGTAGTCCATTCTACTACTTGATTATACATAACTCAATGCACCACTACACAACAACATGTATGCTTGAATAATAGGTCTTACAACAATCCAACCCCAAGCTAACCTACAAGTACACCTTTCACCCTTATAATTATTCAATTGTTTTATTCTAAAAATTTATCCTCCATCCTCTTTAGGCATGATAGGATCATATCATGCGTACAATTGTAAAACATGTATGCTTGAATAAAAAGTCTCACAACAATCTTAGGGAACACTTCCTGCCTATGGCTAGTATTTACAACCTACACCAAACACTCTAGGGGGTTGATGAACTACTATGATACTTCATAACATGTTGGCTCCTTCACTAGGAATCAACACCACTGAATCCAACGATGTTATCATGACCATCCAATTCCTTGACCTCTCTTGCACTAGCCATGATTTTGAGAAACTTTTTATTGTGCTATGCCCACCTTGACTTAACCTTCCAACATCATTTTGACTTGCTAGCATTATGGGAATTTTGAGGTCTAAAATGGGCCTCCTAAGAAAAATGTACAACTAAATAAACTTTATAAGAACCAATAAGATTCAAGATGATGATGTCAACCATGGGAGATGATTCACCATTTTTTAAGTAAAAGGGTAAAAAGATTAAAAAATAATAAAATAATAAAACTACTTTTTCAACTCGTATTTTCAACTCGTCTCCCAAATTTTTTACTCAAATTTCGAGCGGGAGTACTCGTTCGATGAATTTAATTCCTCATCCAAGGAGTACCCATGTTGCATACTTTTGATGGACCCTACTACGTGAAAAATGAGAAATACATGAAAAAACGTGATTGCAAACACATTTTTCATGTATTTCTCGTTTTTCATGTAGCACAGCCCATCAAAAGTATGAAACATAGGTACTCCTTGGATGAGGAATTAAATTTTTCATCCAATGAGTACTCCCACTAGAAATTTGAGTAAAAACTTTGGGAGATAAGTTGAAAATACGAGTTGAAAAAGTAGTTTTTTTCTTTTTTCCCTCTAAAATTTGATGATGTCATCAAATCTTATTTTATTATTTCCACTATTATTTTATAATTTCCTTAGGAGGCCCATTTTAGACCTCAAACTTCCCCTAATGATTCATGAAGTCTCTCATTGGACCAACATTTGCCATCCACAATATCTTGACTCAATGAACCTTTGGCATATCATGTGTGTTCGTGGCATACTAACAAATACCCCTAATTTGACTACATGTCAGAAAATACCTCTAAAAATCACATTATTTAACCCCCTTACCAATACAAACCCAAAACACATTCCCAATTAAAAAAACCCCTACTTTCACTAGATATTGTAGATATCCATTTTTTTACTAATATTTTTTATACCCCTTTATATGTAAAAAAAATAGGTGAATTTTTAACCAAATGGGAAAATATTTTTTTCATAAAATCTCCAAAAAATGGCCATTTGGCGAAATTTCGCACCTAAATTTTTCCCTAACACTCATGTAACCATCCTAGTCTTCTTTTTTTTACCACACTCATGTGCCTCTCTCACACTCTAGCTCATTCATATCAAGTGCCATCTCTAACATATATTTTCATAAAAAAAGAAAAGATAAATAAAATATCACAAGCACATAAATAAACCCAAATCATGAAAAATTTATAGAAGAAAGAATATATTTGGCTCATCTATTATGAGTTATGTCCATGGAGAAATGGATATGTCCTTTTATTATATCATAGGAAATCGATTTTCCACTATCCTCCTCCCATTTACCATGCCATCCCAATGACCTAAATACATCCTACAATGGATTCATCATGCCTTTCAATAGAATAAATATGAAAATACCATGGGAGAAACCATGGGTTACTAACACCTCAAACCCATAAATCACCAATGTAAGTCGAATCTATGATTGAGTCAATTTTACTGGAACTATCCTAACACATTGGAGATTTGGGTTTTCGTTCACTATTGGAAAATACAAGTGTGAGAAAATAGTATTGGGTTGTTCTAAAACATATTTAAAAAATTATTTAGTGAGAGTTTTACATTTACAACAATCTTGACAGAGCGTGGTGAAGGAAAAAACTTCATTCTGGTGTCATTGTACTCCCTAGGAGTCAATGTTCTATAAAAGAAAAAAATGGTTGTAAATATTATGAGGATTATGGGGTTAGATGTTTTCAAAAAAAAATAGTGGGGTTTGTTATTTGTTATAATCATTTACATATAATGTATGTTTTTGATATTATCCAAGAACCAATTATTATGTCTCATTAATCATGTTTCCACCTCTATTTGGTCAATCACAAAGGTAGAAAATTTTCAAGACATAATGAATAAGGATAGTTTGAGGACGTGAAGGGATTCAAATGGAATTTATTGCAAGACATTACTGTATATCCAAATAACAAATTCTCATGTTATCTACCATTTCAAATAAATCATAGAATAATTATTATGTGCACTTACAGTTAAATTTCATTCATGTTTTATGATTCTTTTACTAATTTCTATATCCCAACAACTATCGATAATGTATCTAAACAATACAAATATATAGGTTGTAGTTTTTATTACTTGATAATTGTGATGACTTGATTGAAAGTGGAATTTATTTTTTCCTGTTCCAAATATGGATTATGTTGATAACATTCCACCACTAGGTTTAGATACAAAGTCTTAGGATATTAACCTTTATAAAATTTGTCAAAAAATAATTTTATACTATGTACTTTAAAATAATTGAATTCTCTATAATAATGTATTTTAATTGGAATTATTTATATGGTTCCCAATTATCTATATTTATATTTCCAAATTGTATGATTGTATTTATATATGCAATTCAAATTACCGTGATTACATATTAATTATGAAGAATCATAACCGAGAATTTGATTTTTGAGAGAGTCTAAAAAAGCTACTTATAAAAGGTGTAATCATGACTAATATTCTCATCATTTCTCATAGTGGAATAATATTTATCTTGGTGGAAAGTTTAAAGTTTTTATAATACTAACCCAATTTAAAGAGATGCTAATAAAACATGTAAATCATATATTTCAAGTTTTAGATGCTAATGGTGGGAAATATAAATATATTGGTGTTGATGAACAAAAATGATTGAAATCAACAATGGGGAGACCACCCTTTCAAGGCACCAAACTAAGCCCTTATCTATTTAGAATGGTGATTCCCACTGGTTCAATTGGGCTTAGTTACCCCCTCACTTTCCCTACTGAATTGTGGTATTCCTAATTACTTATCAACAAGAAGAGAGAAATCAAATTACCTTCTTGTAGCTAGATTGAAAGAAAGTAATCCTTAAGCTAACACAAGAGATCATCCAAGCCACCAATGCAGTTTATCTTACATAAGCATACTTCTGAAACTGAAAAATAATTTTAAATCTAAATGTGAATTCAAGCCTACTTCCTAATGCGAAGAAAACAAAGCAAACTAGTCTAACTCGATACATATGATATAGCTACCAAATACCAAGTGAAAATATTTAAAGGTGATGGGGATTTAACATAATTTTGATGTTGAATATCAATATGTCGAATTAGTTCTAACAGCTATTAGCATAAGTGAAATACATGCTTTGTTTAGATATTTAAAACAATTAAAGACGATTCATTGAAACATGGAAATAGTTCACATAATTTCAATGAAAATTAAATAAATTTAGAATGGAAAATTTATGAGTAAATAGTTACTTAGAAACTGGCTTCAAATGAAAGATAAAATCAAGAATAAATAGAATATCTATAGAGCTATTATATCATATATTTGATCTAGTAGACAAGAATTCACATATTAAACAAGAGTGAAAAACATGGAACAATTAGCACAAATATACCATTAAAATAATAAGATTTGTATTGAAAAATAATATTATTGAATATAAATAAAATCCTAAATATCATGATTGTTTTACAATGAATCTGTTCAACAATCCTCCCAATGCATTGAGCTTTTCCACTTGAGAAAAGAGCAATAGTACAATATTTGTTTCAAAGACAAAAATTGGGTCTTGAAAAGAAAAAACCCAAAAATCAGATCTAAGTGTTTCTCTCAACCTACAACCAGAAATTATTTCATAGTAGTGTTTAGCATCTCCTATTTGAATAAAAGATGAACCCTCTATCCTTCTTCTACAACTTATTTATGATTACAAAATAAATCTCCCAAAATGGAGAGTTGTTTGAAAAAATGGTTGAGATATTTGATTTTAGTTGGAAGGAATAAATTTCTCCTCTTTTTTGGTGCAATTCCATTTCTCCAAGATCCCTTTTCCTCACACTCTCCAATAAGCTGTACAAAAAACCAATCAAAAAGTAAATTAAAACCAATTAAAATGGAGAAAAACTAAAATTTCTAAAATTTTGAAAAATGACTTGACCAATCTAATTATAATTTAATAAATTTAAAAGTAAAATTCTAGCTTCTCATTGCTTCTCTTTGGTGATATTATCTAGAAAAATTGTTAATCTAATATGAATTTTCAACAACAAGACGTTTTAGATGAATGAAGAATTTTCAAAACAAATTTAGGAAATTAATTTTTTATGCAAATTCAAATCTATTATTTCTACTAATTTTTGAAAGTGTCTAACAAAAAAAATATGGTCATGCAACCACTTCGATATTATTCTCCATGGAACAAGTTTTTGAACGAGCTCTCATTTTCTCAATTTCATTGAGTGTATCTCAAGATATAACCTATTAAAGTTTGGATTCCAAAATTGAAATAATTTTATTATGTAAGTAGTTTATTAATGTTCAATATATATAACGAAAACCCTGTGTCGTTGCTAATCAATCTTCTCGCAGCATGACCTGTGTTTCTACTATGGAGATCGCAGAATCACTTGGAATTACTTCTGACACTTCTCCAATGAACTCCCCCTCTGGAGGGGTGGGCATCCCCCCCCCCCCCTCTCAATACTGCCAATTCTGCCACTGTAGACAAAACAGTAAGCTCAGAAAAAAATCTGTTAGTCGACTCTGACCAAGTCCCCACAATAGACAATACTGGTGATGCAATCACAGGCAATGAGGCCCTAAAGGACGTTAGCACAGATAAGGAAGCCTCTGCAACTCTGCCAAAAGCTTCCTCATCCACATGCATTCCAAAAGCAATAGAGAAAGTTAAAATCAACCTCCCCAGTCATTGCATAAATGGCCACATTCAATACATGAAGGATCACGCCCTCATCAGTAAGTTCATTGGACTATGGCCGACAGAAAAATCGTTGCAAGGCTGGATAATCTCCAAATGGAAGCCCAAGGGACAAGTGAATCTGCAGCTTAGCCCCAAAGGATTCTTCACAGCTATCTTCAACTGCCGAGAGGATAGGAATCACATCTTTGATGGAGGCCCATACTTTTTTAACTCTACAGGCCTATACCTACGAGACTGGATAGAAAGATTCAATTCAGACAAAGAGGAATTCAACTGGGCATCGGTTTGGATCCGTATGTACTCATTACCTCTGGAATACTGGGATGAAGAGACCTTAAGAGATATAGGCAATGGATTGGGAGATTTTATAAAAGTTGCAGAGGAAATGAAACTTAGACGATACACCTCCTATGCAAGGAACTGTGTTTACATGCTCCTAGCCAAGGCTCTCACGGATTCAGTAAGTCTATTTCATGACGATTTTGAATGGATTCAAACCATAGACTATGAACGTGTTCCCTTCCATTGTATAAAATGTCATGAACACAGTCATTTATACCGTGACTGCCCTTTGAACCTACAGTCCAAATCCCCCTCCCCTGAGAAAGGAAAAGATGCTGAAAGTTTTACAAAGTAACCAACTGAAAGAACACACTCCAAGAAAACCCCTGTCACCTCCACCGCTCCCAACAAACCTAAAATGAGAAATTTCTTCGAAGTATTAGCCACTCAAGACACCCCAGAAGGTCATGAAGCTCAACCCTCTGCATCAGATCTGCCCCCCAAAACCTCCACCTCTCCTCTTAATCCTTGACTTCTGAATCAACCAAAATAGGCTCTCTTGCTTCTTCCTCTACCGCCGACCTAAAAAAAGCCTTAGTACTCAAGGATTCTCAAATTGAGGTTGACGGTACCCTGGCTCTCATCCCCCATCAAAATATAGATAAAGAAGAACAGAACACGTCGACTCACATGGATGAAGAACCAGAGAGTATAGATATGGGGGATCTGGATATTCTAGCCTTGGAAACAGCTTGTCACCAAAGAGAATACAGCAAAATACCCCCACGACAAATTGAAAGTCTGGAAGTGGTTCTTTTCATAGCACAACAAAGTAACTCTCTAGGCATTCAGGCAGGAAGTCTATGGGATGGAAAGAAAATGATGAAAGAAACAAAGAAATGAGAGCATAAAATAGACTTGTAGAGGACTATCATTGTTGGATAAATGCTTGTGGAATCCGGTAGCTTTCCCAAGCTGACCAAGTTCTACAAGGCGCTACCCCACTGTTCCTCATGAAGCTCATCTCATGGAACATGAGAGGGCTCAATAGCCCCTAAAAACACAAAATGCTCAAAAACATGGTTCAGCAAGTCATACCATCAATAGTTTATCTTCAGGAAATTAAATGCAATAGCAAGGCTCTAGAACACATTTTGGCTAAATCCTGGGTAGGTTGCCGCTCTATATTGGTGGATGCCTCGGGAGCTTTACGGGGGCTCGCAATTATCTGGAATCCTCAGGTTCTCTCTCTTTATGACTTTCATGCTTCGCATCACTTCATACAAAAAACATTCCATTTAGTGGGCTCCAATACTCATGGTCACCTCACCAATGTTTATTTCCCGCAAGAAATCCAAAAAAAATGGAACCACTAGACACTCTAACAGAAGTAAACTCCTCCAGGCGCTTCCCCCTTTGGATTTGTGGGGGACTTCAACATGATCACCGCCCTGGAGGAAAAAATTAGAGGTAGAACTTAGTTGGAGATGGATAGTATTGGCTTCAAAGAATTCATACAAAGCAACTTGCTCATGGATCTTCAGACCTCTAATGGAATGCACACTTGGACCAACAAGCGAGGGGGATCACAGCACATCGCCTCTCGTCTTGATCGCATCCTTTTGTCTGACAATGCAATTCATCTTGGTGGGGACTTTCATACCTCCATCATGCCTCTTGCAGGGTCGGATCACTGACCAATCCTAATGCAATGGTCTCGACCTGGTTCTCGATGCAACAGACCATTTCGATTTGAATCATTTTGGTTCAATCACCAGGATTTCAAAAAAGTCATCATCAATGCTTGGAACACCTATACGCCTCCAGCAGGCTCCAAGATGTATCAGTTCCAACAGTAGCTATGACATCTTAAGAATACTCCCAAAACATGGAACCGCACTCAGTTTAGCAATATCTTTGCCCCTCAAAAAGAGTTAGAGCAACAAATGAGTACACTGCAACAGTGCATCATCTTTGAAGGCAGAACGGACGAGTATGACCATCAGGAAAATGATCTCCTCTCCAAAATAGAATAGCGTAGGCAACAAGAGGAGAGTCTATGGCATCGGAAATCCAGAGTCAAATGGCTACAAGATGGGGAGAAAAATACAAAAATTTTCCATAGATCCACTATACAAAGACGAATGCAAAACAATATAGCTTTCCTCAACAAAATTCAAGGATATCGTCTAGAGGTTCATGAAGAAATTGAAAACGAACTCAAAGAGTATTTTCAAAATATTCCTCGAGAACCTGAGGGCAACAGAAATCAAGCCATTCAATCCATCATGCAACATATTCCAAAAATAATTACTAATGACCACAATGTCATTCTTCTCCAGCCCGTCACTCTCCATGAAGTGGAGTAGGCTATGGGCTAGCTCAAATATGGCAAAGCGCCTGGTCCTGATGGTTTCACAACCAATTTCTTTCACTCATTTTAGGAGAAGATAAAATTGGAGGTATGGGTTCTAGTGGAATAATCATGTTCCATGCACTGGATTCTCCCATCTCTTAACACGACCTTCCTAGCTCTTATTCCTAAGGAGGAGAATTCCAGCACACTGGACAAATACAGGCCCATCTCTTTCTGCAACGTCATTTACAAACTCATATCCAAAGTCATTGCGAATAGGCTCAAACCTCTTCTCCCTCTTCTTATTTCGCCGAAACAAACTAGTTATGTGGAAGGATGCCAGATCCTGGATTGAATTATCCTTTTGCATGAAGTGATCCACTCTCTAAAGCACCTCAAAAAATCGGGTATGCTCCTCAAGATAGATCTCTCTAAAGCATTCAATAAACTAAGTTGGAACTACATTAATCAAATTCTCTTAGCCTTTGGATTCAGTGCCACATGGACAAGATGGATTATGAACCTCATTTCCACCCCCAGCTTTTCCATCCTCCTCAATGGCTCACCCTCTCAACCATTTCGCTCCTTGTGCGGTATCCGACAAGGTGATCCCTTGTCCCCTTTCTTATTTGTCCTCATGGTAGAAGGCCTCAGCCGTCTCATACATCAAGTTGTCTCTACCAATTCCATTAAAGGTCCTTTGCATACCATATCCCCCACAACTCACCAATAGGTCCTTGATGACAACATGTTATTTGGCCATCCGTAAGTCCAAGAAGCCCTTTCCTTCAAAACCTTGCTTGACACCTTCTCAGATGCCTCTAGCACGACCATCAATGCTAACAAATCCCAAATCTTCTTCTTCAACTTTCCCATCATCACTCAACGCAATATTGCAAGGATCTTGGGTTTCTCGATAGCAACACTTCCCTCCAAGTATCTTGGGGCTCCCCTCATAGACTCGGTTATCAATCACACCTCTTGGAGAACTCTCCTCAACAAGCTGGAAGCTAGAATCTTCTTGTGGACGTACCGATCGCTCAACATTGCCAGCAGACTCATCCTGATCAAATATGTTCTTCAAGCCATGCCATTGTACCTCTTTTCAATCTTGGCTGCACCTAAGTGGGTCTTAAAACAAATCCATAATTTACAAAGAAAATTTATCTGGGGATCTATGAGCCTCAACAAAAAATGGGCACGTGTTAAATGGACCAAGGTCTGCCTCCCCAAATCAGCAGGAGGGTTAGGACTGAGAGATCCACAACAGAGCAATGTCACCATGGGTGCTTGCATTTGGTGGAATTGGATCTTTAAGCCACACACACCTTGGGCACGTCTATGGCAAGCCAAATATGTTCCAGGAAGACCTCAAGAGGATCTTATTCGTATCAACACGGACACCCTAGGATCGCTGATTTGGAATGCTACAAAAAAACACAACGCTTTCATCCAATCTCATAGTTTTTGGGAGATTCACTTGGGAACCACAGCTATACTTTGGGAGGACTCCTGGAAACAATTACCCAAACTCGCCACTTTGTTCCACAAGCCAAAATGGCAAACAACTCTTCAGCACACTACCCAAAATCAAGTTAATCAGTTCTGGCAACAACAACCTATACATGGCTTCCAATAATGGAGGCTAGCAGGAACTTGGCTAGATAACTGGCAGGAGGAGACATATGTTGAGATCGACCAGGAGCTTAGCCTCAGAAGAATCAAAGTATCAGACCAAGCAGACAAGTTGAGATGGGGATACACACCAAGAGGAAATTTCACCACAAAATAAGCCTACCAGCTGCTCTTTTTCCTTATGCAGATTCAGAAGGATCACCTTTGGGATCAAGTATGGCAACCGGGAATTTGGCCAAATATTTCCACCTTCCTATGGCTTCTTAGCAAAAAAATACTCCTCACCTGGGAAAATCTACAGAACTGAAGCTTCATTGGCCCATCAAGATGCCCCAACTGTAATTCTCACTCTGAGACCATCTCGCACCTCTTGGATACTGCCCTTTGGCAGATCAACTTTGGGAGCAATCTGCCATATGCAACAGAAGAATAGGAAGACGCATTGGAGACACCATCAATACTATCAGGAGTTTTCCTTCACAGCCTTTCCAAAGCCATCTACTCAGCTCTATCTGGGCCCTAATTCTAGGCTTAATCTATTGGACCTTTTGGAAGGAACACAACAAAAGGATCTTCAAAAATGAGTGAAAGCCTACTGTGATTCTGTGGTCCAATCTCAAACGTAATTTGTAAGAAATCTTAGCTCTTCGTCACTGGCAGGACTCAGATATGCCTTCCACCCCTCCTGAACGACTCATCCTAGAAAGTTGGAACCTTAATCTTAAGCATATAGCTCTTGCCAAGCCGAATTCCTCTATCCACCCTGATTCTTCTCTCTCGTGGTCTCCCCCTACTATTCACACCTTCAAAATGAACTTTGATGGAGCAGCTAAGGGAAATCCAGGTTTAGCTGGTTATGGAGGAATTTTCAGAACTACCTAAGGCACTACTCCTCACATCTACTATGGCTCTTTAGGACAAGATTCAAACAAAGCGGCAGAGCTTGAAGGCTTATGGAAGGGGCTTTGCATTGCAGAAAAAGAAAAATTCTTCCCTCTGGAGGTAGAAGGGGATTCACAGATTCTTAGAGAGGCATAAATTCGAATTCAAACAGGCACTACAGCAGCTAAAGTGGCTTCGAGTTGGAGACTTCTGAGCAGATTGGAACTAATTGAAAGCAGGCTTAAAGTTTTGAGAGCCATCACCTTCAAGCATATCAAGCGCACTGCTAATAAGGTACCAGATCAACTAGCTAACAAAGGAGTTGATCAACATCTTCCCTTATTCACGGGTCCTTTGAATAGTTCTAATGATGTTCAACTTATTCAAGACTGCACTCTCATGGTGCACCAGGATCAACATCCCCCGGATGCGGGTGATTAAACACAGTTATACATTGTTCGGGAGATGGGTTGGCATGTGGATTCACCACACCACCACCCATACTCACGCGATGTTCTACATAAATACACCCACCGTCAACTGCAACGCTGCATTAACGCATCATAGTAGCCAAGACCAACCAGTGTCCATAACAAGCACGACTTTCTCCATAAGCTTCATTACCGCTCTGCCTCCCTTGCGCTCAAGTTGCTCCCCGGCGATTGCAGAGCACAGCTCTTGAACCATCATGGGGAGATGTTGTTCCATTGTTTGTTGTATTTAATTGGCACCCGGTCTTCACATTTCGCAAAGCCCCCTCTATAATCTGTGGCTCAGCTCGCCAAATGTGAATTCCCCTACTCTGCAAGAAATCCCACCCCTGTTCTCTGATACTTCTACCATTAACGCCCATTCCGTCCCCAGTCATTCTGCTGTTCGAACCCGTCACACTGCACAGAGAATCATGCCGCGCCTTCGACAGTGTATGCGCTGCCAGAGAGGCAGCAATCATGGACAATTCACTCGCCAACCCTCCACATCCATTACTGACTCTTCGTCCCCCTCCTCTGATGATTTCACCGGTAACTATCCTGAAACTAGAAGTGGTCGTGGTCATGGGCATGGGCGTGGGAAATCTAAATTCGAGATGGGCTCTCCCCACATCCCTGCCTCTCCTATCATCATCCCTGTGCATTTCCACACTACCCAACTTCGTTTCCCCTGCACTCTGAACAGGCCTACAATCATAGCCACCATCACCATTGAGCTCAAGGAGGAGCCACCCAGTTCGGATGTTGAGCAAATTGGTGTTGGGATGGAGGAAAGTGTTTTCAACAAGCAATGTACTCCACAAAGTGTCAGATTGAAGAGAAACGCTCCTAGTTGCAGTGATACTCAGGACATAGGCCAAGAAGACAACCCAGGCAACATCAAGTGAGGCTGCTCCAGTGACAAAGAAGACAATTAGGTGGAGGAAGATTACTTGTATGCTTATGGATGTCGTGTTGTTGAGGAACCACCCTCCATTTCTCATGACACCTAATCTGGTCAGAATTCACAGTTTTTTTCTACACAGTCTTTTGGCTGGGTTTACTTCCATGCTCTTCATGATAACTAGTTCATCGTTTCAAATTTTTGATAATACGTTAGTGTTCCAAGGTCGTTTTCTCCTGCGTGGGTGACATGTTTCAGTTTGTTTAGAATGAGTTAGCAGTCTAGATTTTGTATGTCTGGGATGTCTGTTAAAAGATTTATAAACTAGTTTTGCAGTGTAAGAATGTTGCTACTATGGGCAAGCTCCGTTGAGACAGGTGCCTCTTTGTAAAACATTTATTATTATTAATAGATTAGTTAAATTCAGGCCAAAAAAAAAAAAAAATCAATATATATAAATTAATAAATAAATAAAATTAAATAATACAAAAAGTAATAATAAAAAAAATTTAAATAATAGAACAAAACCAATATTAAAATAATAAATAAAATGGGTCAGGGCAATTAATTGAACAAAACCAATATTAAAATAATAAAATAAATGGGTCATGGCAATTAACGGAGTGTATGTTGGATAAGGAATAGAGGAGGGAGTTAGTGGAGACCACTCAGTGGAGTGTGGACCCTCCACCACTTCAAGGTCCTTTTGATCAACCCATTTATAAACATAAGCCCCCTTTTATATCATAATGTGTATTGAATGCATATTCCTCCTTTTGTGCTTCTCCCCTATGAATTCCCTTCAAATATCCTCACGTCAGCTCGAGTCTTAGTCAACCGAGGTGATTTCATTTCTGAACCAAATGAAATTCCAAGCGATAAGCTTCCGGGATGATGTCATAATTTTTTTTTAATATTATATAATAAATGTATTATTTATAACTTGGTTATATATATATATAGAATTTGGTGGTTTTTTAATAAATATTAAGAAAATAAAATTTTAATTAATGAAATAATTAAACATAATATTTACATATTAAGTAACTTAAGTAATTAAATTATAATTAACAGTTAAAAGTAATTAAATTGATTAATTAATTAATAATATTTACATATTTTATATTAATTAAGTTAATAAAATAAAATTATTGTTGTGGGAGATTTCCATAATAGAACCATAAGTCATAACGACGTGAAATTTTAACTGTTGGAAAACTGTGACAAAAAACATGGAATGGAACCATAAAAACAAAAATATGAAAAGAAAAAAAATTGAAAATATCACAAAATAAATCAAACCAAAGAATTTTAAAAGTGATGTTAGTAAAATTCATATGGAGGGACCCATAATAAGTTTGAAAAATTATGGGCAGCTTTGTAGCTACAACAATTGGTGAGACACAAGGATGAAGGGAGTTATCTTTGGTTCAGGATAATAGGAATAAATTTAGCAAAGATTGAATTAAAAGCTATCAAAATTTTGTTGCACGTTATACCATTTCGAAGGGTTGCAAATAAGAAGAATCAAGGTATATATGTTCATAAAAATGAAAGTACTTGAATGCCCAATCTAACAAAATGAATCCAAATGTAAGGAATAATTATTATCATTTTAAATACTTCCTCTACAATCGGGTAGGAAATATAGATAGTATTTTTGAAGGATTAGTAAGCATCTATTAGATATAAAATTACCTCTTTTTCCAGAAATCACTTCGTTGCAACAGGCCTGTTCAATACCCTCACAAAGTTGTCTTGATACCACGTATGCATTGACTCGCTTCCAATGAGTTTTTTTAGTACCCCAATGGGTTTGTATACAATTCCATCCATGTGTACTTCCAACACTCTTATGTGTCACCCTTTTAATGAACTTTGTTTAGAAAATTGATTTTAGCAATTCAGTGAAGAGAGTAGAGTTGTATGAGAGGTTTTCTATTTAACAAAATAAATGTGATATTAGTTAAAATTGAGCCCACTATATTTCTCTTGATCTAACAATGTGGAGGTTTTTTAGTTTTTAAATGTGTATGGGTATGTGAGGGACTCAAAACAAAGATTGTAGAAACTTTGTTCCTTTATAAGGGAAAACTTATACCACTTGAATCAAATATCAATGTTCTCCATAATTGATGGTGGATGTAGGAGAAAGTGAAAACTTGATAAAAATGACCTCTAGATCAAGGAAATCCTATTGAAGAGGTAGAGTAAATATTTCCCCATGTAAACCAACTAATATTATTTAGGAAATATCCCCTCATATAGTTTTTGAGAGTATCAAAAAATCCATTCCAAAAGCAAAAATGAAATCAACACACTTTAAAATTACAAATGATGAAAGAAAATGAAAACCCAAAAGAAGAGGTAAATGAAAATTCATGATTGAAATAAAACTCCAACAAGACCACTCATGAAAATAATTCTCAACAAAAGTGAATATAATTAAAGAATATATGTTTTCACTTAGGTTGAGATTTTGTTAGTTTGTGTCTCGCAAAGTCATAACTGGTTCGGATTTTATTAAAAAAATAAGGATTTTACAACTAGGGAGCAACTATGGATAAAGGATGAAGTTGCATTCAATGTCTCTAATTTTAGGAAATATCTTTCTTCAAAATAAATCTTGTAGAATAAAGAACAAGATACTAAATGAAAACAAGGTAAATTAAAGAGACTCTCTAATATTACATGTTTTCCATTTAATCATGATCACGACTCTTTTTTGTTTCAGAAGGGATGGGAAGTAAACTGAAGGGTTTTTGTGCAATTTTTCTAGCAACATCAAACCTTCAGTGTAACTGGTAAGGACCTGTAAAAATAGAGCTTAAATTATAAAATATTAAAACAAAACCGAAACTAAATTAAAATTAAAAAATAATAGAGGATGAAAATAAGCATATGAAATTTACCTTGAAGGATTTTGTTGAAGTTTACCTAAGAGATCTTGACTTCCTCCAAATTCCTTTTTTTACGATGAAACTTCCTTTTATGATTAAAATCAAATAGTATAAATAAATTCCAACTCTATCAAAGTGCACATTCCTATGATCATCAAATTTATTGACTTTAAAACTTTAGTGAGTGTTAGGTCAGAAAGGAATAATTTATATTCAAAGAATCAAGAATAAATAAAAATCATCAGAAATAAAGATGAAAATGAAAACCTACCAAAATGTATTTTTCTTTATATTGGAGCTGTGATTATCCTTTGTGGCATTCTTGATTGAATCATGTTCTTTGTATGTGCAGGCTATATGAAAGCATTCTGATTTTATATTAGCCCCAAAAGTTTCTTGAAATCCTATGGAATCAAGCCAAAATCCCAACATATATATATATAATCACAAGAGAATCCCTAAATCCTGTATATATGGGCACCCAACCATAATACCTCCACATCAAACTGACAGATAGGAAATTGCAACACGACATGTGGTGTGTAAATGGAGAAGACATGCGTAAAAATGATTTTCCACATTAATATGATAGTTGGTCAAGGGTGAAAGTGGCACGATGTGATTTGAAGGGGCTGTGAGTTTGCATCATCATGGCCAATTACATCAGTTGACGTGTTTGAGAAATGGTTGGGGTGACTAGATCCAGGAGGATGTTGAAGGGAATAATATGTGTTCCAATGAAAAGGAATATGAGGGTATGTGAACGTCACTTGGGTGAGCTCAGTCATCCCGGGAACAAAATCCTGAAGGAAAAATAAGAATGTACATTATAAGTTTCGAGGAAGGTAGTTGAGATTATGTGGAAAACGGAGCCTACAAGAGCCAAATAAGGCACTGGAGCATAAGCGCGATAGTCACCTACAAGCTAAGGTGTGATGATGAGTTTTCCTTACCCTTACGAATGAATGAGTGCAGGAAATTCCGGGTAAGGAGGGTCAGGATGATGTGGAATGCAGAATGATATTAGGATCGAATAAAAAGTGTCGTGAGTCAATTAAAAATACAGGTGGGATGGTTAAGCCATCGTGACGATGAGAGCCAAAAAGAAAAAAAATGGAAAACTCAAGGAAAAATCTGGGGTGATCAGATACGAGATGGCATATAAAGGAAAAAATGTGAGGATCAAATAAGAGTGCTTTTATGTGGGAATGAATGTTGAGTATAACGATTGAGTCTCCCTAGGGATGGGATGCTGGGTGAAATGAAAGATATGTACGTTGAATGTTTTGGTATGACAAACTCTTGGATGATGTGAAATAAATGAGGGACACACGAAGCATGAGTTTAAGTAATTGTAGAGGCGTAAAATATGTGTATGGAGCGAAATGAATGGATACTAGGACATGTAGGCTCAAATGAATTCCTATTTCACCCTGAAAGGGAAATCCTGAAAGAAACAAGCAGAGTGGCTCTTTGATCCTGTAGGGTTAATGTAGCCAAGATTTCGTGGCATGTTAAAGAAGGAAAGTATGCTAATAAGTCATGTTGGGAACATGATATAGAGGAAAAGGGACCCATATATCCATGTATTCCCTAAATGTTAAAATCCTAGAAGAAAAGAAGGAAAATAGGAAGGATTCCACTGGGGAAAGAAATGTCCAAGGATGATGTGGGAGACAGTAATGAAGTGGGGTTAATGTGACTAGATGAAACAACAAGAAGAAAGTTGTTATTTTTTTTATCATTGATAAGTTTCTTTCAAGTCCCCCTGCCTTTTTCAACTATTGCAAATTCTAATCACATTATTCACTTGCCCGAATAAGCTGCAACTCAATTAAATGACTTAATATTTAAAAAAACATGCAATGAGAGAAGGCTTTATTTATGAGATTAATCTTCCACCACTGATGCTTAAATATTGGGTTGCATCAATGGAACAAGAAAAACATGCTAATGATTCATCGGTTGAATTTTCAAAGCAAAGCAGATATAAAGCAAAGGACCTATACAAAGCACAAAAATTTAAAAATTTAGATAAGTAGATGAATAATTCCCTGAACATGTTTATGAGCAAATTTTATGAGAATAATTTTAAATCATTGTTTTCCAGAAGAATCAAATGGATTGTTGCTCGCTTGTTATTCTACCTACATTATTAATTGAAAAACAAGGAGAAATCAATCTATATTAAAATAAACCTACTACTAATCATAATCTACATAGCATATGAAAACTAAGAAAAAATGTACTTCCAATGGATCCATTCCATTAGATTAATGCTTAAAATGAAATGCATATAAAAAATTAATAATAGATATAAATTATAGCTAAAATATTAAAAGAAAAAACCAATCTATTATGTACAAGAATTTCCAATAAGTTTAGGAAATTAAACTTATTTACAATAAACCTCTCTTGAAAATTATTCTCTAATGGTATTCCAATGGGATCATCAAAATTAGGATTAACATTTGTTAATGGTTGGAGAGGATTCCGCGAAGATGAGGGAAATAGACTATATTCAAATGATACAAATTTAGATGTTGTAACCTATGAAAAAACATTGGTATTATGTAAAAAGAAATTATAAATAATATTAGCAATCTTCTGTGTAACTAAGTTTTCCAAACAAATTTCAATTGGATCATGAAAATAAGAATGGAATTTTAATGAATCTGTTAGAATTTTTTTAGATAGATAAGATATCTAGTCAAATTATGATAGTATACTCTCAAGTGTCGATTCTTATTGAAAATGCATTTGGAAAGAAAGAATGAGATAATATAACATGAATATAAAATGAAATTGAAAGATTAAAATCTCTTGATGGTCATCATTTAAGATTTTAAATTCATTTACACATGATCAATAATGGTTTTAATGAGTCCATTAATGCACTCAATGAGTATAAAACATTTAATTTCTCAATATGCCTACACAAGATATCCAAGAATCGAAAAATAAAATTAGTATACATGTTTGAAAATAACAATAATATTAAATAAAGAAAAAACAAAAAATTACATCATTATTTACAGTAGTGTTACAAGACAGTTGAGACTTGGAGAAATAGTATCCTTCTCAAAATAGTTATTCAATATATTAGAATTAAAACTATTACTGGCATATACTTGTGAATGAGAAAAAGGCTCAAGACTATGACCAAGAATGGGAATTTGAATAATGTCAAGATTAAGAATTGGAATGGATTTCTCTTCTAGAAAATTGGATTCATCGTGACGTTTTGGTAGTTCAAGATGAGAATCATTTATAGTGATATCAATAGATAAATATCCCTCAACATGAAACATCGATTGATTTTGAGTATCGAGAACAAAATAATTTAATGATTGATGGGATAATTAGATATTCTCAAACTCATAATCATCATCATAAATAACTTGAAAATGTTCATAAGAATTTCCTTCCTTTTCATAAGGCATATTAGAACAAGAAGAAAGATTGAATGAATTTACAACATTGTTGAAATGATGATCATTAAGTGACTCTTTTTGCTGATCAAAACAAATTGGTAACTCATTATTTATGGAATTTATAATAGTTCATTTATTTTCTAGAATAACATTTGTGCAAGGAGAAACTATATAATTATAATAATATGAATTAGTATTAGTAAAAACATCGAGATAAAGAGAGAAATTATTATCTGAATATGTGAACCTGAAAATTTCCCTACCTATAGATTCCTGCTCATTTTTCGTAATGCAAATTTTAGATTCTTGATCATGTATCTAGTTGACTACGCATTATTTAAGATTATTGTTTAGATTCCCTAAACTTTGTGGCTCATTATGAATTCGAACATACGAAAATACAACAATATTTGTGGCAAATTGCACATTGTTGGAATTTTCAACTAGAATTGTTGTTTGTTGATTTTCTTGTTGAACATTGTTTGTTGATTTTGTTGCTTGTTTATTTTTCATATTTATTAGCAGTTTATTCTTCAATATCAAAATTATTTGAAGCATTCTCAGAGAAAGTGTTTTTGACGTTGAATGTGCTTATACTTTCTCAAGAAGACCGATTAACAATTTCTGCATTTTCTTCTTGAAGAGAGTTGATCATGCTATTAGTAACAAGAGGCTCTTCAACAATGGAAAATGTGCTAAGAAAAATAATATATTTAGGTTCATTATAACTATGATAAATACAAGTAAGGGAAACAATACGTTAAAACCATTCGATCAATTCAATTTGATGAGGTAAATCTTGCGCTTGAAATTGTAAGAAAATTAGTTTTAATCTGATTTTTTTTTTTAAATATTCCTCTTCAAATCTATGAATACTTTCAAGTTGATCAAATACATTTTTATAATAGTGGTCTGAAAAACCATGAATGAACATTATTCTAAACTCATCCCAATTATGTACAGAGGAAACTGGCAGTTAATGACACCATTCTCTGGGTAAGCATGTCAAGGTAAGAGTAAAGGTCCTTCCAATCACACCTTCATCAATATCATAATCATTTAAGTTTAAAACAAATTGAAGAAGATGATCAAAACAAGAAATTTTCTTCTTACCATTAAACATTGTTTCTGGAAAGAGATTTACTTCCTTTATTGGAGTGGTTGCAGGTGTGGGTCAAATGAATAAACTCAAAATGGTAAGTTTAGAAGGAGCCATTATAAATCGATTAAAAAACTTTACAAATATAAAAAACTCCAAAAAGACAACTTTTCATGGCCTTCCTTCTAGCGCCAAAATTGTTGTGAAATTGTGAATGGCCAAAACTGACTGAAATCAATAATGGGGAGACCACCCAGTCAAAGCCCCAAACCAATCCCTTTTATGTTTGCAATGGTGATTCCAACTCGTTCAAATGGTTCTAGTTACCCCCTCACTCTCCTTTTTTACTTGTGGTATTCCTAATTACTTATTAAAAAAAAGACAGAATTAGATTTACCCTCTTGCAACTAGCTTGCAATAAATTAATCCTTAAGAAGACACAAGGGCTTAACCAAACCACCAATAAGGTTTCTCTTGCATAAGGAGACTTCAAAAAGTGAGAAAAAATTCTAAATCTAAATCTAAATGTAAGTCTACTTACTAATGTGGAAAAAAAATAAAACAAACTAGTCTAACTCAATACCAAGGAGATATCTCCCAAATACCAAGTGCAAAGATTTAAAGGTGATGGGGGTTTAAAATTCTTTTGATGTTGAATATCAAATTTTTGAATTTGTTCTAACATCCAGTATTTAAGTGCAATGCATGCTCTGTTTAGGTATTTAAAACAATGAAATATGAGTCATTAAAACATGGAAATAGTTCCCACAATTCCAATGACAATTAAATCAATTTAAGATAGAACTTTTTTGAGTAGATAGTTACTCCTTTTTTTTTCAAATGTAAGAGAAAATTGACAATAAATAAATCTATATAACTATTAGATCAGATAGTTGATATATTATACAAGAATTTTTATATTAAACAAAAGTGAAAAATAAGGAATAATGGGCACATATATGTCATTAAAAGAATAAGATTTGTATTGGAAAAAATAGTATTGAATACAAACATAAACATGTATCTCATGCACTATTTTACAATCAATTTCTTCAACAATCATCCCAAGTCTTTGAGCCCTGCCACTTGAGAAAAGAGTTGCAATAGTGCAAGATTTGCTTCAAAGACAAATATTAGGTCATGGAAAGAAAACTCCTAAAACTCAGATCTGAGTATTCATCTAAAATTACAACCAGAAATTATCTCACAATAATGTTGAGTCTCTTATTTGAAGAAAAAATGAACTCCTTATCCTTCTTCGACAACTTGTTTATAATTACAAAAAAAAATCTCCCAAAAAGGAGATGTGTTGAAAGAATGGCTAAGATCTCTGATTTTAGATGGAAATAATCCGTTTCTCCTCTTTGATGGTGCAATTGCATTGCTTCAAGATCCATTTGTCTCATCCTCTCAAATAAGCTATGCAAAAAACCATAGAAAATTTCAAGGATGGAAAATTATTTTAAAGTTTATAAATATTGGTGAATCTCACTAGAGTCTAATATGAAAACTATATAATGTTTGTTGATATATTTACCAAAATATCCAATTTTTTAATTATTTTATAGATAGAGTCTATATCATTTTGGCAATTTTTAGGGTAAAATAATTTTATAATGTAAAATTTAGGCGAATCATTTTTAGAAGAAATGGAGATTGGCAAATGTTTTTTTTTCGGAAAATTAATAGAAAATTATCCCACTTGCAAATATTAGAACCCTAAATTTTCCCATGAAAAAAACCAATTAAAATGGCTAAAAAAATCAGATTTCAAAATTTGTGAAAAATGAATTAACCAATTTGAATGTTATTTAATAAATTAATAAAATAATTTTATAACTTCTCATTTCTTTTATTTGGAGATATTCTCAAGAAAATTTGTTAATCTGATATGAATTTGGAATGGCAAGAAGTTTCAAACCAATGAGACAATTCCAAAACAAATTTAGGATTCGAATTTTTGTTGCAAATTAAAATCTATTACTTCTGTTAATTTTTTGGAGTGTTTAATGACTAAATATAGTCATGTAACCACTTTATGATTTGTTTTTAATGGAATAAACTTTCCAAGGAGCCTTGATTTTCTCAATTTCATTGAGTATATCTCAAGATATTAGTTGTCGAAGTCTAGGTTCCAAAAATAAAATAATTTGTTCGGTTCATAAAATTAAATTTCGACCAATTTATTAATGTTCCATTTAAATTAAAAAAAAAAAAAACTTAAAAAAAATAAAAACAAAAAAAATAATCCAACAAAGCCAATATTAAAATAATAAATAAAAGGTCTCATGGCAATTAATGGAGGGGTGTATGTTGGATAAGGAATGGAGTTTGTCGAGGCCCATGAGTGGACTGTGGGCTCTCCACCACTCCCAAGATATTTTTTATGTACCCATTTATAAACAAAGGTCCTTACCCTTTTTGCTCCTCCCACGTGAATTCCCTTCGAATCCTACCACGTCAGCCTGGGGCTTAGTCAACGCAAATGATTCCATTTTTGAACAAAATGAAATGCCCAACAATGAGATCCCGTGATGGTGATAATTATTATTTTTAAATTTTATTTCTATATTTTAAATATTATATAATAATTGTATTATTTATAATGTGGTTTTTTATTATTATATTTTTTTCCTTAAGTCTAGCTTTTTTAATAAATATTAAAAAAATTAAAAAATAAATTAACAACTACTTTAATTAAAAAATAATAATTAAATAATTAAAAATTTTATTTACATATTAATTAACTGAAGTAACTAAATTATAATTAATATAGATTAGTCAAAATAAATTAAATTAATTAATTAGATAATTATATTTATATATTTGATATTATTTAGGTTGATAAAATAAAAGAAATATATATTTCACATATTTTAAGTCATGCAACAAAATTCAATGAAACTTTTATCAAATATATTTTCCAAACCACAAGCCAAAATATCGTGAAACATGAACCATAAGAAAGTTGGTGACAAAGCGCATGTAAAGGAACAATCAAAACAAAAATATGATAAAAGTGAATATATCACAAAATAAAGAAAATGAAAGCATTTTGAAAGCGATATTAGAAAAATTCATATGGAGAGACATATAATAAGTTTGAAAAATTATGGGGGAGGGGGAAGGTGAGGGGGGGGGGGGGGGTGGTGAGGGGGTTGTGGCCACAATAAGCAGTTACACAATCACCTTTCCATAAGATATTTCTATGATTGCAATAAATCTTAGACACAATATTGAAGATCTTGATTTCCTAATTATGAGGAGTTAGTGGTGCCCAATGTAAATATTATGAATCTTAATGCAAGAGATCATGGGTGGTGGATGAATTTTATTTCAAAATTCAAATGCATAATTATTATAACTAGCAATTGCATCGGGAGGTGCAAGGGAACGCCGAAAGGAGGATGCATGAATTATGAGAAAAATAGCTTTGATAGTGTCTTGAGCAAACATTACTTGAGCTCGCATTAGTGAGGAGGCTCATTGACCTATTTGAGTAGAAGGATATAGAAATGGTTGTCAATCCCTGTCAAATCTCGAGAAATCGAATTGATATTGGTTGTCACAAATTGAAGCTCGTGTTGAATAAAGTCGCTCAATTTTGAGGCATCATAAACGAAGATACCCAATATTAATGCTACAAATTCAAATCAAGAACTCCCTAAGGCTGCTTTAGGGTGCATTTTTTTAATAAAGCAACGATGCAATACATTTCCCCATATTTTCTGACGAAGCATAGACTACACACTGACAAAGCCTCCTATAGACAGATTAATCAACAACCGATTCCTGTTCAAAGATTTTTTTTGCACCCTTGCAACTATTTTTCCCCGTTAAAAACACCGCCTTGAATGTCATGTCTTTTTGTATGCCTAGAACTAACATGTTCATGCATCCTGATGACAATAGTCTCCTTCTCCACCTTCTGGCAAGCCAGGTATATGGTATCCTCAAAAACCTGCATAATAAAAACACAGCAACGAAAATTAGCCCCAACAACAAAAGTCATTTTTTCGAAAAGACAAATTAAGTCAATCACTGCACTGAAATGTGATTTGTGATAATCCAGCCTAAACCTAGACCTTCCCTACTAACGAGTGATGGGCAGTACTCTAATCTTCACTATAAAAAGACACAAGATGATTGTTGCATAACATGTATCAACCATGAAGATAAATAATATGGTAAACGAATTCAGGATATGTCATGCAATGCAAAAACAAGAGTTCCAAATTAAGTGTCCAACCCCGTAATAAAATTTCTCTTATATTATACACACAAAGCGTTATTCTGATGCACACAAAACACTTGCCCTGAATGAATATTGCCAATGGAATGCACACAAAAGACTTGACCGAAATTAATCCTTGATTGTTAGTAGGATATCCTCAAACCCTCACAAGGTGAAAACCCAAAATATAAACGCCTGAAATCCAAGCCCCCAAACCCCTGAATGGGAGAAGCCCAAAAATAAAAACCCCGAACCTGTAAAACAAACTCAACTCTATTTACCAAAAGGAGAAACATCCATTTTAGACCCTAGTAGATGAGAAAACTTCTAGACCCATTCCAACCGAGCTGTAGGTTTAGCGCAGTGAGAAGTTAAATAGAGTGCAACACTGTAAGTAAGCATCGGCAGTTTCGATTTCAAATTGTTTCAAATTCATGGATGTTAGCCAAAACAAGACAACCAAGTTCGTGAAAGTATAGTGTGTTATATCCCCACGGGGGTTAGACTCTTCAAAGAAGTGGTCTGCACTGAACTCTTGAAAGGTGGTCAATTCCCTTTGAGGTTAATGCCCAAAATTTTCTTGAGTTTCCAATCTCAAAAGCAGGGATTACAGGATTTTTGCATGAAAGCAAAGATTACCTAATTGTGTTTATGGTTTCGCTTCATACATATTACTGACATGTATAGATATAAAAAATGTCTAACAGACCGTTGAGCGAATGAGATTAGCTACCCTGTCAATAGATTATTCATTGACTTTTGCCTTCCCTACATCCAAACACCAGTCTGAAAAGCAGGGGTTACAAGACTTTTGTATGAAAGAAAAGATTACCTAATTGTGTTTCTGCCTTTGCTTCAGTATCCGATGAAGGAATTTCCAGCCTGGATATTTCTACACCTGAAACGAGCACAACGTAATAGTAAAAAATATAATGATTGACCATAACACATGAAACCACCTATTACTTAACATGCAACATTCAAAATGAAATCCATCAGATACAGAAGTCTAGGAATAGATCACTAGAAAAGCTAGCAATAGATAAATAAATTTTCAAGGGACTCCTTCACTACTAAACATAGGAATCATTCTGACCGTTGGACTCTAGACTATTAAATTGTTTAAATTTTGTAAAGGTTAAAAAAAATCCCAATAAGCAAAGAATGATTTAATTCTTTTGCTGACCCACCATATGATTAGGAAGCCTACTTAGTAGTTTCAAGTTCCCCAATCAGAAATTTGGTTGCAATTATCAAACAGGATATGTTGGAATGGACCACACATCCCCACAAAAATTAAAAACAAAAATATCAGAAGCCTGAAAATTTGCATAACTTGAACTTCTGATCTATTCTTCAGAAACAGAGAAAATTTTTACTAATCCTCCATGGCAGCCATTTTACTGCCAAAACCACTTGCACAAATTGAAATTCTTACATCAATTCTTATTTTCCGCTTTTTCAAAGAACAAATGTTGTGAAATTTTCATAATAGGTAAGTTTGGTAAACATCGAATCTCAATGTCCAAAAACGAAGGATCAAGCCGATTTTTTGAAGAAAATTTTTCCTGGTCCAATAAACCAAACAGATTAACCACCAAATAAAAAAACAAACTATAGAGATCCTTACAGATCTCACTTCACTCAGAATCTCCTCAAAATATAAAAAGGCTCACAAAGTTTCAATCCAAAGGCAGTATAATATGAAAAAGCTAATTGTCTTTAAGATTGTTTATGGTGTAAGCTGTTATTAATGAATCAAGGTTATGGTCAAATGGTAAAACAAGAGATAGAATAGATACATCTTGGTTACAGCTTAGCAGCATAAGTTCGTTGGATTCTCAAGTTGAAATGGTAAAGCAGTTCCACCATCTTCACAGAAAGAAAAGGTTAACCCCATCCACAAAGAAAAGTGATAAAAAATGTACCGATGGGGATGTTGGCTCAATTGTGAGGATCACTCATCCACCATGATTCAATACCGGGCAGGAACCCATCTCCAAGGACGTCAGTGGCAAATGTAAATCAAGTTAGAGAAAATATATATGGGCATTGAAGCAGTTCTAATATATGGGCAAGGGCGTACCTGCGACCATGTACAACGCATTGTAAGGGAACTCTCTTCTGAAAAACAAAAGGTTAACCCGATCCAAAAATAAAAGTGTTCATCAAGAAAAAGACAAAAATAAAATAAAAACAAAAAAATGAGTACCGCTGGGGTGTTGGCTCAATGGTGAAGGTCACGCATCCACCATGATTCCAATACAGGGTAGTAACCCAGTCAGAAGGATGCCATTGGAATAGGTACAAATGCAAATGAAGTTAGAGAAATTATTTAAGAACTAAAGAGACATTGAAGTTGTTCTAGACAAGGGTGTAGATGGGACCAGGTACAATTGCAAGTTAAGTTGAAGAGTTTGTCACAGTGATAACCAGGTTCAAAACCTAGCAAGTGCTCTCCTCCTCGACGGGCATACTGATTGCAAAACCGAATCAACTACACCTGGCGTGAAGTAGAAACACTTTTGTAATGGAAAAGAGAAAATAAAAATAGCAAATTTTTTATCAGAACATCCACTGTATATTTCTACATAATGATAGGGGTAGTAACAAAAGGAGATGATAAAATGTAAAATTACAACACAAACTTCTACCTTGCATTTCTACATGATGAAAATAATATGAACAAAATGGAATACAAACAAATTTGAAAGACTTTTCTCTATATATACTTTGTTGTGGCATAAACCTGTTTATAGTAAAAATATGTATAAAGGGGCACTTTTTACCCCAAAAAAATCAAATATCCACTGAGAATAAAAGATCTAAAATATATATAAAAGAAGACTCAAACCAGGCCTCTAGGTAGGAAAACCCCAAAAATAGATCTCACATGTCAAAATTTAAAGACTAAAAGAACATCACTGCATGCACAGTCTAAAACCCATGAGATTTCATTTCCTACAAAACAAAGGATAGACTCTTACCCTTTCTCTCCCAAAACCCAGCCCAGCTCAAAAAAATAACAACTGACAATAAGTCCCAGAAAGACGAGCAATACTATATTCATCATTAAACAAGAGGGCGTTCTGCTTGGATTCGAGCTAGATGAGCGTATTCTTATCCACAACATCCACTCGCACTTCACAGGAAACTTAGCAGGAGGAAAGCAGGTGCCCATTCTCTGGAGGGTGCCTGCTACTGTGTCGAACCCCGGGAAGCTCCAAGGGCGAAGGTCTCCCAGGGGATTTCTCTTCGATTAGTCGTCCATTTTAGGTGTCGATCGACAGTTTACCCCGCTTATATTCGTTGATGATTTCTGTCAGTTCCCCGATCGAAGCAACCCACCTCGCGTCTCGCCCACTACGGCCACAAACCAAAATCCATTCAATCCATTCCTCCTCACACAAACAAACATGGTCCTCACCCTCCTCCTGCTCCTTGTCCTATTAGCAACTGAACTGGCCCTCCGGCGGCCTCCAAGTTCAATCACAGGTCTACAGAAGAAAATAATGCACCTTCAAAGACCATCCCCAGATCGAATCCCTTGGATCCCCTTGCGGCCAAACTTGTAGAGAGACTCAAACAGAGCTCCATAGAAAAATTTCATCCTACCAAGAACGCAGACAGAAGCGAGATTGATGCAAAAAAAAATGCAATAAGTGAAATCAAGGTGAACAAGAATGTTCGCTCTTCCTCGAATGGACGCTCTGTGCCCTCTTCTCCCACGAGTTGTGCTTCGGTGCCTTCTACGACCGGGGTGAGGAGCCAAAGCAGGATGCGTGTGGCCTGTGAGGAAAAAAGACTGGTTCCTTACAAGGAGAGTGTGCCCAGCATCAAACAGGGGTAGCTGGAGAGATAAGGCAGAGCGGAGCGAACGAGGAGGAATTGGTGCAACTGGCGGCGCAGTTGAACGGACATTTTACAAACACGTGTCTAATTTTAATTCGTTCCATGTGCGGTAGAAAACAGTTTTCATTGGCTGGGGTGAACAGTGTTTTCTCACCCCAAGCCCGCAAAGAAAATGCCTCCGGCGTAAATATGTTCAAATTGACATGTATTTTGTTGTTGTTCTCCCTAGAAGGCTAATGAATGTGTGAGGTAGGCTTAAATTTTTTAATTATGATATTAATGATATAGAAAACAATGTTTCTAATGCTAAAGTATCAAAGACAAACTATTTACATTCTCACCTTTGATTTTTTATTGTTCACCCTCCTAATGAATTGAGATAAGTGGATGAAATAAGTTCAATGATTGAAAATGTTGATTATTCTCCTACAAAACCAATCAATGGTGTATCCAAATATTGATTCACTCCTAATAAATGAATATAATACAAAATGATTATTTAACATAACATTCCCCATATTATTTTTCCTATTTGTAAAGTTGATTGGATGCATCCATATATTTGTAACATTAAACCTTACAAATATAAATTCCATCTTCTCAAATACTTTGATCAAATATTTGGAAGCCATCCCCACTTTAAGAGACACTAACGAGCTCAAACATGTCATAATAAATTCCTAATCCAATATCCATAAGGGTGTCTGATTAAACGAGGTAATACATGCCTTAGAATGAATAAATAACGTTAGCTCTCAAAATCCTAGAACATGGACTTGCATGAGAAGAATTAATATATGAATAATAACCCCAAAAAAATTTAATAAATGCCTTAGGAGCCATCAACTCCTTTGATAGATGTGAACTGCATTGGGAATTGTGAAGATCTTCAAAAATTGAATAAAGCTAATTCCATTGATAAGTATTAAAATAAGGGATTGCACATCATTACATATTACATTATTAATCAAAAAAATATGCCATCATATCCTAAAGCTCAAAAATATACATGAATATATGTGGATTACCTAATTGTCCATGGCTAAAAATGTAGGTGTAACAAATAATTTTATTAAGAGAACCCCTACGCTAAAATAATGGGGTAACAAAAGGATCAAGGAATTAGTATCTCAAGTGGAAAACAAGAAAATAAAATAATATCATGTTCCTTAGGGTGGATGGTGAAGGTAAATATATAAGTAATGATTTTCAATTATTTTTATGTAATCATTTTTATGTATCATGGCATCTCTTGGTATATAATAATTCCTTTGTATAATAAAATTGAGTAATGGATTGAAAGAATACGGATATCAAGGAGATAGCTTGTTACATGTTTTAGTCCAAAAAAAATGGAGGTTTTAATTATGGGGAGAGTTTGTTCACAACTAACTTCTACTCATGTTGATACAAGTATCAATCCTCATGAGAAATGTTGCGGAAAGAAATCTACTATTTCACATTTTAAAATTTTTGGATTTAGTCGACATAACCATGCCCCTAATGAAGGTGAAACATATCGATATGTGTAGAATTACCACCTCCAAATTGGATAAATTGAATTATTTTTAGGGGTATTTCCTTATGATCCCACCATTCATAAGGTGGATGGATTTATATGTATAGGTTTCTCAACCAAATTGTAATCATATAGTTATAATTTGGTGCAATAAAAAAGTTCTAAATTGTAATAATTTTTTGTGTTTAAAAATTTAGTGTTAGTGGGGTTTCACATTCATATTCTATAATTATAATCTCAAATATTGTATCTTAGCTATCCATAGGAGTTTTATTTAAATTAGCTCATATGTTTGATGTTGATTGGAACATTTGACATTTATTAGCTTTAAATTAATCAATTTTTTAAGCTTAGGTATCGGTAATGTGGTGGTTCCTGTACTCGTGTGACATGGGGTTGATACCTGCCGACTTCCACTATAACGCCCAAGTGCAACTGCAGACCCGCCAAGCACAGTGCACGTGTAAAGTGAGGATTGAACTTGTGACCTACACATTAACATGAATACCTTAGAAACATGTTCACTGGCCATCACGCTGCACCTCTGGGGATAGCTAACTAATCATTAATGTGATTCATTTGTACATATATTTTTGCAAGTGATGAGCTTAAACATTTCAAAGAAATATCATTTGATTTTTTTTCATATTCATATTGAACTAATAATAATCAATTACATTATCTCAAAAGAATTTTCTACTTTTTTTTTCACTACTAGAAATGAAAGGTTTTTTCATGATTCAACATCCTGCTTTTATTCATATTGAAACAATAATAAATCGATTATATTATTTTCAAACACTTATTTATCTTTTTCAATGTTCGCGACAACAACCTACAGCTTATTGTGTGATTCAATATCCTTCATTAGGGAATGCATTCATTTCCTTAAATATGTAAGAACTTATTTTTAGTATTCTAGAAATATTTATTTGAGTCATGACATGTAATGTCCACAATCAATATTTTTGCGAAGGGAAATTTTCAATTTTGAAATTTTGGCGAATAATACATATTTTATATAAATAAAATTAGGAGAAATTAGTTGTGGATGTATTAAATTAATTTTTCGAGAAAAGGAAATGGTTGGGACTTAGGAAAAGAATAAAAATTAAAGTGAATATAAGTTGTGGAGGTCATTGTTAGCGTAAATTATTAACACAAGTGTGCAAAAAGAGCTCACTTTAGCTACATGTGACAAAAAACCCTAACAACAAATATGACTTCTTAATTTCTTTAGATCTACAGTCGATAGTTAAAATAAATGTTGCAAAACACCTGATCTATGCAGTAAAAGAAGTTAAAGAGTGAAAATAAATAAGAATTTCTCCATGCATCCAAAAGACAAAACAAGATATAAAGAATTTGAATATATTGTAACTCTTGGGAAGGGAAAAAATAACAGTGCTACGAGTCCCCCTCAATGGGATGGGTTCTTGGTTGTCCTCGACACTTAAGATCTAGGAGTTTGTCTCTCTCAATGGTGTAGAAAACCCAAAATGTGTTGAACTCTATGGGAGCTCAAGAAGGAAAGAAAGTAGTAGCAGTAATGAGAATGATCAAAGCGCGACAATGAAAGTGATCAAAGTGAAGAATGAATGGAAAGCCCTAATATTTATAGCAAAATATTGAGTTGTCCTCGATAATGTCAAATAATAAAATATTATTAACCAAGATCTAGATCTAATAGCTTAGAATATTATATTATATTTTGTTGGAGGGAAAAAGTATTTAAATGAGTCAAATACCTTTATTTAGAAATAATAAACAAATAAATAATTTATCTATCATTTCAAGAATGTGGTTAAGGAATAATTAAAAAATAATGATTTTTTAAATTATTTCTAGGTGATTTAATCAAATTTAACAAGGAATAATTACTAAATAATGATTTAATTAATTATTCCTAGAGAAAAGTAAGAAAAAAATTTATTTATCTAATTATTTCTCACAATTGGGTTAAATATGACCAGGAATATTATTAAACAATGGTTTAATTAATTATTCCTAGAGGAAAATAAAATAAATAAGGATTTATTTAATTATTCCTCATAGGGTTTTTTGTTTTAATGAAAAATAACTTAATAAAATATGGTTTATTAAATTATTTATTATAGTAAAAACAATATTACTATGGTAAAATTGGTCTTACATGGTGTACTTTAATCCATCTAATTGTAAATGGTTAGATGACCAAATTTTGGTGTAACAAATTTCCCCCCAATGTGCGAGCATTAGGAGCTAATCCTATGACTGAAGTACGTTGTAAGAACACAATCATTAGACACCAAAGGGGAGTCAGAGAGAGAAATATACATAGATGGAGTGAAGCGAGAGAGGGAAATAACCGAGGGGGCAAGACCTAGAAATAATATAAGTCTCCTTTAATTTTTGGGTCCCTGTTCTCAGTGAGGTGGGGGAGGCATACCTATGCCTGCCGAGATGACAAAGTACAAAGAATAATGGTGCACCCACCAAATTTTTTTTTTGAACCACACTAATATTTTCTCTTCCAATGGGGTGAGTCAATTGTATCCCTCCTAAGTCAGAATCCCACATAGATCCCTTGAAACTGAGAAATAAAGTACATGATAAATGGTACATGACAATGACATAAAATGGGCCAAACAAAAATATAATGAATCCCACATACATAATGCGCCTAGAACAACAGCCATGACTGAATACAATAAATCTGAGTACATGAGACATAATAACAACCAAAGAAGCCCTAATAAACACGAAAGGTCTCTGAAAATATGAATGGATCATTTGAATGATACATGCATGCTATGGGTGTTGCAAGTGGCTGGAACAAAACCCATCAAATTTGCGAAGCTGCATCTGAGGTTGTAGCATAATCTGAGGTCATTTGAACATGTGGGGGGCTATGCGATGGGCCACCCCATCATGAGGTATGAAACATCTCACACACACCTGGGAAACAATGGTACAATATGTTGAATCACCAAAACATCAAGTATACAAACCTTCATCATGAAATAGTGAGATGAAGCTGAGAAGATGAGAAAAAATAAATTCAAAGGGCAATGAAGAGTCCCTTTGCCTGATCTGAGGCGCCAAACAAGAATGGAAGCTGGAACCAAGGTACAACGCCCTCTAGACCTGTCTTCTGGAATGAATGTGTTGATGTCGAAAAAAGGAGGTTCGCCATAGGTGAGGCAATGAGGAATCCTCAACTAACGCATGAGAGATCATAATAAAGTGACTGATGGACTCACACCAGGGATGATGATTGAATAGGGGATATTGAGTAGTGAATGGATGACTTCCCTTGTCAGAGCATAAAAAGCATTGATGACCTAGCAACAATTGGGTCGACTTCAGAGGAGATGGGGGACAGTATGACTGGAGGCCAAAATGGGCGACACGAGAAACATGCAAGGAAAAAATGGATGGAATATTGTATCACAAGGTAAAGGTACTTGGGACAGACTCCATTGATGCGATGGTGACTCAACTCCAATGCTCTGAACAAGGGTCCTTCGATGATGTTGCCACGCAGAATAGGCCCGGTGGGGACAATAAAAACATGAGAAAAGGATGGTTTCTCATGATGAAAATAGACACACGTGTTGAAAATTATGAAGGCAAAGTGGTTCCCCAAGTACAAGGAGCACCAATGAAGAAAGACGATTTTAAGAGGTGGCAAAGTGGCCCTTCTTGGAAATATGGCTTCCTGGTGAAGTGTCAAATTACTAAAAATGAAAGGATGCCCATTATATTTCTTGGTGAGAGCTTTCCAATGGTGTTGACGGTTCATCAAACTGACCTACGGTTTGGCCACAATTGGAAAAAGAACATTTAGGGTTTTTCTTTTAATAGGTCGATTTCCCTCCAATTTGATTCATTTTTTAGTGGAGTTCGGGTGAATGTGGAGAGGAGGAGAAGGCCCTAAATATTGTAGCAATCATAGCAGACAAACCAAATGTTGTAATCAAAATCCTTCAGTTGCAGGTAGGTAGCCTAACCTTACTCTACTTTTTTAGCAGTTGAGTACTTCAGATTAGGTAACTGGGGCACAGAAACATAACTCTACACTTCCTCCCAACCGAATTTCAACTTCTAGGGCCTATACTATGACCTTGATGGCAGTTTCTAGAGGGGAAAACTATGAGCTGACAGATGTAGAGGCTGAAAAGTGCGAGTTGGCCCAGAGATGGTATTTTGATTTTTTTTTGGTTGAGGAACAGGACTTGAAAGTTGATGATGTATTTTACCTACTCTGAGCGGAAAAACATGATGGTTTTGTGCAGGTATGGAAGAGTTGAAGATTAACTAGTGAGAGAGGAATTTTAATGCGCTTCATACTGAGATCCAGGGGGATCAGGTAGTACGAGGAGAACTTGCGAGATACGGGTTCTCAAGTTGGTTTAAAACCCACTGCTGAGGGAAGGGGAGCCCTTATTATCTAGGATAGTTATCTATTGGGATCCAGACTAGGAGACCTTTATGATGCAGGGGCACAGGATTGAGATGACCATTCTGTTGATATTCAATAAGATGATGAGCTTAGTGAAAAGAGTCGCCTTCACTAAGTGGGCCCTCAGGGTATTTTTGGCGCAAGTCTATTTTTAGACTATGTCTATGTTTAGACATGATAATCATATTTCAGAAGTTGCAGGATGCTATTTGTGTATGGTTGATCAAGTTGGAAAAATAGATGAAATTCTATTTTTATAATATTGGGCGAAGTCTATTTATAGATCGCTGATCTAAAAATAGATGCATGTCGATTATTATTAGCTCTTAATAATAATCAAACTCTAAACAACAACTTCTTCTCTTGGAGCACTTTGTTTCAATTCACAGATGTGGCACATCAATGGACTAAGGGAATTACACAATTCCCAAGGGTTTACTGGAGCTAATGCATGGAGGACTCAGCCAGAACTGAAGTGGAAAATTTATGACAAAGTTGGAAGAGTAGTTCATGGAGTGGTATTTAGTTTAACTCAGTTAGACTCAGTTGAGCTAGTTGTATCTAGTCTAACTGAATGATACACTAGTGAGAGTGGAGTGAATTAATTAGTTAATTAATTCACAAATAATAACTCATTAATCAACTGAACAATACAGTAGTTAACTACATTGCATGGCAGTTTCAGTGGAGACCTAGTGGAGAGATAGGTGAAAGGGAAAGATGGACTATCTATTGTGACTATAGTGATGCATTGATTGCATCACACACACATTGGAGTTTCCAATTAGGATTGCACAGTCAAGGCAAGAGTAATTCGAATTCATTCAGAGCTATTCTTTAGTAGGGATTGCGCAGTGGAGGCAGGCTAGCAGGGGGCAGAGATCGGTGCATGGATTTGCAAGATTGTTCTTGATTAGTGTATGACGATTGTATTGTATTGAGCGCTTGATAATATTTGTATGAGGATTTTCATATGATTCCATGATACATAATATATAGTTGGGGTTTTCAGCTTCAGGCTTTCCCAGTAAAAAACAGCTGTGTTATGTTTTATTATTTTTTAATTTATGCTTTACATGTGTGTGGAATTAAATTTTCCGCAAAATATTAATAGTGGAATGATTCAGTATCTTGCAAGAAATTAAATATTGTGAGATCAGGTGAATCTAGGACATATGCATGCTTAGTGCATATAATTTCTACATGGTATCAAAGGATTGTTAATTGAATATTACAATTGTAAAGTGAGTTTTTGCTGGTGGACAATTCGAATTTGCTACAGAAGATTCTTGGTGCAGAAGTTGAGTATGCATTGAAATGGCTTTCAATGGGTTGCGATTGGAGTATGCCCTTGATGGGAGATCGAATTACATATCTTGGAAGGACAGGATGGAGGCAATGCTGGAGGATAATGGACTGAAGGATTTCATCGATAGCGATGTTCCTAAGCTGGGATCTAGCAATGTTGCATTACTTGATGCATGGAAAAAGAAGACAACAAAGACGAGAAGGATTCTATTGGAAGGTGTGAAGGACCATATTGTTTCCAGCCTTCATGAGAAAGCCACTCCATTCTTAATATGGAAGGCTTTGACAAACTTGTTCCAAAGCAGAAGTGACTAGAGGAAGTTGGCACTTAAAGACAAGCTTAGAAAAATAAAAATGGAGAAGGGCGACAGTATTCCAAAATACCTCACGAAGTTTGTCCACTGCAAGGATGAACTGGGAAGTGTGGTGGTTACTATTGATGATGAAGAATTGGTGAGCTTGGCTCTCCTTGGGCTTCCGAAGATTTGGCATAGCTACGAAGACTCTGTCAATGGACGGGAGAAACTACCGGGATGGGAGTGACTGTGGTCGGATCTTGTGCAGGAGGAGATAAGGTGGGGTACCAGGGATGGATCTTCATCAAAGAATGAAGATGAAGAGAATTGTGCTTTGGTTTCCAAATCAAGGAAAGGGAAAGGTAAGAAACATCCTTGAAAATCCAAAGCTAAAGGTAAGAAGTAGGATTTGTCCAAAGTGAAGTGTTTTCATTGTCATAAACGTGGACATTTCGCCACTAACTGTCCACAGAATAAGAAGAACATGAAGGCTGTTGGATCTGCAGCTAGAGAGGCCTTAGCCTCACAATTTGAACTTGATTTCTCCTTGATCGCATGCTTGGTTTCAAGCTGTATGGGATTGATGTGGTATCTTGATAGTGGTGCGTCTTTCCATATGATGGGAGACAAAGAGTTTTTTAGTGACTTGGAGGAGAAGGACCTCTAGATGCATATAGAGATGGGCGATGATGTTCGGTATAGTACGACTGGCATTGGTACCATTACCTTTGAGAGGGAGTCCGGTAATCCATTCTTTTTGAAGAATGTTATGCATGTTCTAGGTCTGAAGAGGAACTTGGTCTCAGTCGCAATGCTGGAAGACAAATGTTGTGATGTTGTTTTCAATGAGGGAAAAGCCTTCCTTCGACATAAAACAACAAGTCAAACCAAGAAGATAGGGGTTCGAATTAAGAATATCTACAAGCTAGAGGTAGATGGCTACGCTGCAATTGTGGGTAAAGCAGAAGAAGTGGTGAGTCGGGATGAGGGCGAATTGTGGCACAGGAGATTGGGCCATCTTCACCATGCTGCTTTGAAGATTTTGCAGCAGATTTCTACTAGACTTCCCAAGGGTACTCTTGCGCATTCAGATTAGTGCAAGGGATGTACTATGGGTAATTTTGTGAAGACCACCTTTCATGAGAAGGAGAATTGTGCTTTGGTGATCCTGGAGAGAATTCACACAGACGTGTGTGGACCTTTCTCGGTTGCTTCAACAACAAAACACAAATATTATGTTATATTTTCTGATGACTATTCTCATAGATGTTGGATCTTCTTCATGCATAAGAAGAGTGAAATGTTCTCAAATTTATGTGATTTCAAGGCATTGGTGGCGAAGGAGTCGGGGAAGCAAGTGAAAGCTCTACAGCGATAATGGTGGTGAATACATCTCGGGTGAATTCAAAGAATTCTATAGCAAAGAAGGAATTTGAAGAGAACTCATAGTGCCTCATAACCCACAGAAGAATTGGGTCGTGGAGAGGAAGAACAGAACGATCGTGGGTGTTTCATGAGCGATGCTGCATGACCAGGGCCTACCGATGCACTTGTGGGCTAAAGCATGCAACATTGCAGTTTATGTGCGAAACCATTGTCCTCATAGAGTACTTTGCATGAGTACACCTGAAGAAGCTTTTACTGGTAAGAAGTCTGAAAATTCTCATTTGAAGATTTTTGGCTCCCTTGTTTACATTCACGTAACAAAGGACGCCAGGAAGAAGCTAGAGCCAACTGCAGAAGTTGGGATATTTGTGGGGTACACAGAATCACCCCATAATTATCATGTGTATTTTCCAGACAGTCGGATGACTATTGTGCGATGGGATATAAAATTCAATGAGGTGAAAGCCATGAAGTTGTCGCTTGAGAGGGAGCTACACTTGCATGCGAAAGAGGAACTTATTGTTCCCAAATATGAGCCTCTAGATGTGGATCAGCCACAAGAGGAGATTCATGGAGTGGAGGAGTCCACTCATGCAGAACCAAACATCAGAAAAGGCAGAAAGCGTACCATAGAAGCTGAGAGACTAAAGCTTGATGCAACACAGAATGTAGGAGTCCCTACATCACAACGCAGACAGAGGCAGTCGCCTGACTGATTTACTAGATACATGGCTCTTATGAGAAAGTGTATTGTGACAGAGCCATATTCTTTCGAAGAAGCAGTGTAGGATCCCACATGGGTAGATTCCATGGTGGAGGAGTATGACTCCATTGTCAGAAACAGTGCTTGGGAGATTGTTCCAAGGCCGGTGGGAAAATCAGTTGTAGGATCAAGATGGATCTACAAGGTAAAGAAAGTTTTTTATGGGAGCGTTGAGAATTATAAGGAAAGATTTGTTGCCTGAGGCTTCTCACATATCGAGGGGATTGACTATAAAGAAACCTTTTCACCTTTCGCATGGTATTCTTCCATACGGACCATCCTTGCTCTCTCAGCGCAGATGGGTTGGCACATTCATCAGATGGATGTGAAGACTATGTTCCTTAATGGGATCATTGAGGAAGAGGTGTACATTGAGCAACCTAAGGATTTGAGATCTTTAGCAGTGAGTCACATGTGCAGGCTCAAAAGAGCGTTGTATGGGCTGAAACAAGCACCTCGTGCTTGGTATACTCATATCGATAGCTATTTCACTGGACTTGGCTTCACCAAGAGTGAGGCTGATGAAAACCTGTACCAGATTGTGTTGGAGGGTAAGCTCTTAGTCATTGTACTTTATGTTGATGATTTAATACTAACAGGTGATGAGCAGTTCATACACTCATGCAAGGCAGATATTGAAAACGAGTTTGAGATGAAGGATTTGGACCTCCTTCATTATTTCCTTGGATTGGAAATATGGCAGCGGGAAGGTGAATTGTTTGTGTCTCAAGGCAAGTATGCCCAGGAGATACTGGAGAAGTTTCACATGCAAGGCTGCAAGCCTATCGACACTCCTCTTCCAGGAAATTAGAAGAAAGAGGATGCTACATCGGCAGAGGTAGTGGATGCCACTGTTTATCGACAGTTGGTCGGTTCGCTCATGTATTTAGTTAATACAAGACCAGACATATGCTATGCAGTGAACCAACTTTCGCAAGCGATGGTTAAGCCTACCAAGCTATTTTGGAAGGTAGGAAAGCACGTCCTAAGATATCTCAGGGGCACATCTGAGTATGGTTTATGGTACAGACAAACAGATGAGGTGAAGTTGCATGGTTTCATGAATGCATATTGGGCAGGAAGGCCAACAGACAGAAGGAGCACATCAGGAGGGATTTTCATTATTGGATCTACGACAGTGTCTTGGTACAGCAGGAAACAAAGATCTGTGGAACTCAGTTAAGCGGAAGCGGAATACATGGCAGCAATTCAAGTGCATGTAAGGCTATCTGGATGAGGAAGATTCTGGTTGGTTTGTTCGGTTCACATTTAGATCCCACAGTGATACATTGTGATAATAAAAGTTGCATTAAACTCTTGGTTAATATTGTGTTTCATGATAGATCTAAACATATTGATATCCGGTATCATCATATCAGAGATTGTGTGCAGTGGAAGATCATGTTGCTTCAGTACATTCCTACAGAGGATCAGGATACAAATATTTTGACGAAGGCGGTCATCAGGAAAAAATTTGAATACCGTAGAGGCAGGATTGGGGTGAAGGATAATCCCTATCTCATTGAGAGGGAGTGTTGAGATTCAAAAATATGATGAGCTTAATGAAAAGAGTCGCCTTCACTAAGTGGGCCCGTAGGCTATGTTTGGCACAAGTCTATTTTTAGACATGATGATCATATTTCAAAAGTTGCAGGATGTTATTTGTGAATGGTTGATCAAGTTGGAAAAATAGATGAAATTCCATTTTTAGAATATTGGGCGAAGTCTATTTATAGATCGTTGATCTAAAATAGATGCATGTCGATTATTATTAGCTCTTAATGATAATCAGACTTTAAACATTAACTTATTCTCTTGGAGAACTTTTTTTTAGTGCACATATGTGGCACAATAGTGGACTGAGGGAATTACACAATTCCCAAGGATTTACTGGAGCTAATGCATGGAGGACTCAGTTAGAACTGAAGTGGCAAAGTTATGACAGAGTTGGAAGAGTAGTTCATGGAGTTGTATTCAGTTTAATTCAGTTAGACTCAGTTGAGCTAGTTGTATCTAGTCTAACTGAATGATACACTAGTGAGAGTGGAGTTAATTAATTCACAAATAATAACTCATTAATCAACTGAACGATACAACAGTTAACTACAGTGCATGGCAGTTTTAGTGGAAACCCAGTGGAGAGATAGGTGAAAGGGCAAGATGGACTATGTGTTGTGACTATAGTGATGCATTGATTGCATCACACACACATTTGAGTTTCCAATGAGGATTTCACAGTCAAGGCAAGAGTAATTCGAATTCATTCAGAGCTATTCTTTAGCAGGGATTGTGTAGTGGAGGCAGGCTAGCAGGGGGCAGAGATCAGTGCATGGATTTGCAATATTGTTCTTGATTAGTGTATGACGATTGTATTGTACTGAGAGCTTGATAAGCTTTGTATGAGGATTTTCATATGATTCCATGATACATAATATATAGTTGGGGTTTTCAGCTTCAGGCTTTCCCGGTTAAAAACAACTTTGTTATGTGCGATTATTTTTTATTTATGCTTTACATGTCTGTGCAATTAAATTTTCCGCAAAATATTAATAGTGAAATGATTCATTATCTTGAAAGAATTAAAATATTGTGAGATCAAGTAAATCTATGACATATGCATGCTTAGTGCATATAATTTCTACACATTCAGTATAATACTTCTTGACCGGACTCCCACTACTAGGGGTGGTGGGAAATATACATCCAGTATTACCGCATGGGTGGAAAATATTAGAGTTCTTGGTGAACCACTTTACACCAGATTTTCATGCTAAGGGCACAACCATACCAATCGGTGATCTAGAGAGGCTAGAGACACAGGTTGTTTCTGCAACAGTACTACAGATCTTGGGAAACCAAGCGTTACATCACATCAGTGGGGGGCAGATGATGTTGGTTGAGAGTGTTCTGAGTGGGACCTACTATGGGTGGGACCAGATGATGTTGTCTTCAGTGCAACAATAGATTTCGTTGTGCAAGAAATAGATGGACCATGTATATTCTTCGATACGGTTTTGTGCTCTTTCTTCTTCGAGAATATCCCCATACTTCGGCCTCATGTTTAGATCCAGGATGGGGGCCCATGGGAGCCTAGGATGCGCCATTGGGGGCACCTACCATGGAGAGGAGGAGGTGGGGGATTTGGATGGGTGTTTCAACCCGAGTTCTTTGCACATTGGGATCATATGTCATTGTACATAAATGACTATCCATACAATGGTTTTAACTTTCAGGGGACACTCACTTGCCACTTCCATCGGGTCAAGCATGGGGACAAGATGGTAAATGAAAGTTGCTATATATTATGGTGCATTTAAATTTTTTCGAATATGTATGTGGTATTGATTTGGTACTGATTCATTACTTTTGATATGTAGATATAGCACCGGTGAAGTTGGCAAGGTATATGGGACGACCTGTAGAGTCTAGTGGAGCGAGAGGAGACCAGATACCTGACTATGAGACTCTCCTGAAGGATTTCCAATGTAGGTGTGACCTAATTCTGATTGTTGTATCAAATTGTGGATGGCATGATATTGAGGACCAGTACATCGAGGTGTGTATAGGCTTAATCTCTGAGTGGCGACGGGTCATGCAATGCATGGCGATGGTTGGACATGCAGTTCGGGATCTACGGGCTGGTGGAGCTAACCCATTGGCTCGGGACCCTCGAGATAGTGATTAGATGTAGGTGCATGTGGTGCCCCCAGTTTCAATTTTTTTAACATGCTAAGGGCATGTCAGATGTATTTAGAGTAGTGGACTTCAAACATTATGATTTTATCGATACATAATACGGATATGCATCTTTTAATATATGACGAGTATATGGTTCACCATTTGTTTTATTATTACCTTGTGTTAAATGCATGTGATAAGTTCCAATGTAAAATATTGCTTGCAATGCTATCTACATAGCGATTTTGGGCTCTAGGTACATGACTGAATGTAATGGTTTCAAATTCACGCACTAAGAACTTCACTCGTAAATATCTTATAAAAAGGACATGGTTATTCACACGATACATGCCATTCAATTGCATGACAAGAAGAAAGGAATCGAAATGAACATGAAGATGAAGGATGCGATTATCAATGGAATAGACCAAAAAACCTATCATTGCATCATATTCGACTTGATTATTGGTCTGTTACGTGGATTAATCCCTCTTGCAGACAAGAGTGATCTCCCTAGTACTCTAGCGAGTAACTAGAAACAAAGGTCCATTTGAAAACCTTTTCCTCTAGATTAATTTCATTTCAAGATCATAATAGTAAAATAAAGAGGACATGCCCCTACCTTGAAATCCAAACGTTTGATGTAGCCCTTTGTCCCATCGCTCCAAATTGGTTCTCCAATGAGTAGAACCTACAATCAAATACAAGACGAATAATCAAAGCATCTACAACATATAATAATCAAAAAATGTTAATCCAACTTAGTGATCAAGGATTCCAAGTATTGAAATTATTCCAATAAGAATAGAAATAAATCAATAAGAAAAAGGGATCCATATGTATTATCTTGAATAGGAAGAGTAATATTACAACCTGATGCCTTGATGTTGTACATATTTCTCCCAAGGTCCTGAAAAATCGTTCTCCTTCAGTCTGATAAGCCTTCCTCTCTGAATACCAGTATAGAGTTATTGACACAAGTGTGTGATCATTCTCATGCCAACAACAAATCACTAGTGCATAAATTATGCACTCTTATGAACTCTTGTTAGCTTATAAACTGTATAGATTAGTCTCTAATTACGTTGGTATCTACCAAGTCTACCCTTCATCCTAAAACTTGAGCTCAATTTATATGGAAATGGATGTAGTTTCAGTTCCATGAAGAGGGGGATGGATTCCTCTCATGAAGGGATTTGAGCTCAATGGACTAAGAGATAATCTCCATGAGTGAAGATATAAATATAGAACTGATCGTGATTGTAGAAGCTTCCAGTTGGGAGAATATTCAACCAACTAGGCTTCTAGAATTTACCTTTTTATTTTATTTTCTTTTTAGGAGGGTGCATAGGTTATAGTGGGAAAAATTTTGGGAGTCGTCACATTTTATGCATAGAAAATCAACGCATGCACAGGGAAAGGCTAGAAAAACCACACATGTATACTTTTAAGGGTTTTATAGAGATTTTCTTCAATTCCAAGACTTGATTTAGGAACATTAGTGTTTTTGACCTCTAAGGGAACATGATATGGATGGTAATAGACCCATATGAATAGTCAAATGTCATGGTGAAAAAATGACATGTAACAGATTGCCCCCTAAAGTGTGAAGTCTAAGGTTATTATAAAGAGTGAAGTGCTTTATCATTCTGAGGATTGGATTAGAGACATTGGTCGAAAACTTGTGAAAAATTTCAATGCAAATATATAAATATCATCGCTGAGGTAGGCTTCCCATACTCAGATAAAAAATAATTAAATGGTATGTTACATATATGGTTTCAATATTACATCAAAAGTAGACACCGTATGGACACATCCATCTATTATAAGTACTCTAATGCATCATGAATAATAAAACTCAGCCTCGATGGTGGAAACTAGATCCAGGGTCTTGATTTCTGCTTCCCGAACTAGTACGAATCTATCCATGCGATTGATTGTGTCGAAGTCGAACATGGTAGAAACCAGTTGATTACTGATCAATGATGTCAACCGTTAATAGGTGTGAGAGAAACCACCAATAATGACAATGGATCTCAAATTACTCTAGTACAATATATGAAGTGTGAATGAATGATTTTTAATTGAACAATCATAAAATATTTTGATCAAAGGTTAATGATGCAACCTATCATCAAAGGAGAGAAACTTGCCATTAGAGCATGCAGATCCCAAGGTACTGATAGGATTCTAGATCAAATTTATAGATAATGAGCTGAAATCGATAGAAAGTGATCTGTTGTAGGAAAGCCCATGACACGAAACCATTAGATCAAGTTTTGGAGAAATATTTTTTCAAGGACTAACTCAGGGGGTCTACATGAATGATTTACTGAACTTTCTCTTGAACACATAATGACACTGTAGATGCCTTGGCAGCATTTCACCTAAAGCTAATACCCAAAAACCGGCTAAAGACTTTCAAGTGGTTTTATTAACTGTTAGACAAAGGATTTCCCAGCCCAGTTACAAGTGTGACAAAGATTCATGTTCAAAAGTGGCATGCTGCTTTCTAGATAAGGATGACAACTAGATTCTTTTTCTCTTTTCCCCCCACCATTACTGGTAAGCACCTATTTATTTTTGTCAATATTGAGGAGGATAAAATTTGCTTGTTTTTGTAAGCTCATCCTTCGGATGAGTCCATATTAGTATTGAAATAGAACCCTAAGAAGGAGTGATTCGATCTTGTTTTGATCGAAAGGTCCTTTACTGTTAAATTTTAACGAGTTCAGTATAGGAATAACTTGGCATTTTTCATTTTTAGGGCGTTAGAAGAAAACATAAGTAAAATTTATTATTGTTCCTTTTCGTAAAGTTAGTCTCTCAATTCCGAAGAAGGATAAATAATGCAGGAGAGAATTCTATTGACCATGATTAGTCAACATATACCTTTTCCGTAATTAGTCCAGTTTAGTCTAGAAAAGGGGTAAACTTAGACTGAATGGACGGTTGTTCATTTACTTTAACGAGTTTGAATAGTCAAGTACTCAGCGATATTTTCATGTTTTGAGAGTCTAAAAAGAACTTAAAATAGGACTCTGGGGTTTCACTTTTTCATATTTTTACAGAGCCCAAAAAAGTGATAAAAGTATACTCGATGTCAAAATAATTCTTTTCACCAAAAATCTTATATCCTGCACAAAAACTCAAAATATTACATATATCTGCTTTCAAAAAGTAAAATATTTAAATTTGAGCTTTTTAAAAGTGAAAAATAAATAAAATAATAATATTTAATTCATTAAAAACTATAAAAAGGAGTTCAAATAAATCATTTTCACCTCTTTTTTTTAGAATTGTGCATGGAGAGCTTTTGGAAAAAATAAATAAATTGGAGTTGATATCAGGAGAACTGACCCTTCATTTCTCAAACTATTAGAACCAGGTAATACACATCATCCTTAGCTACGTTTTCATCCATTTCATCTTTTGTTTTGAATTTTTATTTCATTTTTTAGGAGAAAATTATGTTTCAAAATCTGCCCTCAGGGGTGCATGGGTTCTACATATGATAAACGTGCACCCTAACGATTTTTTGAAAGAAAAATAGTCTGGTTGCCACAGGTTCTACATGGAGTGTGTGCGAATGATCACATTTTCTGCACACGAAACCTACGCAGGCACCGTGATTTTTTTTGAAAACTAATCTTTCTTCATAAAAAATGTTTCAAGTTTCCTCCAATTGATTCTAACTGTTTAATTTGTTTATTTGTAGGCTTTTTAACCATGTTGGAATGGTGGGAATGAGAACATGAGCTCATAGATAACAAAGCCATGGATGACCAAGCAACCATGTGCGCATTGAAAAACTATGGGTTGTACAAGTTCTGGTCTATTCAGGGAATGAAGGCATAGGTTGAGCTAATGACTTGGCTTGTGAATGCATGGGACATACAAGACCAATGTTTCATAACTGGTGACCACTGGCTCGAGATTGAGCCAACAGACATATACTTCCTTACTGAATTATCTCAGAGAGGGAGAAACATTTTCTTTATTTAGGACTAGACAAGGAGATCTTCCCACTGCCGACTACAAAGCTTAGTATTGTAGAAATAGTGCAGAGTTGAAGGATGGTCACATAAACATCAAAACCATCTTACGAATGGATCTTAAAGTCATAGCATTCACATTGACCAGGATATGTGGGAGTATAGCTCCTCATGTGGCTACTAAATCACAAATGAAAACTGCAATTGAGTGTTTCAGAGGGACAATATTCAATTGGAGTGAAGGAGTATTGGCCAACATGAAAGGCCAATTGAATAGAGAAAAAAATGCGAAATTGAAAAACTTCGAATACGATGCCATTCTTATCTCATTTTTTAAGAGAGAATTCCACTTCTCGCTCCTCGACTGATTCCAATAGTTCTTGGAACTCCTTAGGAACCTTGAATGGTGTGATGGGTAGCACTGATGGCTCGCCATGGTGGCAAGGGTGGTTCAGTAGTTTGGTTTACTCTGACTTATTTCATGTGGCTGAGAAACCAAGTCTTCACCATTGAATACTTTCCTTATGCGGGAATGGAATATAGAGTTAATCCTGAAACATCATTGCCTCCAGAGGCACAGTGGGACGAGACAGGTTACTGAATCATTTTGAAGTTTTTAATCTAATTTTTATTTGATTTTTTATCATCCAATATGTTAGGTCTCTATAGTTTGCAAGATTGGAAAATACAAAGCTGCAGAGCCTACATATGAACCACTTTGGGATTCTAGGATCTAGCCCTCCTGAATCTAGAGAGGGATCTGTCTACAAGGTTTGTTGTTTGTTTGGTTGGGTATGATCTTTAATTGAGTGGAAAGTCCTAAAAATGAAAGGGTTTTAGAGGAGGTAAAGATGTGAATAATCAAAACAAGTTTCAACTGATAGGATGGGTATGAAACAACACTTAATCAATTGGGTTATGGAGTCATAGAAGGTTTTAATTGTACAATAGTTATCAAGATTGGTCCATGGGGAAATTCATCTATATCAAAATATCCTTTAGATTAAATGACGGAATGGAACATTAAGAGTGTTGTGAAGGTGGAAAAAGCCAAAAATTTCAACAAGGATTTATCAACTTTCCAAACAAGAAAAGCCTTTTAAGTAACTGTTTGAAACCAGCCAAAGGACGGGGCTAACCATAGACTTCTTTGGACAAGCTTGTATTAAAGCTAACTTATCAAACAAACAATCCAGTAATCCACATGACTACTTTCAGAAAGGATGAAAACATATAAGAAAACAAAGTGTAGCTTAAGATCAAGTAAGATATCATTAAAATCTAGGCCTTATTTTAGCATACTCTTAGGGAAAATTTCAAACAACCTTTGGATAAATAACTAGAAGACAGGGAAAACCATAAACTTTCCTAGTTTAAATCTACTTAGCATGTAATGAAAATATCATTCAAGAACAATTTTTAAAGTTTAGACAGTAAGACATGGGCTCACCAACATTACTTGACTACTTGGACTGTATTAAATCATTCTTAAATACACAAAGGAGGAAAACATAAAGATAAATCTTATCAGTGAGAATAGGGTACTTGTGAGAGTAAATCCTAGCTCTATATTTGTTGTTCTTTATCAAAGAAAAATGAAAAAAATTGTGAAAAACATAAGGAAAACAAGAACAGTGGGAGGCACATCACCAATGGTATAGACCAAGATCCCATGAATCAACTTGTATATTGATGTCAACCCAGTTACATACTTCAAGTCCAATGTTTCAGTACAGCAACAACTTCTCTTCTCAGCCTAACTTCTTTGATCACAAACAGAGCTTCAACAGCCTCTGAGAACTATTTACATGCAAAAAGTTTCGAGCAGAAAGTATTACATTAAAGTCCAACCACCAACCATGTGCTCCTCAAGGAGATTTTATAAGAATATGAGGAGGTGGGATGAAAGAAAAGATCTCTAGGTTCAATTAATAAAAGTTAATGCTTCTCTGTCTTTAAGGGATTCAATAAAGAATTGTTCTGATATTTCTCTGTATTAATTGGATTTCATTAAGTCTTTAGGCTACTTGGCAAAGTTTGTTGACTTTAAAACTCTTTAGGGAGGCTGTCAATAACTTTAGCTTTCTTTAAACAAAATATCACTGACTAGGCAATAACTATGCCTTCTTTTGATTTATTGAGGCTGCAGGTGGCACTTTGGTAGCCGAAGAGGATTTAATTAGCCTCTGATGTGGCAGTGGAGGCCTTTTAGACTAATACATCTCTTTGTTTTTCCTTAAAACACCTTTAATCTTCTTTGGACCTATGTTTAGGCTTAATTAGCCTTGATCTTTATCTTCGGGTCTTCATTCTCTGATATTGTCTTTGTTTCTTTAAACTTGAGGATTAAAACTCTAATCTTCAAGATTTTGGCTTTAATCACCCTTTACTGTTAATTTCTTTACTGATACAATTTGTTTGTTCTGTCTTCATACAGGTGGCTTTATGTAGATGGAGGGTTTCTGTTAAACCCTGGATTGTGATTCCGATGATTTAAACCTGGATTCTAAGTCCTACAGATCCTTTCTTATTTTATTTTAAGCCGTAGAATCTTCATTCCATGCATTTTTGTCACTTGACTGTGACTAGGAAAAACACAGAGAAAACACCATTTAAAAACCATGCAAAACACACAAACTTATTAAGAAATCCTGTGAAATTGGGTTAAGACTACTTCAGAGGTTTAATGGAGGGGACGAAGCTGTGCGAAATGGAGGAATTTGCAGCAAAAAAGGGTGAAAACCCTTGGCGGAAGTGAAACAGGTACAAATGGAGTTTGGAGGCGATAGTGAATAGGAACCATTGAGTTAGAATGATCAACGGTTGAGATCTTCTGATGAAATCATTTGGGAGAATGACGAAGGGCAAACGAATGAAAACGTGAAATAACATAAGACGTTCGATCAGAATAATGAACTGTTGAGATCGATAGATGAATTCTTTCGGGAGCGAATTGGGTGAAAAGTGAATGGGGGTGATATTAAGTTAGGACCGTCTGATCTTAGAGATTGAATACCAGGATCAAATCAAGAGTTACATTATGGAGGGGGGAATGGTATAGCGGAAAACCATTAGTAGTCTTCACGTGGTGTTCGAGCAGTTTAAGATTTTGGCCGGAAAAACGCGATTCCACACACCTGCTGATGCCTGTCCCTCCTAATACTACCCATTTCGCGTAATTTTTTTGTGTTAACTCACAGGCGCAAAAAAAAGCGAAATGCATCGTCTGCCGTCAAATCGGAGGCTCCAGATCCGACGGTGTGGATCACACATGACGGGGAAGTTGCACGAGCGGGGAAAGTAGTGGGGCTGCAGGATGACGTGGGATATTTTTGTCATGTAACAGGAAAGTGTTGGGTTAAAACACAAGGATCGGATTTATTCTCGTCCATTAGATCTCTTCGATGGATGGTCCAGATTAAAGGAAGGAGACGGAAATGTTAAAAAGGAAAGGAGGCAAGGTAGATGGTGGGGCGGAGAATAGGTAGTCGGATGATCGTTGATCTGCAGAGATCAACGGTCCACATTGATTTTAATCCTTTCGTCGAGGAAAAAGGAAGAAAATAAGGCTTCAAAAGAGGATTTAGGCCTAATGACTGTTGATCTGTATAGATCAACGGTACATATTTTATCAGAAACCATAACGTCGAGAAGAGCAATATAGGTGGAGGAAAGGTTTTTACATGGGGGTTCTGTATTTTAAGCGCCCGATTGCAGGGCTAATGACACATGAGATGGAGGGGCTAAAAGAAATAATCCCTCGGGGTATTAAGACCTATAAAGTGTAAAAAGGTGATTTTTAGGCCAAAAAAAGGGTTTTTAAGCCAAACTGAGGGTTCCGATAGGCTGAAGGGAGGATTTTAAAACCAAATAAAGGGGAGATATAAGGTTTTAAAGGGGATTTAAATGATTAAATAAGGGTGAAAATGGTGGAATTTTTTGAGTGAAAGGGGGATTGAAATGATGGAAAATGGACTTCTTAAGCAGTTCTCTTTGGTAAATAGCAGGGTTCTTTAGGATTATGAGGGAAACAACAGTGAAGATTAACTCAAAGGGTAAAGATCTTCATAATACTTTAAGAACTAAAAATTTTAACATGAATTGTTTCTTAAAGGCTAAAAAATATTTAGCCACCATTTGGAATGACAAATTTTTATAGGTGGCTAACAAAATACTAACAAAAAATTTAAATGCAGATGTCAATCTGAGACGACCAACGATGCTTCATCGCTTTGACAGGCGAGAGGCACAACCTGTATCACCTCCACAAGATAATGCAGCAGAGATTCAAATAGACATGGAGCACAACCTTGAGAGGTTGACCATTGATATTCCTGAGACAAGAATTGATGATATCCCTCTCAGGCTCCAAAGACACGTGACAGGTGTTTCACGTCCATTAAGGATATTTCTGCGCAAGGTGGCATGCAATATAGTTTATTATCATGATCATCATCATGGATAGTTGATGGTCAATGTAGATCGACTTTTTTATTTTTTGTCTTAGTATTGTTAGCATTGGTTTTGATTCCTTTCAAAGTTGCCCTCTCCATTATTTTTTCTTGGCCTCTAGCTCCTTATGATTCAATTCTTTCACATCATTTTTTCCATTTTCGCCATTTCTCTTCGATCCTTTCCTCATTTTTCCAAAATACTAAAACGTCCAGCATTTCATTTCTTTCAAAACCCCTTTTTTCAATTTTTTATAGTTAAAAAGAAGCTATGCCCCTCACAACAAACCTTTAATATATATATCATATATTAAATATATAATATCCTATATATTTTCCGCACTTAACTGTATTGAAACCATTGCCTTTCATGGCAATCGGCATTTCGCAGATCCAAAATTATTACATATGACAATTTTCGTCTCCTAAAAACCCTCCGAAATGAAATTTGCAGGATTGTTGGGACCCATCATTTCCTTTTGGTCCACTTCATATACTTTTGATATATGTTATAACTTATTTATAATATTATTCGGGTAGTTGTATCATATTCCATTGACTTAACGTAATTTTTCATTATCTACTTTTAAAAATCCTTTAAATGGCACCCCTCACCTTTTCGCATCGCAAGATCGCAACATTACTTAACTTTTCCATTCACCTTCGCCTTTCCTTTTTCTTGATTGCGATATAAAGTGGGAATCTTTCCCTGCCACTTCACCTCTCATCTCATCGCACATCACACTTCACAATTCTTAACCGTTAACTCTCGTTCCTCACAATACAAAAATCTTGATTCCCCGATTGTGATGCAAATGGGCCCCACCTTCCATTCTCATTGCACATCGCACTTCGCGAGTCTTAACCTTTAACTCCTATTCCTCACAACAAAAATTCGGATTCCAGATTTGCAGTATTTTCTAGGCCCCACCTTCCCTGCCATGTCACTCTCTACTCATTGCAAATTTCATTACCTCCTGCTTTTTTAATATCATTACTACACACCCACATTACTTTTCGCATCAGGATATGGCAAAGTCCTTTGCTTATTATATGCTACCTCTTCCAAAACCCCGAAATGCAATTTGTGAGATTGTTGGGACAACCTATCTTTTCCATGTCACCTTTCCCCATAGCTCCATCGCATATCGAAATTTCGGTAGTTTGTTACCACCCCATCTCCCCAATCTTCGATATTGTGATATTTCTTTGACTTCCTGAAATGCGATATAGCTCCCAGTATAGATTTGCGATAAGCCTTTGATTTGAAATATGAAATATAAATGCTCTGGTCCCGATTGTGATTTGTGATGCGATTGGCCCAGCATACCTACCCATGTCATTTTCCTTTTTGTAAATCACAGATTTCATGTGCCAAAAAACCATCGTTACCCGCTCCATGCTCTAAAATGCGATTGCGATATTCCCTCTTTATATTTAATATGGCCCTCTGCCCCTCCATTATACTCCTGCTATTTCTAATCCACCTCTCCCCTATCAAATAAACCTTTTTTAAAAGGGTTTGTTTGTAATATATCATATTACTATTAATAAATTGAACCTCCACCATTCTATCCAAAAGGCTTTAGGTTTTCTGACATTACAAATGGTTTTCCACCAAATATAAAAGTTTCGTCATTATAAAGAAAATGGTTGTTTGTTGATTAATTTCCGCCATTTAATCCTAAGCTGCCTCCCTAATTTGTTAAACCTCCATGTTTCACACTCTTATTTTATTTCTCCTACTGGTCCCACCCTCAATTTGTCTCCTCCATTCATTTCATTCACATGCCCAGTTCATTTGCATTGGTTATTCTCTCAAAATATATTTCAGAAAAGAAACCCTATCATAACTGAAGAATCTAACGAAGGAAAACAACACCATAATTCCTCCAGAACAGATCCACTAGATCCACGCCACCATTACTCTCAGCACTAGCACGTTTACATAAGACACTAGGTAGCATTCAAGAAACAGTCACAAGTTTACCGAAAATTTGGCAGTAAAGGCTTTAAAGATTCGACACCTATCAACATATAACAATATATTCTTAAATCGAAAATACAAATTGTCAATATGATTAATTCCATCAAAGTTCTGTTATGATTTTAAATAGCTAAAAATAGCAGACAGTCTAATTTTTCTCATTCTTATATGTTTTCTTTTAAGTTGTTATGAAAGGAATCCAAAGGTGTAAGCCTTGCTGGCATATCTATTGTAAAACTATAAATAGACATAAGATAGAGGAAGAAAGGAGAGGAGATGGTTGGTGGCATAGGGTCTAGTGCCCTAGCCCTGTAGCTAATCCTCATGATATTGCTAAAGCTATGTATTGTTGAACTCATACTATATTCCAATTACACTCTTGGGGATCCGCAAAATCTTATGGTGTGTGTATTATTTTCCATTCTATTTTTACATACTTTATATGCCTTTCCAGATTTATCATAAAAGTTCTATCTTATGTTTTTATAAGTCTTGTGAACCTCCATGTCATTATATGGATCTGTTTTTTTAAGTCTTGTTCCAAGCTTTCCTGATTCAGTATGAATTGAAGATTGTTCATAAGCATTCCTTGAGGTGGAAATAAACCATGTTTCGTGTTTTTATAAATATTTTGATCTAGCATGCATGTTAATCTGTTTTTGTCAGTCTTGATTCACCAAACATTCCTGATTCATGAGGTCATGTTAGTAAGAATCATTCCTTGTAATGGGATTCTTTAAATGTAAAGTGAGACTCTTGTAAGTATTTTAAATTCATTCTTTCATTATACATTTCAGATCTAGAATTTGTGTCATTTTTTCCTCCTAGCAATGGATTTATGTTCTACAAACCCACTGTCTTTCTCCCATTCTTCTAATAATTGAACTACAAATGTTTCTACCACATCATATATACAAGAGCCCTCATATGTGTCAGAGCTTTTTTATCTTTTCAACGTTCCTTTTAGAGTGCTTGAGATCCAACCACTTTCCAAAAAAAACCTCAATCAAATCATAATAAATTACCTTAGATCTTAGGTTGTGTTTGTTCAGGCACTTGAAGCAGTCCAAGTGTTGATTCCAATGCTAACATATTTTGGTGCGCCTGTCGGGAGACGAAGACCTTGAAACGAATTATTCTCCCGAGTCTCTTGTTTTAATTGCTAAAGATTGATTCTTGAAGGTGAACAGGAATTGATAGCTTGAAGAGGACTACAGTTTTTCACCTGGCGACTCCATTGTTCTGGATCAAGTGGCAACTTCACGGGGATGTAGAGATCGGATTTTTAGAGGAAGTTTTGGAGCAACAGCTACAAATTTCGGAATTATGAAAGGGACATCATTGCAGATGTAACATTTAATGTTTTTCCTAATTTAGTACCTGATTATTTGGAGTCTTCTTATAGTGCAGACATTCAATGCTTTATGAGTATCCCACCTTGTGATTATTTTCATCATGAGTTGCACTATGTCAAGATATGGATTCTTTCAGTTCTACTTTTAAGATTCAGAAACCATATGAGAGTTTTTTTTTATATCTATTTTAGTGGTTGTATGAAAAGTTCCATATTACATGAATATTACCATTCAAATCAAATTAGAGGAAGGAGAATGAATAAGCTCATTTTTTTGCACATTTTTTCAGAAAGATAGATTTCAGTTTTCAGTTTGGAGAAATAAGTTGCAGAATTGAAATGAATCTTTTGACTCCATTACCCAATGGCTAGGCACGTTGGTTTTTTGAGCTAATTAGTAGGATCACCGGGTGGAGAAATAAGACACAGATAAGGCACTAGAACTACAGTTCTTGATAGCTTGCAAGGGGCATATCATCCCCAATTAGAGCCATTGTTAGCACTTGTTTTGATCCCTTTCAAAGCGTCCCTCTCTGTCATTGTTTCTTGGCCTCTAGCTCCTTATGATTCAATTCTTTCACATCCTTTTCGCCATTTTCACCATTTCTTTTTTATCCTTTCCTAATTTTTCCAAAATAATAAAACATTCAGTGTTTCATTTCTTTTAAAACCCCCTTTTTCCATTTTTTATATTTAAAAAGAAGCTCCCCCCCCCTCCCCACAACAAACATTTAATATATATATATATCATATATTACATTTATGATATCATATATATTTTTCACTTAAGCGTATTGAAACCCTTACCTTTCATCGCAATCAGCGTTTCGTAGATCCAAACTTATTACATATCACAATTGTCATTTCCTAAAAACCCTCCGAAATGTGATTTGTGGGATTTCCCAGACCCATCATTTCCTTTTGGTCCACTTCATAAACTTTCGATAAATGTTATAATTTCTCTATAATATTATTCTGGAGGTTGTATCATATTCCATTGACTTAAATAATTTTTCATTGTCTACTTTTAAAAACCCTTTAATTGGGACCCATCACCTTTTTGCATCGCAATATCGCAACATTACTTGCCTTTTCCATTCACCTCCACCTTTCCTTTTTTCCGATTGCGATATAAAGTGGGAACATTTCCTTTTGCACGTCACCTCTCGTCTCATCGCACATCACACTTCGATTCCATGATTGCGATGTAAATGGGCCCCACCTTCCATTCTCATTGCACATCGCACTTCACAAGTCTTAACCTTTAACACCTGTTCCTAAAAAAAAAACTCCAGATTCGCGATTTGCAGTGTTGTTTGGGCCCCACCTTTCCTGCCACATCACCCTCCGCTCATCGCAAATCGCATTCCCTCTCGCTTATGTAATATCATTATCACACACCCATATTTCTTTTCACATCAACATATCGTAAAGTCCTTTTATTATTATATGTTACCTCTTCCAAAACCCCGAAATGAAATTTGCAACCACATATCTTTTCCATCTCACCTTTCCCCATCGCTCCATCACATATCGAAATTTCTACAGTATTTTACTACCCCATATCCTCGATCTCTGATATTGCGATGTTTCTTTGACTTCCCGAAATGCGATATAAATCCCAGTCCAAATTTGCGGTATGAGATATAATTGCTCCAGTCCCGATTGCGATTTGTGATGTGATTGGCCCACCATACCTACCCATGTCATATTCCTTTTCATAAATCACATATTTCATGTGCCAAAAAACCATTGCTACCCCCTCCATGCTCTAAAATGCAATTGCGATATTCCCTCTTTATATTTAATATATCCCTCCACCCCTTCGATATAATATCGCTAATTGCGCTCCACCTCTCCCCTATCAATTAAACCCTTTTAGAAGGGTTTGTTTGTAATATATCATATTACTATTAATAAAATGAACCTCCGCCATTCTATCCAAAAGGTTTTGGGTTTTCTTCCATTACAAAGGGTTTTCCACCAAATATAACCGTTGCGTCATTATAAAGAAAATGGTTGTTTATTGATTAATTTCTGCCATTTAATCCTAAGCTACCTCCATGTTTCCTGCTCTTATTTTATTTCTCCTATTGGTCCCACCCTTAATTTTTCTCCTCCATTCATTTCATTCATATGCCCAGTTCATCTACACGGGTTATTCTCTCAAAAGAACTCTCAGGAAAGAAACCATATCATAACAGAAGAAGCCAACAAAGGAAAACAACAGCAGAATTCCTCCAAAATATATTTCCACTAGATCCGTGCCACCATTACTCTTAGCACCAGCACATTTCCACAAGGCACCAGGCAACATTCAAGAAATATCCATATGTTTACAGAAAATCTAATAGAAAAGGCTTTATATATTCAACACCTATCAGCAAATAACAATATCTTCTTAAATATCAAAGATAGTTTGTCAGTATGATTAATTCCATCATAGTTATGTTAGGATTATAAATGGATAAAAATAGCGGACAATCTACTTTTTCTCCTTCATATTTATTTTATGTTAAGTTGTTATGAAAGGAATCCAAAGGTCTAAGCCTTGTTGGCAAATCTATTGTAAAACTATACATAGACAGAAGAAAGAGGAAGAAAAAGAGGAGATGGTTGGTGGCACAGGGCCTAATGCCCTGGCCTTGTTGCTGATCCTCATGATATTTGTGAAGCTGTGTATTGTTGAACTCATAATATATTCTAGTTACACTCTTGAGGATTCACAAAATCATATGGTGTGTGTATTGTTTTCCCTTCTCTTTTTACATACTTTATCTTCCTTTCCAGATTTATCATAAAAGTTCTATCTTATATTTTTATAAGTCTTGTGAACCTCCAAGTATTATGGATATTTTTTTGTAAGTCATGTTCCAAGCTTTCTCGATTCAATATGAATTGAATATTGCTCATAAGCATTCCTTGAGGTGGAATCAAACCATGTTTCATGTTTTATAAGTATTTTGATCTAACATGCATGTTAATATTTTTTTGTCAGTCATGATTCACCAAGCATTCTTGATTCATGAGGTCAAGTTAGTTAGAAGCATTCCTTGTAATGGGATTCTTTAAAATTAAAGTGAGACTCTTGTAAGTATTTTAAAAGAATTCTTTCATTATACATTTTAGATATGGAATTTGTGTCATTTTTTCCTCCTAGAAGTGAATTTATATCCTATAGACCCACTGTCTTTCTCCCATTCTTCTAATCATTGAACTAAAAATTTTGCTACCACATCATATATACGAGTGCCCTCATATGTGCCAAATATTTTTTATCTGTTCAACATTCCTTTCAGAGTGCTTGAGATCCAACCACTTTCCAAAAAAAAAAACCAATCAAATCATAAGAAATTGCTTTAGAGCTTAGGATATGTCTTGTCAGGCACCTGAAGTAGTCCAAGTGCTGATTCTAGTGCTAACAAGTATATTTTAGATACTAAGGTGTTTGAACCTATGATGACAGATGATTTAATATTTTTTGGACACAAACTTATTTATCCTAATGATATTACTACTTTCGTTTTCTGAGTATCTTGTTCAACATGGATTGAATGTTGTTTTGATTTACTTTGTTAATGTCGCAAATGTCTATTTAAAACACGATTAGCTAATGCATCAGCCAATGTGTTTAAATTTCTTGAAATATGTTGATATTCGATATAATCAAATTGTCGTTCCAAGAGACGAACCTTCAAAAATAATCTTAACAACACTGGATTTGTAATTGCATAAACTGTGTTTAAATGTAATACAATTAGTTGTGAATCCAACCTAATGATTAAATGTCGAATGCCAAATGTAATGGCATCAGATAATAATTCAATGACTGCACTATATTCTACAATATTGTTCATTGTTTGACCAAGTCATATCCCATGTATAGAAACTAACTCATCGTTGGGTGAATAGATAACCCAAGCCACAGAAGAGATATTCTGCGTACGATGGTAGGTGCCATCAACAAAACCAATGTATGTTTGAAGGGATGTCGACATCTGCAATATCAAGAGTAATCAAGATAAGAATCGATAGTAGTAACAACAAAAACTAATCTAGGCACACTTTTCTAATCTAAGGTACACTATTCTAAAAAGTAACTATTGTACAAGAGAGATTTGGTTTTATCTAAAGAGACCCCGTCATAATCAATTAATCCATAGGCTCCTTTTGCAAGCATACACTTGAAAATATAGGGACCATGGCACATTGGTTCGAATTTACCAGTGCCTAGCTTGTCATTAGTTGATCATATACTAAAAATAGGTCACCTTCTGAATAGGGTTAACACTTTGATCATACTGATCTTTCAAACGTTTATTTTGAGCTTCGGCATCCAATGAAGTGGTGCGTCGAGTCTCATCTATTTTTTCTAAGAATAGAAAGTGTTTCTTCTCTTCATAGGTAGCTGGTAATAACTCAATGGCTAATTTGAGTGATGGTATTTCACATTCAATGGGTAACACAACGTCTAAACCATAGACAAGTTGAAAAGGAGTGAACCCTATAGCAGTTTTTGCAGAGGTATGGTATGCCCATAATGCATAAAAAATCATGGTGTACCAATTCGATTTATGAGTCTCGAAAATCCATTTAATCATGGTGGTTAAAACCTTGTTGACGGACTCAACTTGACGATTAGCTTGTGGGTAATATGGAGTAGAATTATCATGGCGTAGGCCAAGTTGATCAGAAAGTTAGGTCATCATAATATTTCGAAAATGGCTCCCATGGCCCATAACAATAGCTTGAGGGACACCGAATTGAGCAATCACATGATTAAATATGAAAAGAGTTATAGTTTTTCCATCAGTCGCGAATGTAGGCATCGCTTCGGCCCATTTGGTAAAGTAATCTACAGTGAGAATAATATACCAATGGCCCCTGGACGAGTGAGGGTTACATGTAAGGACCTACAACAATGATTGGGTGAAGAGGAGCTAGAGGTGCATGCATATTTCGATCAAAATTTGTTAGATGTGGAATTTTCGGACTGCAATGATACAATATTTGAATAAAGATGGCCAAAAATAGCTAGTGAGCAAAAAAATTTCGGTTGTGGAAAACTCAAACATATGACCACCACACTGTCCAGAGTGGAAATCATTCAAAACCCTTTCAGCCTCTACATGAGTGATACAACGTCGAAAAACAGAATTTGCACCATGACGATACAGAGTGTAGCCAACAGTATTGTATTGTTGGGATTGATATTGAATTCTTTGTCGATCTAAATGTGAAAGATCTAGGAGAAAGGTTTGGGTCTGAAGATATATAATGATATCTCCATACCAAGGGTATAAAGTAATGATAAGAAACAGAGATTCATCCGTGATAGGATTCTCTGCCACCATTTCTGACTTAGAATTGGGAAAATCACACATAAGCTCGGAAAACACTAGTGATTTCTTGAACTTGGATTTATCGAATTCCAAATCAAACTCTTGTAGGATGATAATCCATTTGGAGTATTTTCCCTCGAGTAATTTTTTTGTCAATATGTACATCATCGGGTTGTAATTAGACATCAATGTTGTTTTACGTAACAATATGTAGTGATGAAAGCATTGGACAACTTGAACTACTGCCAAGGATAATTTCTCCACATGTGAATATTTTATTTCTGTTGGGTTGAGATTCCAACTTAGGTAATAGACCACATTTTCGTTGTGAGATTCATCCTCCTGAACCAAAACCATTCCAATCATGGAATTAGAGGCAACTAAGTATAAAAAAGTAATCCTGGTGGTAATTGGGCGAATGCAATAATGGTGCATGGGTCAACACATTTTTAAGTGCATCAAAATATCTATCAGTAATCTAATCCCAAATAAAAGGAACATTTTGTTTCAACAACCAAATAAAACCTTTTGTTAACTCAGCATAGTTCGGGATAAAGCTACATAAAAAATTTGCTTTCCCTTGCAAACTCTAGAGTTGGTGAAGAGTGGAAGGAGGAGGTAAGTTGATGATAGCCTCAACCTTCAAAGGATCGATATCAATGCCATCTTTCAAAATGATGAATCCATGTAATTGTCCTGATTGTACACAAAAAACACATTTATGTGGATTCAAATGAATTTTTTAACTCCTACATCTCATGAAAATAGCTCATAAGTGTCTAGGATGATCTTCTCTGCATAAAGAATGAGCAGGTAAATCATCCAAATAAGTTTGTACAATATGTTTGATATCATGAAAAGCATAAGACATAGCTCTTTGAAAAGTTGCACCAACATTTTTTAGTTTGAAACGTAGCTTGAAATAAGAAAATGTACCCCAAGGACATATAAATGATGATTTTGGTTTATCGACAAGGAGTATGTTGATTTGATTTTAGCCAGAAAAACCATCCATAAATGAGAATACTTCATTTCCAGCACAATCATAAAACATTTGGTCAATATAGGGTGTAGGATAGTTTTCTTTTGGACATGTCTTGTTAATGTCCCAATAATCGACACATACTCTTATAGTCTCTCATTTCTTCGTAATGGGAACTATGTTAGATACCCAATCCATTAAAGGAATTAGATAAATAAATCCTTCTCGTAATAGCTTCTCAGCTTCAACTTTCATTAGAGGAATTTTTAGGTCTAAAATGGGCCTCCTAAGGAAATTATAAAATAACAGTGGAAATAATAAAATAATATTTGATTACATCATCAAATTTTGGAGGGAAAAAACAAAAAAACTACTTTCTCAACTCATATTTTCAACTTATCTCCCAAATTTTTTACTCAAATTTCAAGTGGGAGTACTCATTGGATGCAAAAATTAATTCCTCATCCAAGGAGTACCCATGTTGCATACTTTCGATGGATCCTACTTTACAAAAAATGAGAAATACATGATAAACGTGATTGCAATCATGTTTTTTCATGTATTTCTCATTTTTCATGTAACATGGTCCATCAAAAGTATGCAACATGGGTACTCCTTGGATGAGGAATTAAATTTTTGATCCTATGAGTACTCCCGCTCGAAATTTGAGTAAAAACTTTGGGAGATAAGTTGAAAATATGAGTTGAAAATGTACTTTTATTATTTTATTATTTTTTAATATTTTTACCCTTTTACTTAAAAAATGGTGAATCCTGATTCCTCCCCCAGGGTTGACATCATCATCTCAAATCCTATTGGTTCTTATAAATTTTATTTTTGTTGTACATTTTTCTTAGGAGGCCCATTTTAGACCTCAAAATGCCCCTAATGGATTGCTGCATCTTTCCGCGGATGTATTGGACCTGTTAGGGTTCCCGTAGTTTGCAAACTTGGCAAGGACAAATGCTGCAGGACCTACATCAGAACCACTTTGGAATCCTAGGATCTAACCCTCCTGGATTTAGAGAGGGATCTCTCTATATGTGTTTAGAATGATATCCATATAGGCTCATGATATGATATTAGGCTAGTTATGAAGCACAAGGGATTTGTTTGTTTTTGGTTGGGTAGGATATCTTCAAAATAAAGGAAGTCTTTTGAAGGGTAAAGGTGTCAATAAGTTGAAAGAATGGTTCAATAGATAAGATAGGTAAGAGACAGTGTCAATCCATTGGGCTATGGAGTCACAAAAGGATTTAATTGCACAATAATTTTCAAGAGTGGTCCATGGGGTAAGTCATCTATGTCAAAGGATCTCTTTAGGTTGATTTGTGATATGGAACATTAAAAGTGTTGTGAAAGAAGCAAAGCTAATAACCATTTAAGAATCTATTAACTTCACTAAACAAGAAAATCCTTTCAAAGTAACTGTTTGAAGTAGGCCAAAGGACAGGGCAAACCATAGACCTCTTTGGGAAAACTTTTACTAAAGCACACTTTTCAGACAAAAATCCAGCAATCTAATAGATTACTTTAAGAAAGAAGAAAACATATAAGATAAACAAAAGAATAGCCTAAGATCAAGTAAGAACTTTGAATCTATCCTGCTTTTGGCATACTCTCAAGGGAAAATTTCAAAACAATTGTTGAAGACTAAACAAGGGACAGGGCTAACCATAAACTGCCTTGATTAGGACTCTACTTAGCATGCAATGAAAAGATCATTCAAGAACAACATCTTAGGTTTTACTCAGCAAGACATGGGCTCACCAACATTCCTTGACTAGTTATACTCTATTGAAATCATTCCCAAAGCAACAATTAGAAGAAAACATAGAGATAAAGCTTATCAGTGAGAAATAGGGTACTTTGCAGTAAATACTTATATATATTTCATGTTATTTATCAAAGAAAGTGGATAGTATGAAAAAATAAGAAAAACAACAATTACAGTAAGAAAAAAATCATCATTGACATAGACCAAGATCCCATAAATAAACTTGTATATTTGATGTTCAAACCAGTTGCAATCTTCAAGTCCAGTAGGTCTTTACAGCTTCAAACTTCTCTTCTTAGTCTATCTTTCTTCAATTACTAACAGAGCTTCAACAGCCTCAACAACTATTTACATTCAATAATTATTCAACCAACAACAATACTAGGCTCCTCATATGATACATATAGGTAAATTGAGGAGGTGGAGAGAAAGGAAGGTCTAACTATTCAATTAATACAGAGTAAATGCTTCTCGACCTTTGGGAGGCCTAATGGAGAAGATATCTAATGTCTTAACTTTGCTAATTGATTTTTACCTTAACTTCCATCTACTTTAGTCACTTTTGTTGACTTATAAGGCTTTTGGTAGGCTGGAAATTACTTTCTGAGGTCTCTTTGGCAAAATATCTCTAACTGTGCATTTAATATGTATTATTTTGAGGTGAATAGAACTTTAGGTGGCATTTCTGTTCTTCAGAGGAGTAAATTTCTTCAATGATCTGCCATTTTGAAGTGGTCTTTTGTTGATCTATCTGTCTTTGATACTTTAAACACTTATTAGGCCTTTGATATAGCTTTAGGCCTCCTTTAATCATCTTGCGGGCTTTTTGTCCTTTACTGACTGTATTTTTAACTTTTGTTCACATTCTCTGTTTTTATCCTTAATCACTTTTTTAACCTTTATCCCTTGATTTAGCTTTTAATCCTTTGTCTCTAATCTTCCTTTGATTGTCTGTATGCAGGGTTCCTTTACGTGCTGGAGGGCTTGCTGTGTAAGCGATGCCCATGAAACATTGATTAAAACTTTGAAATTCAACCCTTTTTGTCCTTTTTCTGCATTTGATTAAGCTCTGAGGATCGTCACCCTCGTCCTTTTGCCACTATCTCCTTGGTTGTGGGAGACCTTTTAACACCTTAACCACCATAAAAACCTACAAAATAAACAAAATATTAATAAAAACTTGTGTTTCGGTCGACTGCATTCAGAGGCTTGGGGAGAAGGCGGTGGAGCGATTTCAGAGGAGGAAAATGCACAAAAGGGGTTCTATGGACGGAACCATGAAGAAACAGGGAAAAAAATTGAATTAGGGTGTGAAATGGCGAAAAGTGGTTTTGTGAAACCAGAAGTGGTTTTCGCGCAACGGATGGGCGGTAAACAGTTTTCCACAAATCGAATGCGATATGTTTCAAGAGTTGACACGGGTCGTGGGCAAAACCGCTTGTTTCGCACGGAAGTTCCACGTTGGGGAGATTTTTGCAATCGAGCATGAAACGATGTGATGACCATTGGATTTGTGGTTTTAGATCAACGGTGGATAGGGCGCACGAAACAATAAAGGGTGCACAAGATGATGAGTGGTGGGGACAGGTGGCGGGCAGAGAAAGGGCTAGCAAAAAATTAGTGGAAGGTCAGCCAGGGAGGATGATGTGACAAGTTTGTTAGGTAGTGGGGTATGCTTTGTATGCAGGGTTGAAATGAGGAAAGGTGATGGCCTTTGGATCTAGTCCTAGGGCCTTTAATCAATGGTGAATATCGTTCGAGGAAAAGGTAAAGCGGGGAAGAGAATAGCCGAAGGACTAGGAGTGAGGCGCGAAGATGAACAGGGACCGTTGGATTGGGGAAATGGATTTTCAGGAGTAAATCACATAAATGATTTGGTATGGGACAGATAGGAGGGAGGATGGTGATGCGAAAGAGCGCAAGCCATCCGATCTAGGGAGAGTTAGATCAATGGCGGAGGAAGAGCGGTGGGACCCAGCGAATGACGTTAGCAGTTTTGATGCGTAGCAGAAAACTATTGGGCAGAGTTGAAAGGAGGGGATCATTGGGAGCCATAGGATCGGGGAAATGGACAGCTGAGATGAACTTGGCAGATCAGAAATCAGCAGAGAAGAGGGTACGGGAAGGAGGATTTTGGAATTGTGATGTGCCGATGGCTAATGGGAGAAGTAAGTGCGATGGACGGAGGATCGTTAGATCTGGGAAAGATCAATGGAAGAGAAGGGAAGGCGACAGGGAAAAGGCAAAGCACAATGCGATGCGGTGGAGTGATGGCTGTCAGATCTTGCGGATGGACGGTCCAGATCTCATCAGAGGATCGGTATATCGGCAGAGTAAAGGGTCTGGGAACAAAGGAACTGGGATCGTTGATGTGTGATGGCCGATGGACTTAGCGCTCTATCATGGAGTGCATTCTTATAGTGGAAAAGGGGCTCGGGCTTTAAGCAAAAGGGGCTTAAGGCCTTATATTTTAAAATGAAGGTTTTTGAAGGATTTTGAGGGTCTCGATAAGGGAAAAAAGGGATAAAAACCTTAATAAAATGATTTTACAAGGTTTAAAGGGGAATTTTGAGGAAAATAAAGGGTAAAAATGGGAAAATGGGTGACATGAAGGGAAAATTTTGAAATTTTGAAATGGTGGGAATTATGGCTTTGAAGACAGTTTTCTTTTTGAATCAGTAGGGCTTCTATGAGGAATTTTAAATGAAGATTATCATTGAAATGGATCTTTTGGCCAAGGTACATAGCAAGGCTTCAAGAAATCACAATTTTTCTTAAAACTTGTTCGTTGAAGACTAAAATACCTGTTTTAGCCATCATCAGTTATGACAGAATTTTATTGATGGCTAACAGTGGCTCCACTTGGGGATGACAGCTCCTTGGAGGTGTCAAGAACCTCAGAAATTTTCTCTGGAATATATAACTATGCTTTTCATTTTTACAACCTTTTCTTCCTTGATCATGCTGCTTAAAAAGATGATCAGTATTGTGTATCAGCAAACATATTTCTTTCCCCAAAAAACTACCTACACAACCTACCTTCCTAGCATTGTTTTCTTCATAAGGTGCACTTGGACTTGCAAACCTTTAACATCAACATTTTATTATTTTGAAAAAAGGAAAAAAAACTAATCTAAATCTACCCTTATTTCTTCCATGAGTTCAGATTAAACAGTTGAACTAAAAAATTCTCTACCTAATATACTATCTGCCAGGATTAATCTATTTGACAGATCTTATTCTCTATATTCTAAAACAGAAATTTAAATACAGACAAACCAGAATTAAGCTTTCTAATTTGTTGTAGGACTATGGCATAAAAACAAGCTGCACATAGACTGAATTTTCTAGAAAATTGAAACAAAATTGTGAAGGCTTAAGATCTAAAAATTACAAGCATCCTTCTTTCTTCTTATGACTCAGACTTTGATCTGTTCAGAGTCATCCTTTTTCTTTTTTACATGGTTCAAGTTTTCAGCATGTTAGAATCGATTATTTTTCTTCTCTTTGGCTCAGATTTTGATCTGATTAGAGCCATTCTTCATCAAACTTACAGGTTCAGGATTTAAGCTTGTTTGAACCTCTATTTTTCTATCCTAATCTAGTCTACTGATAAGCCAAGATTAAATTGTTTGGCTAATCTGATTCATTAACCTATCAATAGAAAATTGAAATCTATCTAGTCATGTTTAGGTTGTATGACTAAATATCAGTGTTCTCTTTTTGTAGTGGCATTTAAGCTTGCACTCTTTCATGTTTTCTTTTCTTTTTTGGTATGGGGCTGTACCTTTCTTTTTTTTCTAATTTTCCTTCTTTTTCTCCTTTTTCAAATTCAAATGCAGTGTTATATACAATGAACAAAAAGCTTTGAAACTCAAATATTAGTTAATAGAAATAATGTTTGAGAATCCTGCCATTGACAGGACCTCCAAAATATTTAGCTCCATCCAATTCTTGCAGAAAGAATGCATTATTTCCTATAGCAGATTGAATAAGATAAGGGCCTTTCCATAAATTATCAAATTTTTCATGTTTTCCCTTACCTCCTCTCTTTGAATCCCATTTCAATACTTTGTCACCAATTTTAAAGTCACTTGTCTTGGTTCTTTTGTCAAACAGCTTCTTGATGTTTTCTGGTAGTTGTTGTGCTCTGATGTATACCTCCTCTCTGGTTTGTTCTATATGTATAGTCTGGTTTACTCTTCTTGTCATATCATCATCTTTGGATTGTACTTCTTGGATCAGCTTCATGACTGACACTCCTAAAATGGTTGGAAATATTGCATCAATTCCATAAACTAGCTGGTAGGGAGAAATTCAAATTGATTTTTTAATTGTTAGTCTATCTACCCATAAAGCATGCACTAGCTCACTATGCCATGATTTCTTGTTATCTTTGAGCAACTTCTTGATAATGTTTACCAAAATTTTATTTGAGGATTCTGCCAACCCATTACCTTGAGGGTAATAAGCTGTAGAATGACCCAATATATTCTGACATTTATGATAGAATTCCACCATATTTTTAGACCCAAATGCAACAACATTATTAGTTATGTTCTTTATAGGACAACCAAATCTAGACAGTATATGGTTTTCAAGGAATGAAATGATAACTGAGTCTATGGAATTCTTAGAGGGGATGGTTTCTACCCATTTGATAAAATATTCTATTGCTATGAGGATCCATCTATATTGAGCAGATGAAGCAGGATGTATTTCTCCAATGAAGTCTAGATCCCACTGCTGAAAAGGAGCTTCAACAGTGATTGGTTGCAGAGGTAAGGGAAGCAAATTTCTTTTGCCTTCAAATATTTGGCATTTATGATAGGCAATAATCATTTTGTGGATATATTGAAAGAGGATGGGCCAGTATTAACTAGATCTAAGGATTTTGTTAGCAGTTGACTTCTAGTAGATGTGGCCTCCACATTCTCCTTCATGAAACTCGTGCTTGATCTTATCTGCATCATTCTCAAGCAAACATTTAAGAAATAATCCACTAGCATTTTTCCAATATAAAAATTTATTAAAAATGCAGTAATTTACAGCTTTCAATTTTAATAATATTGCCTTTGTTTTAAACAAACCAGGAGGGACATTTAGGTTGAGCAACACATACAAAATATCAGCATACCAAGATGAATTCAAAAAATGATCTTCAATAATTGGAATTATCAACTCCTCCTGTTCATCTAATGCATTAAACATGTTTATATCAAGAGCTTGAAAGTTGGATTCATCCATAAGTTTTGCTAGTCCTTGACCTTTTATGAGCTTAGTGGGCTTGATTTCTAAGTCATATTCTAAAATAACAACAATCCACTTTCCTTGTTTTCCATCTAGATCTTGGGTCAATATGTCTTTTACAACTGAATGGGGCACAAATGCTATAATGTGGGAATGTAAAATGTAAACTCTGAAATATTTTAAGGCTTTGACCAAGGAAAAGGCTTGTTTTTCCATTATATTGTACTTCAGAGGTGAATATATTAATGCCTTACTGAAAAATTCAATTGGCTGCTCTTATCCCTTTAAGTTTTTCTGTAATAGGACAACAGCTACTGTGTGTTCTGATGCAAATGAAAAAATGAAAAAATCCTTTGTAAAATCAGGACTGATAAGAACTGGTGTTTTGGTAAGTGTTTGTTTTACTAGCTCAAATTATTTCTTTGCTTCTAAGGTCCATTTAACTCCTTCTTCTATCTTAAGCATATTTTTCATGTTTCTAAGGATTTCAGCTAGATTGGGTATGAACCTTCTCAAGAAATTAATCCTTTCAATGAAAGATTGAAGTTTCTTGATGTTTCTAGGATAGTTGATTTGCAATATACCATCAATCCTCTTTGGGTCTATCCTTATTCCCTTTTCAGATATGATATTTCCAAGAAGTTTACCTTCTTGGAGACCAAACAATGTTTTCTTTGGATTTAAGGACAATCCATATTTTCTGCATTTCTCAAAGACTTTTCTCTAGTGTATTAGGTGTTCTTCATCTGTTTTAGAATAGACAGAGATATCATCCAGGTAAATCACAATGAAGTAACCTATTTCTTCTGAGAATGCAATATACATGGCTCTCTGAAATGTGGCACCAACATTCATTAAACCAAAGGGCATTTTCAGATACATGAAAGTACCTCAAGGAGTAGTAAAGGTTGTTTTAAGTTGATCATCAGGATGTACCAATATTTGATTGTAACTTGAGAAGCCATCCAGCAAAGAAATTCTTCTAGAACCAACTACCCTTTGTAAGATATAATCAATTTTAGGCAAAGGATAGTTGTCATTTAATGAGGTTTTGTTTAAGTTTCTAAAGTCAATGCAAAGCCTTATTTCTCCTATTTTCTTCCTAATAGATACAAGATTAGACACCCACTCTGAGTATCTAACAGGGACTATAATTCCAGCATCATACATTTTTCTACTTTCTTTCTCTACCAGAGGTAATTGAACGGGGTTGATTCTGCGCAATTTTTGTCTAAAAGGTTTATGGTTTTCTTTGAGGGGTATCTTATGCTAGATTATTTTTGTATCATATAATTTCAAATCTTCATAACTCCATGCAAATACATCAGAAAATTCTTTAAACAACTCAATGTATTTCATTTTAATGTGAGCTGGCAGTGTCTTGAATAGTTTGATCATTTTGGGCTTTTCCTCACTGCCTATGTTGCATTCTTCTACTTCAGCTTCAATAGGTTCCAGTTTTGGCTTTTTGGCAACATCATTCAAGTCAAACAATTCTTATAATTGGACCAGTCCTTTTGGCAAGCTTTGATTTTTAGATTGCAACGCTTCTAAGTCTTTATTTTATAAATCTGTGCTATTTTATGTCGTATGTTTGGGTATATTAGTTAAAATATTTATTTCAGCAATCTCAGGAGAATTTTCTTTTTCAAAAAGAGGGTTTTCTTCAGTGGGACAGTCTTGTTCATACTATGAATCTGAGTTTGGTATTTCAAATTCATTTTTGGACTGTAGAAAGTCTTCTATTTGTTTATCTCCTTCAAACACTTGCCAGTATTTTTCATTATCCGAGACATCTGGTCTATATTTTACTTGGATGGTGTATTGTTTTCTTTCATAAGGTTTTAGACAAGTACTAGCAACAAGGACTAATCCATTGGCAAGTATTTTTTGGTTCCTTGGGACAAAGGTAAGTTGGAATTCAGCAAATGTTTTTAACAAGTCCATGGCATCATCTGTATAGGCTCTAAGTCTGGGATGTTTAGCAGTGTATTTCCCTTTTACTTTCCTAATTATCAACTCTGAATCTCCATGAACTGTTATTCTCTTGGCCCCTAATTTTTTCAATAAATGCAGGCCTAAAAGGAGAGCTTCATACTCTACTATGTTATTTGTGCATTGGAAGTTTAATCTATAAGAATGACCGTTAGCATGATTTTTTTCAGTGTTGTGTACCCATATTCCTGCTCCTGCACCAGTTTTAGAGGAAGACCCATCAAAGTTCATACTCCAAAGAGGACTATTTTTAGATTTTTCATTCATTTTATTGTTGTCCTCTTTGTTTTGTTTGCCTAATCTGTGGTTGTGCTGTTCCTGTAGGACTACACTGTATTTGTCTTTATTTTGTTCCTCAATATTTTCAATGTTTTGAGGCTTTATTCTTTGATTTTCCTAATTTGTGCTATATTCATTATTGTTTTGATAATCAAGACCTGTGATCTGTTTGCTATGATTTTCTGAATTAACAAACTATTTTTAGTTTTCTCCTTGTTTTCCTCTTCATCTATGGCTGCCACTGTGTTTGGGGATGGAGTGGCCACTATATTGGTTGATGTTACATTGATTAATCCTTGCTCATTAGAAACATCATCATTATAAAGAATAAATGAGTCAAGGTTAGTATGTATAGGATAGAGAGGGGAGTTTTCTAGTCTTTCTTGACTACTCACCATATATTTCATGTGTGTTTCCCTATAGAGTCTTCTAGGTTGACTGAAGACAGGGATGGTGGCATAAGTCATATCCATCTACATAGTACCTTGCAAATTATCACCCCATGATCTTGAAAGAAGCATGCCATATTTGGGGGGTATATCAGCCACCACAATGTCCATCACTAGGCTTTTGGCTGGAATTTGGGCTAAGTTAACACATAAATATTTTATTAGGCCTAGGCATTTCACTCTACTTGAATCAAAGGAATATAAATCTTTGTATGGTCTGGTTACCTCAAGGCCTAATCTTTCCATTATTACTTTGGGAATGAGGTTATGTGATGCTCCTTAATTAAGCATGGCATTTTGTAACACCTTATCATGGATATTCAAATTGATGTAGAATGGAGGGGTAGTTCCTTCTTGAAAATTTCCTTCAATCTTTGGACCGAACAGAAGCTCTGGTGTATCATCATTTAAGTTAATAGTATCATGAATATCTTGTATGTTCAAAGCTTTCAAAACTTGACATTTATATACATTTTGAGTGACTAATTCAATGAGAGGGATAGAGATTTTGATTTTAGCAATTTCATTCTCTAGGCTAAAGGAAATCTGGTTTTTTGAAATGTTTGATTCAGCCTTGTTAGTCACTTCTTTATCAGCAAAATCAGCTTGCTGATTTCTACTATCTACAACAGTCAAAATGGTTTTTTCAGGGGCATTAGCTGAAATGCTAGTGCTGCTAGGGTCACCACTCTATTTTTCATTGATTTGGGTGTTTTTTCCCTTGTTTGGATCAGAACTTTCAGCCACTATTTTATGGTTTTCTGCTGCCTTTTTGGAAGTATTTATAGGGCTGTTTTTGGCAGAATTATCAGAGGTTTTCTTATTGGGAGTCTCTTGGTTCTTTTTACTTCTTAGGTCATATGGTTTGGGAACTCCTATGATGACATTTTCCAAGTCTGGTTCATAGTATTTAGCTTCTATTATTCTATCATCATAGGGTGTATATATACCTTGTTTTCTTTCATGGAGGAAATCAGAATCCTCATTGCTTACTCCCAGCATGTTTATGTTATCATCCTCTGTTTTTTCATTTGTTTCTCCATCCTCATTAACACAATTTTCTTGAAAAGGAGGTCTAATATGTTGATCAGCATCTCTTTGTCTGTTCTAAGGTTGTTTTCTCCTAAAGTTCTGATTTTGATTCTGGGATTGGTTTCTATTTTGAGGAGAAGTTTGGTTTTCTCTAGGAGGGTTTTTTTCATTTAAATTGATCTTTTCAACATTATTTCCATTACCCTCACTAGGTTGTTAAATTGGCCTCAGATGAAGAAGTAGATGCCATAGTTTCATCTTTATATGTGACTTTTTTCTCTGTTCTCAACCTAGCTCTCTTCTCAATCATATTTTCTTCCACACTAAGAGCTCCCTTATTCATGTCATCTAAAGTTAAGGGATCCCTTTATCTTAGCTGATATGCCATTTCAAAATCAAATCCTTCAGGTAAATTGGCCAAAGCTGAGCCTCATGGAGGTTTCAAATATGGGGGTAGTGCGTTATAAACACTACTAAATCTAGTGCAATAATTTTGAACACTTTCCCCAGTGTTTCTCTTGAGGTTGTTGTAATATGAAAGTATTTGGAGAGGGTTCTTCCTAATTTCCCATTTTTTTATGAATGTTTGATGTAAAGAAGGGAAATCATTTATACTATTAGGAGTTAAACCCTTAAACCATTTCTTGGCCTCCCCTCTTAAACTTTGGGAAAATATTCTCATATTAATGGTCTCATCTTCTATTTCCATATAATCAAATGCATAGTTCATCTTGTCTACATGATGTTGAGAAGTAGTGGGTTCATTTCTGGTGAAATGGGGAATTTTGGACTGATATTCCTATGGCAAATTGACTAAAGGTAAAGGAAGGACTATAGGAGCATACCATGTTGCCATGATAGGAAGTTGTGGGATAAATGGGGGGTTTACAAGTGGAGGGTTTATGAAAGGAGGGGGAGGATGGAATGGAGTAGTTTTAATAGTGGGTGTATGGATAACAAAAGTACTTAGACCAGTAAGAGACTGTTGAGTAGATCTAGGATGAGAGAAACCAAAGTTATGAATGAAATGAAGATTAGGTGGGGTGGTTTCTCTGCAGCTAATATGTTGGCCACTATGTTGTGGTGAACTTGGAGGCTCAAAGTTTGTCTGATATATACCACTAAGTGACTTGGTTCTTGGTAAACTTCTTTAAAAGGGTAAGTCGACTTGGGTATCTGATAGAGCTGTGAGATTTTCAGGGACAAAATTAGCTCTGTGAATTAGTCTGACAACAGTTGAAGTCTTGTCTTTAGGATATTTTCTTGGCTTTAGGATATTTCCTAAGGATACTTTCTGGATTATCAACTATCTTAGGAGGATTTGGGTCAGGATAGGCTCTAGTATAAATTCTTCTAGAAGCCACTATGTGGTGCTTTGAGACCTTATGATGAGAAAATTTCAGCCAAGTATGACAGTATTTTAAAGGCTAACTAATATTTTTCAAAGAAAACTCAATCCTCAAAGTCTTCTTAACTGGGTTTGAATGATGCTTAAAGGATAAAAGAATTTCCTAGTGGAGTCTTAGGAAAAACCAGTGGGGTCAACAGGCCTATTGAATACCAATGGAGTCACAAGGTGAAGGATTTTTACTTGTTTTCAAGGTTTGGTTGTTGTTCACCATCAACAATCAATAATAACCAGTCTTGGTGACACTTTTCTCATTTATAAATAGGGGTTCGTTGAGTTGTGAAGTTATCTATTACTCAATATCCCCGGTATGGTCGCCACTATGTTAGGGTTCCCGTAGTTTGTAAGATTGGCAAGAACAAACGATGCAAGACCTACATCAGAACCACTTTGGAATCCTAGGATCTAGCCCTCCTGGATTCAGAGAGGGATCTCTCTATATGTGTTTAGAATGATATGCTTATAGGCTCATGATATGATATTAGGCTAGTTATGAAGCACAAGGGATTTTTTTGTTTTTTGTTGGGTAGGATATCATCAAAATAAAGGAAGTCTTTTGAAGGGTAAAGGTGTGTGTAAGTCGAAAGAATGGTTCAACAGATAGGATAGGTAAGAGACAGTGCCAATCCATTGAGCTATGGAGTCACAAAAAGATTTAATTGCACAACAAGTTTCAAGAGTGGTCCATGGGGCAAGTAATCTATATCAAAGGATCTCTTTAGGTTGATTTGTGATATGGAACATTAAAAGTGTGGTGAAAGAAGCAAAGCTAATAACCATTTAAGAATCTATTAACTTCACTAAACAAGAAAAGCCTTTCAAAGTAACTGTTTGAAGCAGGCCAAAGGATAGGGAAAACCATAGACCTCTTTGGTAAAATTTTTACTAAAGCACACTTTTCAGAAAACAATCCAGCAATCTAACAAATTACTTTTAGAAAGAAGAAAACATATAAGATAAAAAAAATAATAGCCTAAGATCAAGTAAGAACTTTGAATCTATCTTGCTTTTGGCATACTCTCAAGGGAAACTTTCAAAACAACTATTGAAGACTAAACAAGGGACAGGGCTAACCATAAAATTCCTTGATTAGGACTCTACTTAGCATGCAGTGAAAAGATCATTCAAGAACAACATATCAGGTTTTACTCAGCAAGACATGGGCTCACAAACATTCCTTCACTGGTTATACTCTATTGAAATCATTCCCAAAGAAAATATTAGAAGAAAACATAGCGATAAATCTTATCAATGAGAAATAGGGCACTTTGCAGTAAATCCTAATCTATATTTCCTGTTCTTTATCAAAGAAAGTGGATAGTATGAAAACATAAGAAAAACAACAATTACAATAAGAAAAACATCACCATTGACATAGACCAGGATCCCATAAATCAGCTTGTATAGTTGATGTTCAAATCAATTGCAATCTTCAAGTCTAGTAGGTATTTACAGCTTCAAACTTCTCTTCTCAGCCTATCTTTCTTCAATTACTAACAGAGCTTCAGCAGCCTCAACAACTATTTACATTCAATAAGTATTCGAACAATAACAATACTAGGCTCCTCATATGATATATATAGGTAAATTGAGGAGGTGGAGTGAAAGGAAGATATAACTATTCAATTAATACAAAGTAAATGCTTCTCGACCTTTGGGAGGCCTAATGGAGAAGATATCTAATGTCTTAACTCTGCTAATTGATTTTTACATTAACTTCCATCTAATTCAGTCACTTTTGTTGACGTTTGAGGCTTTTGGTAGGCTGGAAATTAATTTCTTAGGTGTCTTTGGCAAAATATCTCTAATTGTGCATTTAATATGTATTCTTTTGAGGTGAATAGAATTGTAGGTGGCATTTCTGGTCTTCGGAGGAGTAAATTTCTTCAATGATCTGGTATTTGTTTGCGGTATTTTGCTGATATGTCTGTCTTTGATACTTTAAACACTGAATAGGCCTTTGATATAGCTTTAGGCCTCCTTTAATCATCTTTCGGGATTTTTGTCCTTTACTGACTGTATTTTTAACTTTTGTTCACATTCTCTGTTTTTATCCTTAATCACTTTTTTAACCTTTATCCTTTGATTTAGCTTTTAATCCTTTGTCTCTAATATTCCTTTGATTGTCTATATGCAGGGTTCCTTTACGTGCTGGAGGGTTTTCTGTGTAACCGATGACCATGAAAAATTGATTAAAACTTTGAAATTCGACCCTTTTTGTCCCTTTTCTTCATTTGATTAGGCTCTGAGGATCGTCACCCTTGACCTTTTGCCACTGTTTCCTTGGCTGTGGGAGACCTTTTAACACCTTAGCCACCATAAAAACCTGCAAAACAAACAAAATATTAAATAAAAACCTGAGTTTTGGTAGACTCTATTCAGAGGCTTGGGGAGAAGGCGACGGAGCGATTTCAGAGGAGGAAAATGCACAGAAGGGGTTCTATGGACAGAACCATGAAGAAACAGGGGAAAAAATTGAATTAGGGCGTGAAATGGCGAAAAATGGTTTTGTGAAACCAGAAGTGGTTTTCATGCAAGGGATGGGCGCTAAAAGGTTTTCCACAAATCGAACACGATATGTTTTAGGCGTTGACACGCGTCCTGTGAAAAACCACCTGTTCCACGCGGAAGTTGCACATTGGGGAGATTTTGGCAATCGAGTGCGAAATGATGCGATGACCATATGATCTGTGGTTGTAGATCCCACAGTGGACAGGACACGCGAAATGGTAAAGGGTGCATAGGAGGATGAGTGTTGGCGACAACTGGCAGGCGGATAAAGGGCCAACAAACAGTTAGTGGAAGGTGGGCTAGGGAGGATGATGTGACAAGTTTGTTGGGTAGCAGGGTATGCTTTGTATGCGGGGTTGAAAGGAGGAAAGACGATGGCCTTTGGATCTAGGCCTAGGGCCTTTTATCAATGGTGAATATTGTTGGAGGAAAAGGTGAAGCGGGGCAAAGAATAGTTGAAGGGCTAGGAGTGAGGCGCGAAGATGAACATGGATCGTTGGATTGGGGAAATGGATGGTTAGGATTAAATCATGGAAATTATTTTGTAGGGTACAGACGGGAGGGAGGATGGCGATGCAAAATAGCGCAAGCCGTCCAATCTACGGAGAGTTAGATCAACGGTGGAGGAAAAGCGGTGGGCCCCAGCGGATGACGTCAGCAGTTTTGGTGCATAGCGGAAAAATATTGGGCAGATTTGAAAGGAGGGGATCAATGGGAGCCATCATATCAGGGAAATGGATGGCTGAGATGAACTCGGCGGATCGAAAATCGGCATAGAAGAGTGTCCGAGAAGGAGGATTTTGGAATTGCAATGTGCCGATGGCCGGTGGGAGAAGTAGGTGCGATGGATAGAGGACCGTTAGATTTGGGAAAGATCAATGGTGAAGAAGGGAAGGCGGCAGGGAAAAGGCGAAGTGCAATGCGATGTGGTGGAGCGATGGCCGTTAGATCTTGGGGATGGACGGTCTAGATCTTATCAAAGGATCGGTATATCAGCAGAGTAAAGGGTCTAGGAACAAAGGAACTTGGATCACCGATGTGTGATGGCCGATGGACTTAGCGCTCAATCACAGAGCATCGTCTTATGACGGAAAAGGGGCTCGGGCTTTAAGCTTTAAGCGAAAGGGGCTTAAGGCCTTATATTTTAAAATGAAGGTTTTTGAAGGATTTTGAGGGTTTCGATCAGGGGAAAAAAGGGATAAAAACCTTAATAAAAGGATTTTACAACGTTTAAAGGGGAATTTTGAGGAAAATAAAGGGTAAAAATGGGAAAATGGGTGACATGAAGGAAAATTTTTGAAATGGAGAAATGGTGGGAATTATGGCTTTGAAGGCAATTTTCTTTTTGAAACAGTAGGGCTTCTATGAGGAATTCTAAATGAAGATTATCAATGGAATGGATATTTTGGCCAAGGTACATAGCAAGGCTTCAAGAACTCAAAAATTTTCTTAAAACTTGTTTCTTGAAGACTAAAAGACCTATTTTAGCCATCATCAGTTATGACAAAATTGTATTCATGGCTAACAGGACCTAATCTCTGTCTAATAGCATTAGCATCTGGGTATGTATTAATTTCATGAATTACAATCTTAGGATCGATACCTGGCATCTCTTCATAAGACCAGGAAAAAATGTCTCGAAATTCTTGAAATAGGGCTTTATAATTGTTAATCTCTTCTATCGAACAAGAAGCACCTATGTGAATTGTTTCAATAATTCCAGGTTTGATTGATATGTCAATAGGAATGGTTGTAGAAATATTTCCCAAATTTGTCTCGAAATCTGAATGTGTAATCAATGTGGGATTTTGTGGTTCCTTGACATAATAAATTGTAAAAATAAACGAAAAATAATTTTCAAGCTTATCAAGATCAGGTAAAAAAGAATATATATGATGTAGCTCATCCCATGGTAATTCATTTGATGATAAGTTTTCACTAATACTTTCATAAGTTTAAAATACATGTCGAAAAGGATCAGAAAATAGTGTCAAGGTTGAGTTCGATAGAAAAGATGATTCTTCATTGATCACATTCATTTGATCAGGGATAGTTGACGAGGTGTCAAAATACGATTGTACTGCTACATATGCAGACTCAAAATGCTTCAAATCCATGTCGCCATTGAAAGAATCCAATTTTGATTCTGAAGGCACAGTCCATGTGTCATCAAATGGTATAGTGCTTGATGATATCATATTGATATTGGAAATTGTTTGTGGTACGTTGGGTGGAGGTATAGCGAAAGTTCCATGAGAGTGAATCCTTCATTAATCTTACACCAACTTCTTTGTATGGGATAACCGATTTTCCTACATGTTGGATTATATCTGTAGAAGTAGGTTCTAATGAAAAGTAGGACAACTGATCGATTTTAACAATATTTCCTTTGTGAGTAAACATGATTACCCGAAAGACTGATGAAACTACAAAGGTCATGGCATAAGACCAACTATGACCCAAAATAAGGTTGTGATCAGGAGGGGCATCAACAACTTCCACCTCTAGATTAACGGTTTTTCCTTCTACTTCTAAAGGTAGATCCTGGAGTATTCCATATGGATGAAATCCTCTTCCATCAAAGGCTTTAAGGATAGTCGATAAGTGGTTGAGTGCTGGAGAACCAAGGGTTTTACAACAATTTAATGAAATTATACACGTATATTCCCCCTCATCAATTATAGTATGAAAATCTTGTCTTGATTTGACTAATATTGGAATTTGAAGAGCCATCTGATGAGGGAGTCTAGCTAAAAAAAAATCGAGATCAAATACCATGAGGTTCGAGTCATGAGGATTAATAGCTTTGATAGTTGATAATAGTAATTTCCTTTGTGCTGGACATGATTGTAGCACTTCCAAGGCCGACATTGCTAAAGGAGATATTTCCAAATCTTCAAAAATGTTGTAATTTTGAGCAACTCTTGCATGTGGATTCAAATCTGACTTTCTCATTGTTGTGGTTCCGATGATTTGGCAGATTTGGAAATACCAAAGGATAAGACAACATCAAACCACTTTGGGATCTCAGGATCTAGCCCTCCTGGATCCAAAGAGGGATCTCTCTATAAAGACAAAGAAAAATATGTCTTTGAATTTCAATTTAAGGTATTAGGCTAGTTATAGGGCACAAGGGTTATTGTTTGTTTTTGTTTTGATTGTTTGGTTGGGAAACATGAAAGAAGGGTTCAATGTAAGGTAAAGAAGTGAGTAAAGAAGAATTTTAGCAATAGGAGATAATTCAAAGAGAACACAAGTCCATTGGGCAATGGGGTCTGTTGTACGGTACAACAACCCCCCATTTTTAACTTGTTCACATCAAATAGTGGGGACCCTTTTTATAAAAAATTTAGCTAAACACCTTTTATGATTTTATTAAGTCAATTATCTTACGATTTTGTTAATTTTTCATTTTCTTTAGATTCTTGTTTTGATTGCTTGGTTGAAATTGATTTTTTATAAGCTTCCTATTGACGCTTGTTTCGTCTCATTTGGTCAACCGGTTTGTAAATAGCACTCCTTTGAAGTCTAATCAATTATGTCACCTGGGTTAAAAAATTGCGGATTTTAATAATGCATTTAGTTTAAATATTAACCCCTAGATTAATTATTACTAAAAATTTTTATTTTTACTTATACAGCCAAATCATAAAGCATCGGGATTTCAGTCATTTATTCCAATTTTCCAATTTTCAAATAAATTTCTAATCTCGAAAAAATCCAAAATGTCAAAATGGTTGTTTTAGGTAAATCATCATTTTAGATAAATTCGTAGTCTAATTTAACATCTCTAAAATAAGATCAAAAAACAAAAAAAATTAATTTTTAACATAAAATTTTGAATTAATTAAATTAATTATTATATTAAATATAATTAATTTAATTTAATTAAAATTTTATATTAAAAACAAATATATAAAAAACAAAAAATTAAATTAAATTTTTGCATAAAACACATCGCATCGGAAATATTCATGCGAACATCCTTTTAAAAACCCCGATGCAATGATTTTTCCCGATGCGATTGAGGCTCATTAGTTTCATCCTATGCGATTGAGCTCATTACCTCCGATCCGATTAAGCTTGTCAGCCCCGATGCGATTGAGCTCATTACTTCCGATCCGATTGAGTCACATTGAACTTATGCGATGCGATGGGGTCAATGTTCAAATCTTCCGATGCGATTAAGTCAATGTTCAAAACTTCCGATCCGATTGAGTCACGAGGAGCAACTGAATTTCCAGAATTATATCAGATTTGACTTATCAACTTTGGAAGCTCATAAATTGAGTTTTACTTGGCCAAATGAGGCCCATGACGGCTCGTTGGAAAGAGAAAATCAAGGAGAACATTTCTGAGGAGGTTTCAATAACAGATTTGATCATTTATTGGGTCAAAAATCAGGCAGAAAATCAAGCTCCGAATTTCTAAAAATAAAATCAATTTTCTGAGTTTTGTTTTCTTCATTTTCATTTGTCCGGCCTCTTCTAATTGCAGATTCATGCATCAATAATATCCTTGATTAATTAAAATCATTATGAGTATCAATAAGAAGCTCAAATTTCATTTTTATTTATTTAAATAGAATTTGATTGGATTTGTTTTAATGTTAGAAATAATATTTGGATTTTATTTTTGCATCTCAATTCATTTTAATTTCTTTTTGCAGGAAAAAACAATAGAAGAGATATTGAAGAAAAATATTTCAATCAATGAGAAGACTCCAGCAATTAAAGATTGAAATTTTTAAGCAATTAAAGTTGGATTGGGCAGATTTTTCTTCAACAAACTCTATTCTAAAAATACTTTTGGAAGGATTATAAATTGCAGATTGCAAAATGTAAAAAGGGTTGCTCTCCTCTGCAATTCCAGACTTCTAAAAGCATTTCTGTTATAGGAATTTAGAGTTGTAGATGGGGAGGAGAGAAAGTTTCAGATCTGAACATTATTGAGGGTTTATGCGTTATGTCTTTTATTATGCATGATGGGCAGAGTTTGCATTTCTGCAGCTCTAGTCTTGAAAGCAGAAATTCAAGTAATGTAAAGTACTGTTAGAGACCAGGATCAGAGAAGCAGATTCAATTAACTGGTATTTTTGGCATTTCTGTATCAAATACCAGCTTCATTTTTTATGTTAATAAAATTGTTGTTTCATTTTATTCATGTTTTGGCATTTATGTTGATATGGATAATTTGTCTCAAATTGTTATGTATCTCTGCTCTTATGAATTAAACTCTGATTTCTGAGTAACCATTACTCAGAAATCTGTCTTATAACACTGATTTATTAAATAGTAATGTGTTGTGAATTTCTTCCACATGTTATTGTTTAATTATTAGTTTGGCTGATATGATAATCGATATCATTTTTGTGAATTTCTTCCGGAGTGTTGTTGATTTATTATTTTAGTCGAATGGTCTCAATAGAATGTGTTTTGGTACTCACAAATGTGAACTAATTGAATTTCTTCATTAGTTTGACATTAATTAAAAACCAGATATATTTTAATTCTCATCACTTAATTATCTTGCTCTTAGTTGGGTTAGATTTTCATCTACCTGATTGAGATAGGATTTAGATTAGTTTATTTTTGCTTGCATTAGAGAATAAGTTTGCAATTAGATTAAATTTACATTCTTTTAAGTCCTCTTCTCAAAGAGGCAAAGTCTTAGTTGTGGTTTGGCTGAACCCAAATCGGCTTAAGGGTCATTCTCTTGCCTGATCAGCAAGAAGAATTGATCTGATATCCCTGTCTATTGGTAGTTAATGATATATCGTAAACCAATAGCGATAGGGAAAATGTAACTGGACCTAGTTAAACCAGTCGGAGCCACTATCATAAACGGAAAAGGAGCTGCATTAAGGTCCGGACCGGGTGGTTATCCCCCAATGTTGTAGCAGCGATTTTCGAGGCTTCAACATTTTTGGCGCTAGAAGGAGGGCCTGAAACTTGTTGTCTGTTGGAGTCTTTTTAATTCTAACATTTCATTTTTATTACAATGGCTCCTTTAAAACTTCCAATTTGGAGTTGTATACATGGACGTGCATCTTCCAATACTCCACCTGAAGTGGTAAGACTCTTGTCTCAGGTAAAATTCAATGGTAAGAGAAATTCTTCTGCTTTTAATCATGTCCTTCAATTTATTCAAAATGTTTCAAATTATGATTTTCAAGGGATTAATGAAGGCATTTTATGCAGAATTTTTACTCTCACATTTGTGGCAAAATCCAGAAGCTGGTGTAGAACTCTTCCAGTTGCTTCAATCCACAGCTGGAATCAATTTGTTACAATTTTCATTTGTAAATTTGACGGCTATGATTATGAACAGGTATGTGAAGAAATTGAATATTTACGAAGGTTTGAAAATGAGTCTGTTAATGATTTTAATATTCGATTTCATTTAAATTGCTTAAGATTTAAAGACGAAGATAAACCTACGGAAGAAGAATCATTAGATTGGTTTGAATATGTTTGTTCTCTTCCACCCATTCCCAATCCATATGAAATTAATTCAAGCTTTGTTCCATCCCATTACAATATAAATGAGAATCCCAATTTGGATGTGCAAATAAATTGTGATGAAGTGGTTTCAAAAAGCTTGGAAAATATTTCTAATCAAATGCAAGAAGACAACAACAGCAATTTTAGAGAAAGAACTGCTTTGGAATCTGAAAATTACTCTGCGGTCAATTCAGAAAATCAGATCGCAAATAAACAAGTACAAGCAGCAATCGAAGTAAATAATAAAATACAAACTGCTGTACAAATTTCTGAATTCCTCCATGATGAGCAAATGCCGAAATCACAGCAGCAAAGCAGCCTTCTTCAAGAAAGCATGAGCATACAAAGGAATGATTTAGAATCTGAAATTTACAATGAGCATAATGCACAAGAGTTCTCAAAGAGAGACAGTTTTAAATGCATTGTTTCAGGTTCACATTTTTCCCTTTATCCTGATATTTTTAATGATGGTAATTTTTCCCCTCTTGATATTAATGATATTTCAGAAAATACAGAGGCCGATCTAAATGAATTACTATCAAGTTTTTATCAAGATAGAGAAACAATTAACGATCATTCTTTTGCCATTAATGAACATGAAATTCTTGTTCCTCCTTGTTTGGATATATTGGATGAGATTGAAGGGAATTCTAGAGAATCTTGTGAGATCATTTATGATGATTACTCTGATATTGAAGATGTTGATTTCAATTTTTCTCAAAAGAATCCTCATGATAAAATTCAAATAACATCTGAGAATGAAGAACGCTTCAATTTAGAAATTATCCCAACCAATCCTCATTTTAGAGCAGCAAATTATCTTCATGATTTCATTATTCGAGAAAACTTTCCAATTTATTATTCATATCGTGATCAAGCTCTCATTCCTACTCATAATCATAATTCATTTTCTAATTCACAAGTTGGAATTCAAAATTACTCAAATTCCATAATTCTGGCCAATCCTTGTGAAAATGAAATTATTTCAAAACGATCCCAATTGTGTTGTAACATTAGTTGTAAAAATAGTGATTTCATTTTAGTTTTTCTTTCACAGTTATTTTGTTTAAAATTAGATTTATTTTTTGATTTTATTTTGCAAAATTTTCACACTTTTCGCTGGCATATTGAACACCTTACTATAAAACACTCAATTGATGCATTGCCCGATTGGGAAATTGAAGTTTCATATTATAATCATGAGCATCAAAAGATATTAATATTTCAATTTCAATCAATGCTAATGTTTCATCAAAAGCTTCTATTTTTTCAAAGGCAATGTCGACAAGAGAATGTATTTTTGCAATCTGGCCAGCAATTCAATTTAATTAATAATTTTCCATTTCATTTGAAAGATTTCCATCCATTTTTCATTAATTCATTTGAAAAATATTTGGAAATTTTTCTCTCAAAGGAGATTGTTAATAATTTAACATTTGTACATAATACTAACAATTCTTTCCAGGCCTTTGAATTTAAAAGCTCATCTTCACAATTTGGCCTGTTATCTCTTCCTTTGAACATTTTCCAATTTTTAATAGAAATCCATCCAGATTTCTATGATCCAATTGGTATTCGATTAGAAAGGAAATTTCAAGAGAAAGAGATTTTAATTAAGTTGCTAACAATAACTGTACATTCTGATTTCAGATTTATTTTCCTCAGTTTAGTTAGATTTGTATTTTTATTACTAACATTTGAACTGTACATACATGCAACAATTAAAATGAGAAAATGGCTACACTGGAAATATGACTATACCTAGTCATTTTCATGTATATGGTTAGAATAGGAGTAGAATTAATTTAGTTTGTTTGTTTTGTATAGTTAATTGGTTTTAACAGTTTTGTAGATTAAAAAATAAAACAAAGCAATCAGCCTTCTCATGCATGTTCACTGAAACATTTTCTCCTTATCAGAAAGTTTTAATTCTTGCTTTCCTTTTTAAATTTCTTGCATCAATACCTCTACTCTGCTTATTTTGAATAATGTCTTGATTAAATTCAATTGAGGTTGCACTTGGCATCGATCGCCTCAAAGCCACTTTTCTTCATTTCGAGATTTCCTTCTAAGATTTTCTTTTGGAATTTATATGATAAAGTTTGAAGATGTAAGAGCTTCATGATCTCATTATCCCATGAAATGTATGACTGTCTATGATAAGCTTAATTCCGACTCAATCATTAGTAGTCAGTCTAACCTTTCACGATAATCATATGAAGTTAATATTATCTTCCTCGGAATTTGCTAAAGTTGACCTTAAGGATGTCAATTTTGCTGAGTGCACACATTCAAATCTGTTTTGATATTTTTCTACAATTAGTGGCTTTATTCCATTCTAATCTTTAGTTTATTATTTGATGTTGTAATACATTCATTCACTAAAGACATTATTGAACAGTCGCTATAACAATACGGATTCTTCTCAAGTTATTCAGAATAAGCAGAGATAATAAATTGTTGTTTCAATTCAAAAGGAGAGTCTATTTTTATATTTATTTCTGGTAAATTTTATGTTTTATGAACATGAATGATTGATTTCATTCAGGCTGATTGCACACTTAGATTTAGAATAAATAAGAGATGAGTTTGAACAAAGTTAGAATTTTGATAAATCGAAAGAAGAATTGGAAGATTCATGAGGTAAATCTACAGACAATTTTCTTCCAGGTATGTATTTACAAGTTCATTTTCATCTATTATTAGTTTATCTTTTACTTAGTTTATTTTTAATTCTTGTTCTGTTTTATTTGCAGGTTTTCATTTGTTTTCAAAACTTGAAGTAAGCAGCAAATCCATTTCAAGTTCGCAACAGGTTCAGGGAAATTTTATTTTTTGATTCATTAGAATTTCAGCATTCTTTAACTTTGCTTTCATTCATTTAAAAAATCCAATTGAAATTAAAAAGAGTATCGCAAGATTCATATCAGAAATTCTCCAACTTGATTTTCATATTTCCGATGCAAGATCTCTGACGTGTTACATCATTCAATTTTTCATAAAATATCAAATCACATATCGCATTGGAATAAATTGAAAGGTTTGTTTTTCATTACAAAAGTTCTGATGCAATGAAATGGATAACAAACGCACATATCGCATTAGGCATAAGGTTAATTCTTCCATTCAAAAAACTCCAATGCGATAAAAACTTAATCGCAATCGCAAATTGGTAAAGTCATACAACAATTGGTTCATATCACAATTGATTAAAATGTCAACTTTTTAAAAGTTCCGATGCGATGAAGTCTAATCGCAATCGCATTTCGGCAGAGTTCTATGACAGTTGATTCGTTCATTTCAAAAGTTCCGATGCGATCAACCCAATCGGCAATCGAAAATCGGAGAAACCTCATTTTGATATATCCATTTGCAAAAACTCCGATGCGATGAAGTTCAAATCGCAATCGCAAATTATTAAATTAGTCAAGGACTAATTTTGAAAGACCTCCGATGCAACAAGTCTAATCGCAAATCGCAAATCGGGAGGAAAATTGAATACATCCTTGTGTGCTCATTTTAAAAATTGTGATGCAATAATTCATCACCAATTGCTTATCGCTATCGCTTTTTATTAATCGCCAAATGCTCATTGCTCATCGATTTTCACTAATTTCCGATTGTTCATCGCTTATCATTCTTCGCTCATCACCGATTATTATAAAAATCGCATCGCTGCTATCACAATTGTTTTAATTTCAATTCCCTTGAACACAAAGCATTTCGTTTTTACATTTTACTGCTTGCTTTAAATTAAATAAAATAAATAATGATTTTGGGTTATAGAATTTTGGTTAGTTTGCCTTCTTCATATTTTTAATATCAAACTACAAGAAGAAGTCAGCTAGTATTGGAGAAATTGATACCTTCAGGTAAGATCAAATGCAATCATCCAATGGTAAGATTCATGTACCCACTTTCATTAATTTCCATTTCATTACTTTAGTTTCAGTTTTGTTTTTCAAAATTATGTTGATATTTGAATCTGTTTTGCAGCTCATCATAAAATCTTTCAAACATCTGCCAAATCATATTTTGGAAGCCCTATGCTCTTTTCCTGGTTTTATTTTCAAGAAGCAACGATAGTCTTCATTGAAACAACTACACTAGGAAGTTTCTGAACCTTTAATATATTTCTTTAAAGCATTTCTTTTATTAGAAAATGATTAAGATAATGCTTTGAAAACGACAAGATTGACATCAAACAGAAATTTTTCATTGTGGCTGAATTTTATCATCACTGCTATCTGAAACCTAAAGCATTTACAACCTTGCAAGGTATAAGTTTTGGATCTCGACATAAGAAGAAATGATTACATGATTATTTTATTTTACTTCATGTTGTTGAGACATTGATATAAGCATTTTTTTGTTAGAGTTTGTATTTCAAAGCTTGGATTTTTCTTTTCCACTTTTTGCTTCATTTTAATTTTGTTTGCTGATTTCTTTTCTCACTTTAGTTTAAGAATTCTTTTCCTTTGGTTTTCAATTTTGATTTTGGTAACTTTGTCATGTTTTATATGGAAGGCTTTTTATTACTTAACAATGGTTGGCATACATAGGAAAAATTGTTAATAGTCTCCTATTAGCTTTTTCTTAAAATCTCTTAGCAAAATTTGTTTTTCTTATTATAAAGGTAGACATACTTAAGGAAGAGATTATAAAACAAGAGAATTTGACGAAGTATCGTGAAATATGAGAAATTTCTTTTTCATCAAAATTGTAATTATTTTGAGATTTCAATACTTTATTAAGATCTTTCAAAATTCTATTATCAGTCAAGAAAAGTTATTTTTAACCAAGTAAAGACACTTCACAGCAAAGCACTTTTAACTCTGAAATTGTCATTCTAAACTCTTAAGGAGTCAATGATTCTCCCTGTTCAAAAAAGTTTTATTTTTCTAGAGTGTAATCCAAAAATATATTTAAAACTTAAAAGATAAGAGGTCTCATCACGAGCCTGCTTACCATGATCATAGGGGAAAAATAGGCTGACATTACCAACACTGCTAAACAAACCAGGGTAATGGCTTATAATTTCAAACAAGTGTAAGACAAGGGGTCTCATCACGAGCCAGCTTGTTCAGTCCAATTATAACCAGTGAATGGCATTGTCAACTATCTGGCTACCAAACCAGGACAATGGCTTTTAAGAAAAAAATAAAATAAAAAATAAGCATATATAAATGGATTTATCTCTAGGTCAATAATTCTTAAATAGATAGGATTCTGAATCATTGATGATTAAAAGGTAACCCTGTCGAGACTATAGATGTTTGCTGGCAGCAGTGGCTCTACCTGTGACAAATGAGTACACTTTAAAAGCTCGGCTGTAAAGTGACCCATGCTTTATCTCTAGAACTAATTAAGGACTGATATAGAGTTATGAGATATTTTAATTTATGAGGAATTTCAAGAAAATTACAGTAAGATGATTGTTGCTTTTATTCAGATTAATGAACCTAGTCAAACATTCCAAAAATAATTTTCTCTTTTTTAATTATTTTTACTTTAATTTTAGGAAAATTTCATTTTTATCAAATAGAGATAACTGTTTCTTCCAGTGAATCGCCAATTGTTGTACGGTACAACAACCCCCCATTTTTAACTTGTTCACATCAAATAATGGGGACCCTTTTTATAAAAAATTTAACTAAACACCTTTTATGATTTTATTAAGTCAATTATCTTACGATTTTGTTAATTTTTCATTTTCTTTAGATTCTTGTTTTGATTGCTTGGTTGAAATCGATTTTTTATAAGCTTCCTATTGACGCTTGTTTCGTCTCATTTGGTCAACCGGTTTGTAAATAGCACTCCTTTGAAGTCTAATCAATTATGTTAGCTGGGTTAAAAAATTGCGGATTTTAATAATGCATTTAGTTTAAATATTAACCCCTAGATTAATTATTACTAACAATTTTTATTTTTACTTATACATCCAAATCATAAAGCATCGGGATTTTAGTCATTTATTCCAATTTTCCAATTTTCAAATAAATTTCTAATCTCGAAAAAATCCAAAATGTCAAAATGGTTGTTTTAGGTAAATCATCATTTTAGATAAATTCGTAGTCTAATTTAACATCTCTAAAATAAGATCAAAAAACAAAAAAATTAATTTTTAAACATAAAATTTTGAATTAATTAAATTAATTATTATATTAAATATAATTAATTTAAATTAATTAAAATTTTATATTAAAAACAAATATATAAAAAACAAAAAATTAAATTAAATTTTTGCATAAAACACATCGCATCGGAAATATTCATGCGAACATCCTTTTAAAAACCCCAATGCAATGATTTTTCCCGATGCGATTGAGGCTCATTAGTTTCATCCGATGCGATTGAGTTCATTACCTCCGATCCGATTAAGCTTGTCAGCCCCGATGCGATTGAGCTCATTACTTCCAATCCGATTGAGTCACATTGAACTTATGCGATGCGATGAGGTCAATGTTCAAATCTTCCGATGCGATTAAGTCAATGTTCAAAACTTCCGATCCGATTGAGTCACGAGGAGCAACTGAATTTCCAGAATTATATCAGGTTTGACTTATCAACTTTGGAGGCTCATAGATTGAGTTTTACTTGGCCAAATGAGGCCCAGGACGGCTCATTGGAAAGAGAAAATCAAGGAGAATATTTCTGAGGAGGTTTCACTAATAGATTTGGTCATTTATTGAGTCAAAAATCAGGCAGAAGATCAAGCTCCGAATTTCTAAAAAATAAATCAATTTTCTGAGCTTTGTTTTCTTCATTTTTATTTGTCCAACCTCTTCTAATTATAGATTCATGCATCAATAATATCCTTGATTAATTAAAATCATTATGAGTATCAATAAGAAGCTCAAATTTCATTTTTATTTATTTAAATAGAATTTGATTGGATTTGTTTTAATGATAGAAATAATATTTGGATTTTATTTTTGCTTCTTAAATGATTTTTAATTTCTTTTTGCAGGAAAAACAGTAGAAGAGATATTGAAGAAAAATATTTCAATCAATGAGAAGACTCCAACAATTAAATATTGGAATTTTTGAACAATTAAAGTTGGATTGGGCAGATTTTTCTTCAAACAAACTCTCTTCTAAAAATAGTTTTGGGAAGATTATAAATTGCAGATTGCAAAATGTAAATGAGGAGCTCTCCTCTGCAATTCCAGACTTCTAGAAGCATTTCTGTAATAGGAATTTAGAATTGTAGATGGGGAGGAGAGAAAGTTTTAGATCTGAACATTATTGAGGGTTTATGCTTTATGTCTTTTATTATGCATGATGGGCAGAGTTTGCATTTCTGCAGCTCTAGTCTTGAAAGCAGAAATTCAAGTAATGTAAAGTACTGTTAGAGACCAGGATCAGAGAAGCAGATTCAATTAACTGGTATTTTTGGCATTTCTGTATCAAATAACAGTTTCATTTTTATGTTAATAAAATTGTTGTTTCATTTTATTCATGTTTTGGCATTTCTGTTGATATGGATAATTTGTCTCAAATTGTTAAGTATCTCTGCTCTTATGAATTAAACTCTGATTTCTGAGTAACCATTACTCAGAAATTTGTCTTATAACACTGATTTATTAAATAGTAATGTGTTGTGAATTTCTTTCACATGTTATCGTTTAATTATTAGTTTGACTGATATGATAATCGATATCATTTTTGTGAATTTCTTCCGGAGTGTTGTTGATTTATTATTTTAGTCAAATGGTCTCAATAGAATGTGTTTGGTACTCACAAATGTGAGCTAATTGAATTTCTTCGTTAGCTTAACATTAATTTAAAACCAGACATATTTTAATTCTCATTATTTAATCATCTTGCTCTTAGTTGGGTTTAGATTTTCATCTACCTAATTGAGATAGGATTTAGATTAGTTTCTTTTTTCTTGCATTATAGAATAAGTTTGCAATTAGATTAAATTTACATTCTTTTAAGTCCTCTTCTCAAAGAGGCAAAGTCTTAGTTGTGGTTTGGCTGAACCCAAATCAGCTTAAGGGTCATTCTCTTGCCTGATCAGCAAGAAGAATTGATCTGATATCCCTGTCTATTGGTAGTTAATGATATATTGTAAACCAATAGCGATAGGGAGAAGGTAACTGGACCTAGTTAAACCAGTCGGAGCCACTATCATAAACGGAAAAGGAGCTGCATTAAGGTCCGGACCGGGTGGTTATCCCCCAATGTTGTAGCAGCGATTTTCGAGGCTTCAACAGGGTCATAAAAGGGTTGACTTGCAATTCAATATCCAAAGCTTTCAAATGGGCTAGTCGTCTAAATCAGAGGATCTCTTAAGATGATAGTAATGGGATGAAATGATAAGGAAATGAAGGTGAATGACAAGGAAACATTCCAAGCTGACCACTTAGGAGCAAATCTAGGGACAGGGAATGCCTTAACCGTCTATGATCAAACTCCTAATGAGGTTAACACTTCAGACAATAGAAAACATTCAAGGTGGACACAATGTGAAGCCTAAGATCAGAGAAATACCTTTAACGCTCTCTTATTTTGACATTCAACTTAAGGGATCTTAGAAAGGAAAACTATTGGAAAAGGACCCTAGTGAGAAAGAACTAACTCTAAATCTCCCAGTTTCTCAATTCTTTCAGTTAAAACCAGACAAGAACATCTAAAAATAGACTCTAAATTCATACATCAGCAAGCATGGATAAAACCAACTACTATACTGGTTAAATTATCCTGAGTTTGTTCTTAGATTACACAATTAGCAGAAAACATAAAAGATAAGAAGAGAAGGTAGCATTAGGGTACTTCAGAGTAGTAAATCCTAAGCTAGATTATTGATTCTTATCAAAGAAATGAAATGTGATGCATAATAGAGGGGAAAACAATAAAATATATAACACTTCACCACTGATTTAGATCAGGATCCAATGAACATGCTTGTCATATTAAAGAGCGACACTAGTCACATACATCATTGTCCAACAACTTGAATAAGTCTGAAATCATCTCCCAGCCTATTTTACAGCGTATACACACAGAACTCTATCTCGATGAAACAACTTACAATCCACGGTTAACCAACATTTATAATGCATTTCTGAAGAGTTCTTATAGTTTAAAGAGTGACTGTAGAGGTAGATAGAACTTAAATGCATCATTAAAACAGAGGGAGAAGTGTTCTTGTAGCCCATTCTATCTTAATATCCCTGTATTGACTTTTAGTACTCTTTGGATGAACTATGGGTCTTCAACATGCTAATAATTACTTCAGAGGTATGTTTCTAAGGTACTTTCTGGCTGTTTTGTACTCTGTTTGTACTCTGGGATAAGTAAGGTAGATAAATGACTTTCAGGCCTTCCATACTTTATAACTAATGTTCTGGAAATCTTAGGACTTTTTTGAGGGTGGTGATCTTCACGAGAACTTAATGGAGAATAAAATCATTATGGGAACTTGTCCTTTCTTGGGAAAGAACATTCTGTTGATGTGAAAATGCTGATATGGCTTGTTTCATGTGCTTTAGGCCTCATTAGCCTTCTGGATCATTATAAGGATCTTCAATATGTATCTTTGTCCTTTAAACACTGGATTATAGCATTTAATCTTCAACAGTAGGCTTTAATCCCTTAAATCTCTCACTGATACTCTTTGTTGCTTCTCTTCTATCTTGTCTGTGGATAAACAGGTTTCAATGGTGCCGAAAGGTTTGAAACAGAGTTAATAACTCTGATTTGGGTAAAAAAATGCTTTGAACCCTTTCTAGATGTCTCTCCTGCTATCTCTGGCTCTAAAAAATGGCATTCTACGTCCTGTATTACCTTGTCTGTGATATTGAGACAGAGGATGATTTTTACCATTTGTAACCCTGCAAAAAGATGATAAACATGTTAATAAATCCATAGGGAATGGGGGGCGTTGATGTAGAGGCTGATGGAGATGGTGGCACAGTGATGGAGCTGGTGGATGCAGTGGAAAAACGGTTGAAAATTGATGCGTAATGGTGAAAAAATGATCTGATGGAGGTCTGGTGCGAGGAGGATTCTGGACCGTCCGATTAGACTGATAGATGGTGATCAACGGTCAAGATTCACTGGTGAAGTTGTTTAGACTGAATCAAGTGGAAAAAATAACTTTTAGTGTTAAAACACAAAAGTTTAATGTTTGGGCGAATACAAAGGAAAAAGGCTAAAATGAAAGAGATCGGGGGCATTTGGTGGTGGGACCAGGAGGGAGGAGGAAGATTGAATGTGGAATGTCAGATCACTGGAAGAGATCAATGGTGGAGATCTTCCGATGAAGTCCTTTGGAAGGTATGATGAAAGTAATATGGATGAAGACGCAATGTAATGTGGGCCGTTTATCTAGATCAAATGAACGGTCGAGATCAAATGAAGAATTATATCAGTGAGGGGTGGTTTTAACAAAAACCTGGTGGTTTCACGCAGCTTTGGAGTGGTTTTGAAATTTTTCCAAAAAAACGCGATATGCCTCACTGCCTGACACGTGTCCTCCCAAAACCGCTTTTATCGCGTGATTTTGAAACATTAAACCTCAGACGCGAAAATTACGTGATATGCATTCTCAGCCATTGGATGAAAGGCAGAGAGATCTGACTGTGGGAATGAGAGCGCGATATGGAAAGATGCACGGGTGGTAAGGTGGGAAGGGCCAATAGCGGATTAAATCCTGACCATTGTCTCTATCGGAATGAACGACTAAGATTTAATTGCATCGGAGAAAGGTAGGGGGCGAAGACTCCGAGGTTTTGATTTTGTGATTTAGCACGAATCGTTGGATCAGAGGGGAGATCAACGGTTGAGATTTGATCGGAGGGGAAATGATGGAGGGCACATGAGCAGAGCACAATTGAATCTGGGTTGTTGGTTCTTGTGGATTTAACGGTTTAGATTAAATCGGCGGAGTGATGATGTTGGGCGCAGGAGGGGAGTGCAAAGGTGTTTCAGCCGTCAGATCTGTATGGATGGATGGTCGGGATTAGATCAGGGATCGCAAATCGGAGGATACAATGGGATGGTGCTTAAGACTTTTATGATGGGCGATCATGCGAGGGCCGTCAGATTATGAAAGAGATCAATAGTGGATACACAATCAGAGGGGTAATGAAGAGAGGTGATGGGGCACGATACGATTAACACTGACTGTCAGATCTGGAAAGATCGACGGTGGAGATTGCAACGGAGGTCGACAGAGCAAAAGCTCATCACATCGGAAAAATATAAGTAACAAAGGAAAAGGTGATAATGAAAGCTTTAATTGTGATTGTGCGATGGGGCTTAGCGCCTGGTCCTGGGCACGGGTCACATGCGGAAATGGGGCTAAGGGCTAAGCCGAAAGGGGCTTAAAGCCTCAATGAAAAAAGGGTGTTTTTAAGCCAAAATCAATGTTTTTTAAGGAATTTCTTGGCTTTCGATAAAGGGGAAAAGGGTGTTTTAAAACTGTAAAAGGGATTTTTAGTGGCTTAAAAGGATTTTGGTGGATTTTTAGAGGGATATGGAGGTTCTAAAAAGGAAAAGGAGGCTTAATGAAAATGAAGGGAAATGAGTGAAAATGGGCAATTACAGAGGCCTTTTGAAGCATTATTTTTCTCAAAACAGTAGGTTTCTTCAATGGAAACAGCAATGAAAGTCCTTTAAAGGATAGAAGGCACATGGAGGCTTCAAGAATGATAGTTTTTCAAAGGAAATGTATCTCTTGAAGACTCAGAAACATATTTAGCCACCTATTTGCTTAACAAAAATTTATAGGTGGCTAACACTAAGTACACCTTTAGCAAGTGGTTTAATCATGAGATTAGGATTAGGTTTCTTGATTTGAAGTGGTTAGGAAACTTAAGGAGGTATGGTTGGTGTTTGACTAGAATATTCAGTCTCTTTACCAGTTACAGGATTCTTAGTTCCATGGAATTGAGACCGTGTTGCAACCATAACCATAGACATCATTAAAATATTTGTCGATGAATTGGAAGATGATCCAATCATTTTACTATCTTGAATGGGAAATTGATCCTTCAAGAAAACAGGTGTGGGTGAACATTTGACAAATTCGGATACCTCGGACCGATGTGGACACTCTTTAGTGTAGTGATCCTTGTCACATATAAGACATGGATAACGAGGTTTCCACTTTTCATCAGTTGGTTTGTTTTTTGTGTTTTCTCTTTAGGAGATGTATTTTGTTTATTTTATTCTTTCCTTTCTTCTTATTTCCGATTTTAGCTTTAGTCATGGACAAATATACAACATGAATGTTGGAAGAAGTTTCAAGGGAAGAATCTCCTTTAGGAGAATATGGTAAAGTTATTATGGGAGAAGTAGGTTTGGATGACTTCTTATTACTCTTGTTAGCACTAACAGTACCAATTACACTATCTGCAGAATGACAACCAAAAGGATTTGTAGTTATATGACCTGGGCGTGGCAAGTTAGGAATTTTTTCGTATAAAGTACCAGACTGTGTGTATACATGGTCTAGTTACTGTGCTTGAGATATGACTTGTTCTTATGTAGCAACGCCTCCCTTAGATATGTCTTCATTGATCTTTAGAAGTGATGATTTGATGAACCATTCTGCCAAGATTTGATCCAGAATGAAAAATTTCACTAAACACCATCTACATATCCATTCATGTATGTGATCTGAAATGTATGTAGACATACTCTATTTTAATGAAGTTAAGAGTTCTGTGCCATTGTCGTAACGAACTGGAAACTGAAAGTGAGTTAATAAATTTGTTGCTAACACATTGAAATTATTGAAAGAGCCACGTGGTACTTCAATATACCACTTTGTAGCTAAGCCTACCAATGTTATTTGAAAAAGCCTCCATCGAATAGAATCATTGATCAAAGAGTTGGATGCGTACCAAAGATGATAATTCATAACATGATTTGAGGGGTCTTCTCCTGATTTTTGTTCAAACTTAGGTATGTCACTAGGAAACTTATTAGGAATTGGCGGCAAAAACGGAAGATAGTAAATAGGATTGTTCGTGAGGTGCGAAAAATATGGCAATTCTAAAGTTGTAATGAATTGTAATTAACGATTAGGGTCTTGTTGAGTAAACTGATAACCTTGAGGAACGATACCAGTACTCAAAAGAGGATATCCAGGGTAGCCTGGAATAGCTTATGCAGATAGGATTCAAATACCTCTGGGGTATCTAGGGTTATCCATACCAAAATGAGGTTGAAATGGTATCTGATACATATAACCAGGGTATCGTTGACTTTGGTAGACTGGATTTTGTCCTATGGATCCATATTGAAACTTCCCTTGATACGGTTGATTAACAAACTGAATTGTAGCTATAGCAGGTTTTCCTGCAGAGGTTTGAATAGTAGACTGAACCACGGGTCCAAGTGTATGAGCAGTGACTTATGGGATTTGTTGTGATATAATTGTTGTCGTTGTTTGAAGGCTTGTAGCAATAGGGACTTGGGAAAATTCTAGGGATAGGTGTACTTGGTTGTTGAATAGAATTTTTCATAGCAGATTGGACAAGAGTTACTTGGACCAGCTTGCTAACTACTAGGTACATATACCTGAGGTAAAATTTGAAGTGTAGGTTGGGCATGTTGCTAGACTTGGGTATAACCAAATTGACTAGTTGATTGACGAGGTTGGTTATAAGGTTCTTGCATATTAGGTTTCAAATTTTGTTGGTTCAACAACGGGTTCCACACTGTGTTAACTCTGGGATAAGGAGCTCCCATTAGAGGTTGTGGTGCGTAAGGTTGGCCACAAATAGTTTGAGGTATTATAATGTAAGTTTGATAATTTGCTGGATAATTTCGAGTAAATGGTTGACCTCCTAGAAAGGATTTTTTCTCTTGATAAAACTATTTCCCCGAAGGAGGTTGATGTCCTTGGCATAGGGTGTTTCCGTTGAAGAGGTTGTGGCCATGGAATAGGGTACTGCCCTTGAAGCGATTGTGACCCTGGTATAGGGCACTTCCCTTGAAGAGGTTGCCCTTGAGGAGTATACTGCCCCCCAGGTGGTAAATTGCTACCTTGAGGGTCAGGTGAAGGAATATTTCTAGACATCATATAGACTTGTTCCATTGTCAAATTATTGGTATCAAATTCATTAAGCCCAATTGAATGTGTAAGTTTTTCAGAAGAGGGAGATTCTCTTGAGAAAGTACCAGAGAGAGACTGGTATCCAGTAGGAATTGATGGAACACCATACAAAAAAACTTATGGCGATGAATATAACATGGATGACTCACCGTACATGTTTGATTAAGGCATGTAAATACCTCTGGGTATGGAGTAAAAAGGAATGTGGCGTGGTGAATAATTGAGACTAGTATTATGTAGAAAGTTGGTCAACTAATAATACCAAGGTTTCAGTTTAAAAGGGTTGTAATGGTAAATCAATTCACTATGCCTTAGATCTAAATATTCTTGATGCGAAGGAATTGCAATATCTTCTTCCGTGTCAGTAATATCTTCGATACTAATCAGGCTAGGAGGAAGGTTCTCAGTGATGCAAAAATTCACTCGAGGTGAATGAGGATGACCAGGGGCTCGGGCTATGAACTATGAAGTTGACTCATATGAGGTAGATTTTGTCTTAGGCTCAGATATTTCGGGTTCAATAAGTTGACTATATGAGAATTCACCGATTACAGACTCGACTGTAATTAATTTCAAAATTTCTGGTTGTTCTTCTGTCTGAGGTTGATTTACTTGGTAATTGGGATGTATTATTACTGATGTTTCCTCTTGTTCAATAGATGTGGTTCCTGATTTTTGACCTCTTTCATATTTAAGCTTTTCTAATTGACTTGGTGTATACTCAGGGGATTTCCCCTGAATTCTACGAGAGGGTCTCAGTAATTCAACCACGATTAATGTTTAACACACGAAATCAAAAAATGTTTCAAAAAAATAGACCTAAGGCCTCTTAGAAAACAAGCGATTTGAACACACACCTACAAAATCTAAGAGGCAAACCACACACAAACAATATGTTTCCACAGTAAAAAAAACTAGTTGGTGATGAGTACTCCCACTAGAAATTTGAGTAAAAAAATTGGGAGATAAGTTGAAAATACGAGTTGAAAAAGTATTTTTTTTCTTTTTTCCCTCTAAAATTTGATGATGTCATCAAATCTTATTTTATTATCTCCACTATTATTTTATAATTTCCTTAGGAGGCCCATTTTAGACCTCGAACTTCCCCTAATGATTCATGAATTCTCTTATTGGACCAACATTTCCATCCACAAGATCTTCACTCAATGAACCTGTCGGATATCATGTGTGTTTGTGGCATACTAACAAACACCCTTAATTTGACTACATGTCATAAAATACCTCTAAAAATCACATTATTTAACCCCCCTACCAATACAAACCCAAAACACATTCCCAATGAAAAAAAACCCTACTTTCACTAGATATTGTAGATATCCATTTTTTTACTAAATTTTTTTATACCCCTTTATGTGTAAAAAAATAGGTGAATTTTTAACCAAATGGGTGAATATTTTTTTCATAAAATCTCCAAAAAATAGCCAATTGGCGAAATTTTGCACCTAAAGTTTTCCCTAACACTCATGTAACCATCCTAGTCTTTTTTTTTTTCCACACTCATGTGCCTCTCTCACACTCTAGCTCATTCATATCAAGTGCCATCTCTAACATAGATTTTCATAAAAAAGAAAAGATAAATAAAATATCACAAGCACATAAATAAACCCAAATCATGCAAAATTTATAGAAGAAAGAATATATTTGGCTCATCCATTATGAGTTATGTCCATGGAGAAATGTATATGCCCTTTTAAAATATCATAGGAAATCAATTTTACACTATCCTCCTCCCATTTACCATTCCATCCCAATGACCCAAATACATCCTACAATGGATTCATCATTCCTTTCAATAGGCTACAGATGAAAATACCATGGGACAAACCATGGGTTACTAACACCTCAAACCCATAAATCACCAATGGTAAGTTGAATCTATGATTGAGTCAATTTTAGTGGAACTATCCTAACAAATTGGAGATTTGGGTTTTCGTTCACTATTGGAAAACACAAGTGTGAGAAAATAATATTGGGTTTTTCTAAAACATATTTAAAAAATAATTTAGTGAGAGTTTTACATTTTCAACAATCTTGACAGAGCGTGGTGAAGGAAAAAACTTCATTCTAGTGTCATTTTACTCTTTAGGAGTCAATGTTCTATAAAAGAAAAAAATGGTTGTAAAGATTATGAGGATTATGGGGTTAGATGTTTTCAAAAAAATAGTGGGGTTTGTTATTTGTTATAATCATTTACATATAGTGTATGTTATTGATATTATCCAAGAACCAATTATTATGTCTCATTAATCATGTTTCCACCTCTATTTGGTCAATCACAAAGGTGGAAAATTTTCAATTTTCTCAACCTCATCTTTAATAATGAATAAGGATAATTTGAAAACATGAAGGGATTCAAATGGAATTTATTGCAAGACATTACTGTATATCCAAATAAAAAATTCTCATGTTATCCTCCATTTCAAATAAAGCATGGAATAATTATTATGTGCACTTATAGTTAAATTTCATTCATGTTATATGATTTTATTACTAATTTCTATATCCCAACAGCTATCGATAATGTATCTAAATAATAAAAATATATAGGTTCTAGTTTCTATTGCTTGATAATTGTGATGACTTGATTGAAAGTGGAGTTTATTTTTTTCCTATTCCAAATATGGATTATGTTGATAACATCCCACCACTAGGTTTAGATACAAAGTCTTAGGATATTAACCTTTATAAAATTTGTCGAAAAATAATTTTATACTATGTACTTTAAAATAATTTTATTCTCTATAATAATGTATTTTAATTGGAATTATTTATATGGTTCCCAATTATCTATACTTATATTTCCAAATTGTATGATTGTATTTATATATGCCATTCAAATTACCGTGATTACATATTAATTATGAAGAATCATAACCCAGAATTTGATTTTTGAGAGAGTCTAAAGAACCTATTTGTAGAAGGTGAAATCATGACTAATATTCCCATCATTTCTCCTAGGTCACATAGTTGGTCACAAGCATTACATGGTATCTCTATCCTTGGATCTTCGTTTGTCATGGTTTTGGTTCATCCTTAAACCCACACTCCATTGAAGTCCATTTGCTAGGCCGCACACTGTCAATATCACAGTTGGTCACAAGCATTACAGAGTATCTCTATCCTTGGATCTTCGTTCATCACGGTTATGGGTTAACTACACAAAACCCTTCTCTTCAGTGCCTCTTCATATTCAACGAAGGCTTCTCAGGAGGGAACTTCACGCAATGGGGACCATTGCTTCTTAAGGAGGGAGGAATGATCCGAATGGAAAATGGCATCAACCCATGGTATTCATCTACCCATGTTATCCATCCACCCATGGAATTTACCCATGGTATTGTAAATGGCATCAACCCATGGTATTCATCTACCCATGTTATCCATCCACCCATGGAATTTACCCATGGTATTGTAAATGGCATCAACCCATGGTATTCATCCACCCTTGATATTTATTGACCCATGGTATTTTAAGTGACCCATGGTATGTATCCACACATGGTATTCATCCACATATGGGATTTACCCATGGTATTGGCCTATGGTATCTACACATAGTATTGTAACTCAAAAAAGGCTATAAATAACAAGCCTTATTTTGTAAAAAGACAAATTGTCTACCACATTGTAGCTTCTAGAGTTATTCTCTGTTTTAATAAAACAAGTTTCTTTGTGTTCTTTTTTTTTTCTGGCATTCTAATTTTGCAGATATTGTTAGATCTATTTAAACTTTTTAGATCTTGGGGGCCTCCCCCCAAGATCCGGATCAGGAATAGTATTTATCTTGCTGGAAATTTTAATGTTTTTAGAATACTAACCCAAATTAAAGAGATGCTAATAAAACATGTAAATCATATATTTCAAGTTTTAGATGTTAATTGTGGGAAATATAAATATAGTGGTGTTGATGAACAAAAACGATTGAAATCAACAATGGGGAGATCACCCATTCAAGGCACCAAACTAAGCCCTTATATATTTAGAATGGTGATTCCAATTGGTTCAATTAGGCTTAGTTACCCCCTCACTTTCCCTACTGAATTGTGGTATTCCTAATTACTTATCAATAAGAAGAGATATATCAAATTACCCTCTTGTAGCTAGATTGAAAGAAAGTAATCCTTAAGCTAACTCAAGAGATCATCCAAGCCACCAATGTGGTTGCTCTTGCATAAGGATACTTCTAAAACTGAAAAATAATTTTAAATATAAATCTAAATTCAAGCCTACTTCCTAATGTGAAGAAAACAAAGCAAACTAGTCTAACTCGATACATATGATATAGCTACCAAATACCAAGTGAAAATATTTAAAGGTGATGGGGATTTAACATGATTTTGATGTTGAATATCAATATGTCGAATCAGTTCTAACAGCTAGTAGCATAAGTGAAATACATGCTCCCTTTAAATATTTAAAACAATTAAATACGATTCATTCAAACATGGAAATAGTTCACATAATTTCAATGAAAAATAAATAAATTTAGAATGGAAAATTTATGAGTAAATAGTTACTTAGAAACTGGCTTCAAATGAAAGATAAAATCAAGAATAAATAGAATATCTATAGAACTATTACATCATATATTTTATCTAGTAGACAAGAATTCACATATTAAACAAGAGTGAAAAACATGGAATAATTAGCACAAATCTACCATTATAATAATAAGATTTGTATTGACAAATAATATTATTGAATATAAATAAAATCCTAAATATCATGATTGTTTTAAAATGAATCTGTTCAACAATCCTCCCAAGACATTGATCTTTTCCACTTGAGAAAAGAGCAATAGTGCAATATCTGTTTCAAAGACAAAGATTGGGTCTTGAAAGAAAAAACCCAAAAATCAGAATTAAGTATTTCTCTCAACCTATAGCCATAAATTATTTCATAGTAGTGTTTAGCATCTCTTATTTGAATAAAAGAGGAACCCTTTATCCTTCTTCTACAACATATTTATGATTACAAAAGGAATCTCCCAAAATGGAGAGTTGTTGAAAGAATGGCTGAGATATTTGATTTTAGTTGGAAAGAATCAATTTCTCCTCTTTGTTGGTGCAATTCCATTTCTCCAAGATCCCTTTGCCTCACACTCTCCAATAAGTTCTACAAAAAACCAATCAAAAATTAAAATTTAAACCAATTAAAATGGAGAAAAACTCAAATTTCTAAAATTTTGAAAAATGACTTGACCAATCTAATTATAATTTAATAAATTTAAAGTAAAATTCTAGTTTCTCATTGCTTCTCTTTGGAGATATTATCTAGAAAAATTGTTAATCTAATATGAATTTTCAACAACAAGAAAATTTAGACCAATGAAGAATTTTCAAAACAAATTTAGGAAATTAATTTTTGATGCAAATTCAGATCTATTATTTCCAGTAATTTTTGAAAATGTTTAACGAAAAAAATATAGTCATGCAACCACTTTGATATTATTCTCCATCAAACAAGTTTTTGAACGAGCCCTCATTTTCTCAATTTCATTGAGTATATCTCAAGATATAACCCGTTAAAGTTTGGGTTCCAAAATTGAATTAATTTTGTTATGTAGGTAGTTTATTAATGTTCAATATATATAAATTAATAAATAAATAAAACTAGATAATACAAAAAAAAATAATAATAAAACAAAATTTAAATAATAGAACATAACCAATATTAAAATAATAAATAAAATGGATCATGGCAATTAACGGAGGAGTTTATGTTGGATAAAGGAATAGAGGAGGGAGTTAGTGGAGACCACTGAGTGGAGTGTGGACCCTCCACCACTTCAAGGTTCTTTTGATCAACCCATTAAGCCCCCTTTTATATTATAATGTGTATTGAATGCATATTCCTCCTTGCCCTTTGTGCTTCTCCCATATGAATTCCCTTCAAATATCCCCACGTCAGCTCGGGTCTTAGTCAAACGAAGTGATTTCATTTCTGAACCGAATGAAATTCCAAGCGATAAGCTTCGGGGATGATGTCATGTTTTTTTATTATTATAAATATTATATAATAAATGTATTATTTATAACTTGGTTATATATATATATATATATATATATATATATATATATATATTTTGAATTTAGTGGTTTTTTAATAAATATTAAGAAAATAAAAAAATTAATTAATGAAATAATTAAACATAATATCTACAGATTAAGTAACTTAAGTAATTAAATTATAATTAACATAAATTAGTCAAAAGTAATTAAATTGATTAATTAATTAATTATATTTACATATTTTATATTAATTAAGTTAATAAAATAAAATTATTGTTGTTGGAGATTTCCATAATAGAACTGTAAGTCATAACGATGTGAAATTTGAACCGTTGGAAAACTATGACAAAAAACATGGAATGGAACCATAAAAACAAAAATATGAAAAGAAGAAAAAGTGAAAATACCACAAAATAAATCAAACCAAAGAATTTTAAAAGTGGTGTTAGCAAAATTCATATGGAGGGCCCCATAATAAGTTTGAAAAATTATGGGCAATGTTGTAGCCACAACAATTGGAAATACACAAGGATGAATGAGTTATCTCAGGTTGATAATAGGAATAAATTTCGCAAAGATTGAATTAAAAGCTATCAAAATTTTGTTGCACGTTATACCATTTCGAAGGGTTGCTGATAAGAAGAATAAAGGTATATATGTTCATAAATATGAAAGTACTTGAATGCCCAATCTAACAAAATGAATCCAAATGTAAGGAATAATTATTATCATTTTAAATACTTCCTCTACAATTGGGTAGGAAATATAGATAGTATCACTTAAGGATTAGTAAGCATCTATTAGATATAAAATTACCTCTTTTTCTAGAAATCACTTCATTGCAACAGGCCTGTTCAATACCCGAACAAAGTTGTCTTCATACCACGTATGCATTGACTCGCTTCCAACGAGTTTTTTTAGTACCCTAATGGGTTTTTATACAATTCCATCCATATCTACTTCCAACACTCTTATGTGTCACCCTTTTAATGAACTTTGTTTAGAAAATTGATTTTAGCAATTCAGTGAAGAGAGCAGAGTTGTATTAGAGGTTTTCTATTTAACAAAATAAATGTGATATTAGTTAAAATTGAGCCCACTAGACTAATCTTCATCTAACAATGTGGAGGTTTTCTAGTTTTTAAATGTGGATGGGTATGTGAGGGACTCAAAACAAAGATTGTAGAAACTTTGTTCCTTTATAAGGGTAAACTTATACCACTTGAACCAAATATCATTGTTCTCCATAATTGATGGTGGATGTAGGAGAAAGTGAAAACTTGATAAAAATGATCTTTAGATCAAGGAAATCATATTGAAGAGGTAGAGTAAATATTTCCCCATGTAAACCAACTAATATTATTTAGGAGATATCCCCTCATATAGATTTTGAGAGTATCAAAAAATCCATTCCAAAAGCAAAAATGAAATCAACACACTTTAAAATTACAAATGATGAAAGAAAATGAAAACCCAAAAGAAGAGGTAAATGAAAATTCATGATCGAAATAAAACTCCAACAAGACCACTCATGAAAATAATTCTCAACAAAAGTGAATATAATGAAAGAATATGTGTTTTCACTTAGGTTGATATTTTGTTAATTTGTGTCTCGCAAAGTCATAACTAGTTGATCCAGGTGGATATTGGTGGCCACCCACCTATTCCACTTGGCCCCCCACCATTGTCTCTTTTAGTTTTTTAGTTTCGGCATAACTTACTATTTTTAGCAGTTTTTCGGGTCTTGAACTTCCGGAGCCGTTTTGAGGCCCTAAACGACGTTTTTTGGGTATCAAAGAAAGAGCGAATTTGATCATCAAATTTGTCTCGAAAGTTGTATTCCTCGGATAGAGCTTTCTAATGATGTATCATGTGTGTCAAACGGAGATAGTATGCCAAAGTTATGTCCCTGGGAAGTTGAAACACCAATTTACCCAAACGGGGCCCATAGTTTTGGCGCTTCATCTCAGAGGGTTAGGTTTTTGGGATGTTTAGGGTTCTCCATTGTTTCTCAATAATAAATAGGCCCTCGAGCCTCATTGTAAAGCAGTTCAGAGGCCTGTAGCCGCCACATCTCTTCTCAGAGATAGCTACCAGTGCCCTAGCTAGTTTTTTTTCCATTCTGTCTGTAAGCAAATTTCAGTTCTTTGATATTAATGAAATGAAGTGTTATTTCCGCTGCATCTCTGTATTTATGTTTATATGTTTATTTTGTTGCGTTCCTGCATAAATCCGGATCAGTGGTATCAGAGCGGTCTGCTTTTTCTCGATCCTTCTTTGCATGTCCCCAACGAGGTCGGGGTATAAGGAGCTAGGGCTTGATCTGGTGGAACCTTTGCAGGATCAGCCTCGCAAACCTCGACGGACGCCCATGGGGGACGAAAAGAAAGATGAGGGAGCAGGAGATCCTATCAAAATATTGCTCGAGGAGGCCCTCGAAAAACAAAGGAACGCGATGATGGATAGCTTTGCTCAGATCCTTCAACGGCTGCCCACCGGCGGCGCATCTGCATCCAGTGGCCACTCTGGAGTTGCGACTCCCTTTAAGGTACAAGTAAATTTTGACATTCCCATATTTGAGGGTCAAATAGACGCAGATGCCGTAGATAGATGGTTGAATCTATTAGAAGGATATTTCTCTGTTCATGACTTTTCAGACCGGGAGAAGATTGTTTTTGCACTCCTCAAAGCTACCCCCCATGTTAAGGACTGGTGGGAAACCTACTGTGAGAACAAGGACCAGACAGAACCCTCTCTGTTCTCGGTTGTACCAACTTGGAATTCTTTCCGAGACGCCGTCAAGGAACAGTACTATCCCGTGGGGAGCTATGAGGACAAGTACATACAATGGACCACGCTGCGACAACAAAGGGATCAAGATGTGCATGAGCTGACGAATCTGTTCCATACCATGCGCACAAAGTTGGGTATCAAAGATTCAGAGAAACATCTGGTGCTAAAGTATCGCAGCTGTCTGCACAAATACATTCAGGAGGAAATGGAGTTCCTTGACATCTCCTCGCTTGGTACGGCATACCGGTATGCTGCCAAGATTGAGCAGAAATTCAAGCAGAAGAAGCGAGACTTTGGATTTGTGAATCAAAAGCAAGGGAAAGGTGCTTCCAAACCGCAGAACAAAGGACCGAGCCAAGGCATGGCGGCTAAAGACAACTCATCGAAGCCACAAGAAAAGAACAGCACCGCAAAACCAAAGAAGGACACGGGAAAGTGGTGTGAGTTCCATAAGAGCTCCACTCACAACACAAGTGAGTGTCGGGCCAAGCAGTCGCTAGTGGCCGAGATGAGGGCTTCTGAGTCAGATGCATGCTCTGACTCCGAATCAGAACCTGAAAAGGCGAATGAAAAAGGGAAACAGATTATTGATGCAGAGCCCAACGCCATTGTTGCCACTGCAAAGATCCAAAAGGAGGAACCGGAAGATCCAGAGGAGGAGGAACGTCTCTTCCACTCCCAGATGTGGGTAAAGGGCTCCCCGGTACAGTTCATTGTCGACAATGGGAGCCAAAAGAACCTCATTTCAGCAGACGCCGTGAAGCGGTTGGGCTTGCCAACCACAACTCACCCACATCCATACACCATCGGGTGGCTTCACCAAGGACGAGATCTCCGCGTCAGCCAGCAGTGTCGCCTTCCCTATAGCATCAAGCCCTTCACGGATGAAGTATTATGTGATGTTGCTCCTATTGATGTTTCTGATGTATTATTAGGACAACCATACTTGTGGAAGCGTCATGCTGTGTATGAGTCTCGACCTCGTGCTGTTATTATTACTTTGGGAAATAAGTTGTACGGGATACCAGAGGTACCACCTCCTACGACTATCTCTTTGGTTACTGCAAAACAATGTAGTAAGCTCATTTCCCAAACCAGGAAATTCGTTTTCCTGATGATCCGCCCCCAGGGCAAGAAGAAGACTGTGGCCACGACCTCCAGACAGGGCCCCTCTGCACGGCAACAACAAATGGATAAGGTCGTGGAGGAGTACGGGGACATCTTCACCTCACCCACAGGGGTTCCTCTGCACTGCCAGGTCAAGCACCCGATTGATCTGACCCCAGGTGGGCCACTACCCAATGGACCGATCTATCGACGCTCTGTTCTGGAAAATGATGAAATCAAAAGGCAGATTCAGGAGCTGTTGCAGAAAGGTCACATCAGACCAATTTCATCGCCCTGTGGGAGCCCGATCGTGTTGGTACAGAAGAAGGATGGGACATGGAGACTCTGTATTGACTATCGGGCGCTGAACAAGATCATTGTCCGGAATAGGTACCCAATCCCATGGATTGATGACCTTTTGGACCAGCTCCAAGGTGCAAAATATTTCAGTAAGATCGACCTGAAGTCTGGGTATCACCAGGTACCAATTGAACCCTCTGATGTGTGGAAGACTGCCTTCAAAGCTAAGGAAGGCCTTTTTGAATGGCTGGTCATGCCTTTCGGGTTGACAAATGCTCCCACAACCTTCATGAGGATGATGGACGACATCTTGCGGCCATTCACCAACTCATTCATAGTGGTGTACTTGGATGACATTCTGATCTTTAGCAAGACTTGGGAAGAGCACCTTCATCACATCTGACAAGTCCTCCAAACACTACGGCAACACAAGTTGTGTGCCAATTTGGAGAAGTGCACGTTTGGCATGACCCAGGTTCAATATCTGGGATACATTATTGATGAAAGGGGGGTGCATGTGGATCTAGCCAAGATCCAAGTCATTCGAGATTGGCCAGCCCTGACTACTATAACAGAGCTTCGCAGCTTTCTGGGTCTTGCTAATTTCTACTGTAGATTCGTGTTTGAATTCTCTCATATCACTTGGCCCTTGAGTCAAGTCACCAAAGGAGGAGCGAGAGCAAAATTCTTTTGGTTGGAACCTCAACAGAAGGAGTTCAAAGAATCGAAAAATCGCCTCTGTTCTGCCCCAATGCTCACCTTACCAGACTTGCAGCAACCGTTTGAGATCGAGACAGATGCCTCTGACTATGCTATTGGGGCAGTTCTTACTCAACAGGGACATCCAGTGGCATATCATAGTGAGACATTGTCTGAGACAGTTCGCAAGTATCCCACCTATGACAAAGAAATGTATTCCATTGTGCAAGCCTGTCGACAATGGAAGCATTACATTTTGGGGAAAGAAACAATCATCCACACAGACCACCGGCCCCTGCAGTTCATACAGACACAAGGGAAGTTGCAGAATGATCGCCATCAGAAGTGGTCCACATATCTGCAACAGTTTCATTTGAACATCAAGTACAAGAAGGGTAGCACCAAGAATGTTGCAGACTGCCTCAGCCGACCACCGATCGTGGCGCTCACCACCGTGCTCAACTCTTGTGGGCACGAGACTTCTGATTGGCCGCTTCTCTATGAGAGTGACCCCGAATTCGGCCACACTTACAAGGCACTCTTGGGGGGCACACAAGTTCCAAATTTTCACCTCCAAGATGCACTTTTATGTCACCTGGGACACCTTTGTGTTCCTTCAAGCGAGCGTGCCAAGATGATATGGGAAGCACACTACGGTCGAGTCGCTGGGCATTTCGGGGTCGAGAAAACAGTAGCAATACTACAGAAGTATTTCTATTGGCCGAACCTTCGAAAGGATGTCGAGAAGCACATCAGATCCTGCACTGCTTGTGCCATTGCCAAACCGACCATCAAAAAGCAAGGCCTATATACTCCACTACCTACCCCTAGTCGACCATGGGAATCCATCTCCATGGATTACATGTCGGGCCTGCCTTCTACTAAGAATGGAAATGACTGTGTTTTCGTGGTTGTTGACAGATTCTCGAAGATGGCCATCATGGCGGCCTGTAAGAAGAATATCACAGCAGAAGCCACTGCTAAACTCTTCTTTGAACGAGTGTGGGTGCACTTTGGGATCCCACGGTCTATCATATCAGATCGAGATAGCAGGTTCCTCAGCACATTTTGGTCCAGCCTCTGGTCGATGTTGGATACCAAGCTCACCAAGTCCACAGCTTTCCATCCCCAAACAGATGGCCGGACAGAGGTCGTCAACAGAATGATTGTACACATTCTGCGCATGTACAATTCAAAGCATCCACGCACATGGGACGAGAGCCTCCCTTATGTAAAACATAGTTATAATCGGGCTCTCCACAGTTCAATCGGCCATAGCCCCTTTCAGGTGGGCTTGGGATTCCAGCCACTATGTCCCATTGACGTAGCCATGCCATTTGCAGCTGCTCAGGCCGATTCAACGCACGTCCAGTCTGAAGTTGACAAAGCAAGTAGCTTCATCGAGCGCATTCAACACATCCGCCAACAGGTTCATGATATATTGGACAGAGCCAATGCGAAGTACAAGCAGTGCCATGATCAACACCGGGTGCCACACAACTTCCAGGTGGGCGACAAAGTATGGCTGCATTTGCAGAAGGAGCGCCTCACTGGACCTCACCGCAAGCTTCGCCCGCTCTGATACGGGCCGTACACCATCACCAAGGCTGTAGGTAACAATGCCTTCGAGCTTAGTATTCCACCATTCCTTGGTCTGCACCCAGTCTTCAATGTGGATCGCCTTCGTCCTTACTTCCACCTCTACTGGACACCTCGGACATTGCAGAACAACTCACACCAACAGAGTTAAACCCAGACTGCATGGAACAGGCCACCACAGATTGTATCATGGACATGCAAATCAAGAACACTCGTCAACAGCAGATCCAACTGTATCGGGTTGTCAAAGCTGGCCAACTTCTGCACCAAGGAAAGTGGTTCACCGGGGACCAAGTTCAGCAGAAATTTCCTCATCTCATGGAGGAACTTAACGCAATGGGGACCATTGCTTCCTAAGGGGGGAGGAATGATCCAGGTGGATATTGGTGGCCACCCGCCTATTCCACTTGGGCCCCCACCATTGTCTTTTTCAGTTTTTCCGTTTTGGCATAACTTACTATTTTTAGTAGTTTTCGGGTCCTGAACTTCCGGAGCCGTTTTGAGGCCCTAAACGACGTTTTTTGGGTACGAAAGCGCCAGCGAATTTTCTGATAAAATTCGTCCCGACAGCTGTAGTCCTCGGATGGAGCTTTCTAATGATGTATCATATGCGTCAAACGGAGATAGTATGCCAAAGTTACGTCCCTGGGAAGTTGAAACACCAATTTACCCAAACGGGGCCCATAGTTTTGGCGCTTCATCTCCTAGAGTTAGGTTTTTGGGATGTTTAGGGTTCTCCATTGTTTCTCAATAATAAATAGGCCCTCGAGCCTCATTGTAACTCAGTTCAGAGGCCTGTAGCCGCCACATCTCTTCTCAGAGATAGCTACCAGTGCCCTAGCTAGTTTTATTTCCATTCTGTCTGTAAGCAAATTTCAGGTCTTTGATATTAATGAAATGAAGTGTTATTTCTGCTGCATCTCTGTATTTATGGTTATGTGTTTATTCTGTTGCGTTCCTGCATAAATCCGGATCACTAGTTAGGCTTTTATTAAAAATATAAGGATTTTAAAACTAGGGAGCAACTATGGATAAAGGATGAAGTTGCATTCAATGTCTCTTATTTTAGGAAATATCTTGCTTCAAAATAAATCTTGAAGAATAAAGAACAAGATACTAAATGAAAAGAAGGTAAAGTAAAGAGACTCTCTGATAGTACATGTTTTCCATTTAATCATGATCATGACTCTTTTTTGTTTCAGAAGGGATGGGAAGTAAACTGAAGGGTTTTTATGCAATTTTTCCAGCAACATCAAACCTTCAGTGTAACTTGTAAGGACCTGTAAAAATAGAGCTTAAATTATATAATACTAAAACAAAACTGAAACTAAATTAAAATGAAAAAATAATAGAGGATGAAAATAAGCATATGAAATTTACCTTGAAGGATTTTGTTGAGGTTTACCTAAGAGATCTTGACTTCCTCCAAATTCCTTTTTTACGAAGAAACTTCCTTTTATGATTAAAATCAAATAATATAAAGACATTCCAACTCTATCAAAGTGCACATTCCTATGATCATCAAATTTATTGACTTTAAAACTTTAGTGAGTGTTAGGTCATAAAGGAATAGTTCATATTCAAAGAATCAAGAATAAATAAAAATCATCAGAAATAAAGATGAAAATGAAAACCTACCAAAATTTATTTTGCTTTATATTGGAACTGTGATTATCCTTTGTGTCATTCTTGATTTGAATCATGTCCTTTGTATGTGCAGGCTATATGAAAGCATTCTGATTTTATATTAGCCCCAAAATTTTCTTAAAATCCCATGGAATCAAGCCAAAATCCCAACCTATATATATATATATATATAATCACAAGAGAATCTCTAAATCTCATATATATGGGCACCCAACCATAATACCTCCACATCAAAACTGTCAGATAGGAAATTGCAACACGACACGTGGTGTGTAAATGGAGAAGACATGCATAAAAATGATTTTCCACATTAATATGATATTGGTCGGGGGTGAAAGTGGCACGGTGTTATTTGAAGGGGTTATGATTTTGCATCATCATGGCCAATTACATCAGCCTAGGAGCTAAAGACTAGGAGGAACTAACTTGACGTGTTTGAGAAATGGTTGGGGTGACTAGATCCAGAAGGATGTTGAAGGGAAGAATATGTGTTCCAATGAAAAGGAATATGAGGGTATGTGAACATCACTTGGGTGAGCTCAGTCATTCTGGGAACAAAATCTTGAAGGAAAAATAAGAATGTACATTAGAAGTTTCAGGGAAGGTAGTCGATATTATGTGGAAAGTGGAGCCTACAAGAGCCAAATAAGGCACTGGAGCATAAGCGCGATAGTGACCTACAAGCTAAGGTGTGATGATGAGTTTTTATAACTCTTTCGAATGAATGAGTGTAGGTAAATTATGGGGAAGGAGGGTCAGGATGATGTGGAATGGAGAATGATAATAGGATCGAATAAAAAGTGTCGTGAGTCAATTATAAATACAGGAGGGATGGTTAAGCCATCATGACAATGAGAGCCAAAAAGAAAAAATGGAAAACTCAAGGAAAAATCTGGGGTGATCAGATACGAGATGACATATAAAGGAAAAAATGTGAGGATCAAATAAGAGTGCTTGTATGTGGGAATGAATACCTTAGAAACATGTTCGCTGGCCATCACGTCGCACCCCTCAGGACAGCTAACTAATCATTAATGTGTAAGTCATTTGTACATATATTTTTGTAAGGGACGAGCTTAAACATTTCAAAGAAATATCATTTGACTTTTTTTCATATTCATATTGAACTAATAATAATCAATTACATTATCTCAAAAGAATTTTCTAATTTTTTTTTCACTACTAGAAATGAAAGGTTTTGCATGATTCAACATCCTTCTTTTATTCATATTGAAACAATAATAAATCGATTATATTATTTTCAAACACTTATTTATCTTTTTTAATGTTTGCGACAACAACCTACAACTTATTGTCTGATTCAATATCCTTAATTAGGGAATGCATTTCTTTCCTTAAATATGTAAGAACTTATTTTTAGTATTATATAAATAGTTATTTGAGTCATGACATGTAATGTCCACAATCAATATTTTTGCTAAGGCAAATTTTCAATTTTGCAATTTTGGCAAATAATAAATATTCTTAGATAAATAAAATTAGGAGAAATTAGTTGTGGAGGTATTAAATAAATTTTCGAGAAAAGGAAATGGTTGGGACTTAGGAAAATAATAAAAGTTAAAGTGAACATAAGTTGTGGAGGTCATTGTTAGCATAAATTCTTAACACAAGTGTGTGAAAAGAGCTCACTTTAGCTGCATGTGACAAAAAACCCTAACAAAAAATATGGCTTCTTAACTTCTTTAGATCTTCAATCGATAGTTAAAACAAATGTTGCAAAACACCTGATCTATGCAGTAAAATAAGTTAAACAGTGAAAATAAATAAGAATTTCTCCATGCATCCAATAGACAAGACAAGATATAAAGAATTTGAATATATTGTAACACTTGGGAAGGGAACAAATAACAGTGTTACGAGTCCTCCTCAATGGGATGGTTTCTTCGCTGTCCTCAACACTTCAAATCTACGAGTTTCTCTCTCTCAATGGTGTAGAAAACCCAAAATGTGTTGAACTCTATGGGTGCTCAAGAAGAACAGAAAGTAGTATTAGTAATGAGAATGATCAAAGGACAACAATGAAAGTGATCAAAGTGAAGAATGAATGGAAAACTCTAATATTTATAACAAAATATTGAGTTATCCTCGATAATGTAGAATAATAAAATATTATCAACCAAGATCTAGATCTAATAGCTTGGAATATTTTATTATATTTTGTTGGAGGGAAAAAGTATTTAAATTGGTTAAATACATTTATTTAGAAATAATAAACAAATAAATGATTTATTTATCATTTCAAGAATGTGGTTAGGGAATAATTAACAAATAATTATTTGTTTAATTATTTCTAGGTGATTTAGTCAAATTTAATAAGGAATAATAACTAAAAAATGATTTAATTAATTATTCCTAGAGTAAAATAAGAAAAATAATTATTTATCTAATTATTTCTCATAATTGGGTTAAATATGACCAGGAATATTATTAAACAATGGTTTAATTAGTTATTCCTAGAGGAAAATCAAATAAATAGGGATTTATTTAATTATTCCTCATGGGGTTTCTTGTTTTAACGAGAAATAACTTAATAAAATATGGTTTATTAAATTATTTCTTATAGTGAAAATAATATTACTATGGAAAAATTGGTCTTACATGGTGTACTTCAATCTATCTAATTGTAAATGGTTAGATGACCAAATTTTGGTGTAACAAATTGCCCCCCAATGTGCAAGCATTAGGAGCTAATCCTATGACCAAAGTACGTTGTATGAACACAATAACTAGACACCAAAGGGGAGTCAGAGAGAGAAATATACATAGATGGAGAGAAGAGAGAGAGGGAAATAACCCAAGGGGCAAGACCACAAATTATATAAGTCTCCTTTAATTTTTGGGTCCCTATTCTCAATGAGGTGGGGGGGCATACCTATGCCTGCCGAGATGACAAAGTACAAAGAATAATGGTGCGCCCGACAAAAAAATATTTTGAACTACACTAATATTTTATCTTCCAATGGGGTGAGTCAGTTGTAGGTCTCCTAAGTTAGAATCCCATAGAGGTCCCTTGAAATTGAGAAATAAAGTACATGATAAATAGTACATGAGAATGGCATAAAATGGGCCAATCAAAAATATAATGGATCCCACATACATACTGCACCTGGAACAATAGCCAGGACTGAATATAATAAATCTGAGTACATGAGACATAATAAAAAACAAAGAAGCCTTGATAAAAATGAAAGGTCTCTAAAAATATGAATGGATCATTTGAATGATACATGCGTGATATGGGTGCTGCAAGTGGATGGAACAAAACACATCAAATTTGCGGACTTGCATCTGAGGCTGTAGCATAATCTTAGGTCATCCAAGCATGTGGGGGGCTACGCGAAGGGCCACCTCATCATGAGGTCTGAAACATCTCACACACACCTGGGAAACACTGGTACAATCTGTTGAATCACCAAAACATCAAGTATACAAACCTCAATCATGCAATAGTGAGATAAAGCTGAGAAGATGAGAAAAAATCAAGTCAAAGGGCAATGAAGAGTCCCTTTGCTTGATCTGAGGCACCAAACAAGAATGGAAGATGGAACCAAGGTAAACTGCCCTCTAGACATGTCTTCTGGAATGAATGCGCTGATGTTGATAAAAGGAGGTCCGCCATAGGTGAGGCAATGAGGAATTCTCAACTAAGGCACGAGAGATCATATTAAAGTGACTAATGGACTCACACAAGGGATGGTGATTGAATAGGGGACATTGAGTAGTGAACGGATGACTTCCCTTGTCAGAGCATAAAAATCATTGATGACCTAGCAACGGTTGGGTCAACTCCATAGGAGATGGGGGACAGTATGACTGGATGCTAAAATGGGGGACACGAGAAACATGCAAGGAAAAAATGGATGGAATATTGTATCAGGAGGCAAAGTTACTTGGGACAGACTTCATTGATGCAATGGTGATTCAACTCTGATGCTCTAAACAAGGGTGCTTTGATGATGCTACCACACAGAATAGGCCTAGTGGGGACAGTAAAAACATGAGAAAAAGATGGTTTCTCATGACGAAAATAGACACACATGTTGAAAATTATGAAGGAAAAGTGGTTCCCCAAGTACAAGGAGCACCAGTGAGGAAAGACGATTTTAAGAGGTGGCAAAGTGGCCCTTCTTGGAAATATGGCTTCCTGGTGACGTGTCAAATTACCAAAAACGAAAGGATATCCATTATATTGCTCGGTGGGAGCTTTCCAACGGTGTTGATAGTTCATCAAACCGACCTATAGTTTGGTTACAATTGGAAAAGGAACATTTAGGGTTTTTATTTTAATAAGTCGATTTCCCTCCAATTCATTCATTTTCTAGTGGAGTTCAGGTGAATGCGGAGAGGAGGAGAAGGCCCTAAATCTTGCACCAATCATAGCAGACAAACCGACTGTTATAATCAAGATCCTTCAATTGCAGGTAGGTAGCCTATCCTTACTCTACTTTTTTAGCAGTTGAGTATTTCATATTAGGTACCTGGTGTTAGCTCCTTGTAATCAGCAAGATTGGCAAAGTCTGAAAGTAGGGAGAAACATCATTTCAAACACACTGGGATTCTAGGATCTAGCCCTCTTGAATATGGAGTGGGATCTCTCCAATAAGTGCAAAGATGGATTTGTCTTTGAACTTTTAGGTAATGATACTAAGCTAGTTATGAAGGCCGAGGGTTTTGTTTTTTTTTTGGATGGTTGAGCATGATTATGGCTTGAGTGGAAAGTTCTAAATTCAAATAGTTTTCAAAGGTGAGAAGTTTCAAGCACATAGAACAAGCTTTGGCCAAAAAGATAGATAATTGCAGGTTTTAGTCCATTGGGCTATGGAGTCATAATAGGGTTTTAATTGAAACAATCAGGTTCAAGAGTGGTCTATGGGGAAAGTAATATATGTCTAAGGATCTCTTCAAAGTTGATTTATGGAATGAAATGATACACAAAGGAGGGGAATTAAACAAATGAAGAACAAAGAGTAGCCCAGGATATGGTAAGTACTTTGAAACTAGTTAGCCTTTGACAAACACTTAAGAATAACATAAAATCAATCCAGGATCTGGTAAGCACTTTGAAACTAGCCAGCCTTTGATATAATTTCAAAATAAAAACATTTAAACATAAGGGAAACACAAATGATAACAAAGAATGGTCTAAGATTTGGTAAGTACTTTGAAACTAGCCAGCTTTCAACACATTCCCAGGGAAACTTTCAGTCAGTATTTTGGGATAAAACTAGGACCAGGGCTCACAATATCTTCCTTAGTTCATATCTACTTAACATGAAATGAAAATAACTTTCAAGAATAAAAATTAGCTAAACAGGAGGATGAGGGAATGCTAGCATTCCTACTGCTTGAACTAAATTAAATCATTCGTAAATAACACAAATTGGAAGAAAACATTTAGATAGAGCTTATCAGTCAGAGAAGGGTACTGATATACAATAAATCCTAACTTTATGCTTGCTGTTCTTTATCAGAGAAGATGGAAAAAGTGAAAACAGAAATAAAACAACGATTTACAATAAGAAAAACATCACCGTCGACATAGACCAGGATCCCATACAGCTTGTATTGATGCCTCAAACCAGTTACAACTTTAATTCCAGTGTTTCAGGTCAGCAATCAGCTTCATTCAACTCTTGTAAGAAAAATGCATTATTACCAGCAACTGAATTAATGGAGTAAGGGCCGAGCCATAAGTTGTCAAATTTTCCATGCTTTCCCTTGTCTTCCCTCCTTGAGTCCCACTTTGAAACTTTGTCCTCAACATTAAAATTTCTGGCCTATGTTCTTCTATCAAAAAGCTTTTTAATGTTGTCATGCTTCTGTAATGCTTTTTCATAAACATCCTCTCTGGTTTGCTGAAGGTGAATAGTCTGATTTATCCTTCTGATCATGTCATTATCTTCAGAATGAACCTCTTGAATTAACCTCATAACTAGCACACCAAGGCTGGTAAGAAAGATTGCATCAGTGCCATACACAAGCTGGTAGGGTGACATACCAATAGATTTCTTCAAAGTCAATCTGTCAGCCCAAAGTGCATGCACAAGCTTTGTGTGCAAAAACTTCTTGTTGTCCTCCAACAACTTCTTGATTATGTTCACTAAACTCTTGTTTGAGGATTCTGCAAGTCCATTACCTTGAGGGTAATAGGCCGTGGAATGACCCAATGTTATCTGATATTTGTGACAGAACTAAACCATCTTCTTTGATCCAAATGCTCTTGCATAATCAGTGATGATCTTGGTAGGACAGCCAAATCTAGAGAGGATATTTTTCTCCATGAATTTTATAATAACAGAATCATTTTCTTGTCTACAAGGAATGGCTTCTATCCATTTAGTGAAGTAGTCTGTGGTAGTGAGAATCCATATATGCTGAGCTTAATATGATGGATGGATTTCACCTATGAATTCAAGTCCCCACTGTTGAAATGGGGCTTCAATAGTGATTAGATGCAATGGTAGGGGTAGCAGCTTTATTTTTCCTTCAAAAAGTTGAAATTTATGACAGGCAATTATCATCTTGTGTATATCAATAAAATGAGTAGGCCAATAGTAACCAACCCTCAAGACTTTGTTGGTTGTTGTCTTCTAGTATAAATGGCCTCCACACTCTCCTTCATGGAACTCGTACTTAACCTTCTCTGCATCATACTCAGGCAAAAATTTAAGAAATACACCACTTGCATTTTTCCAATAAAGACATTTATCTATAATGAAATAGTTTACATCTTTAAATTTCAAAAACCGTGCCTTTGATTTTGTCAAACCAGGAGGTGTATTCAAATTAAGCAAAACATAAAGAGAATCAGCATACCAAGTGGAATTCATAAAATGGTCTTCAACAATGGGTGTTGAGATTTCTTCTTGATCATCTAAAGCATTAATCATATTAATATCAAGAACTTCAAAATTGGATTCAGCCATCAACCTAGCTAGACCTTGGCCTTTGATGATTTTAGTGGGTTTTATCTCTAAATCATATTCAAGAATAATAGAAATCCACTTACCTCTCTTACCATCTGGGTCCTGTGTTAGCATATCTTTGACAACTGAATTTGGGACAAAGGTAATGATGTGTGATTGCAAGATGTATAATCTAAAGTCTTTCAAAGCCTTAACCAAAGCAAAGGCTTGCTTTTCCATAATGTTATACTTCAAAGGGGCATCTCTCAAAGCCTTGCTGAAGAATGCAATAGGCTGCTCTTGTCCTTGTGGATTTTTCTGTAAAAGGACAACAACTATTGTATGTTATGATGCAAATGAAAAAATATAAAAATATTTGAAAAATTAGGACTTATTAGAACCAGTGTTTTGGTTAATGCTTGTTTCACCAGTTCAAAGGACTTCTTTGCTTCCACATTCCATTTTACCCCTTGCTCATTCTTCAGCATGTTTGTAATATTTCTAGGGAGCTCGGCCAAGTTGGGAATGAACCTTCTCAAAAATTTAATCTTTCCAATGAAATATTGCAACTCCTTGATGTTTCGAGCATGAGATATTTGTAGTATGGCCTCAATCCTCTTTGGATCTATCTTAATACCATCTTCTGAAATAATTTTCCTAAGAAGCTTACCTTCTTGGAGACCGAAAAGTGTTTTCTTAGGGTTCAAAGATATACAAAACTTCCTACATCTCTCGAAGATTGTTCTTAAATGTGCTAAGTGCTCTTCATCTGTCTTTGAAAAAACAGTAACATCATCAAGGTATATAATGATGAAGTAGCCCAGTTCTTCGGAGAATTCTATTTCCATGGCTCTCTTAAAGGTTGCTCCAGCATTCATTAGACCAAAGGGCATTTTAACATACATGAAAGTGCCCCATGGTGTAGTAAAAGTTGTCTTTAATTGATCATCAGGGTGAACTAAGATCTGATTGTACCTTGAATAGCCATCAAGCAAAGAAATTCTTTTATACCCTACCACCCTATGTAAAATATGATCCATTTTGGGCAAAGGGTAGTTGTATTTCAATGAAGCTTTGTTTAAGTCTCTAAAGTCTATACAAAGCCTGATCTCTCCAGTTTTCTTCCTAACTGACACCAGATTAGACACCCACTCATAATATCTAATAGAGACAATAATACCAACTTCATACATTTTCTTGATTTCCTTCTCAACCAATGGCAAATGAACAGGGTTTATTCTGCACAACTTCTGTTTGAATGGTTTTTGGTTTTCCTTGAGAGGGATTTTGTGCTGTATTATTTCAGTGTCATAGGACTTAAGATCTTCGTAGCTCCATGCAAAAACATCAGAAAATTCTTTAAACATCTCTATGTATTTGAGTTTAATGTGAGCTGGTAAAGTCTTAGACAACTTAATCATCATAGGTTTAAGTTTACTGACTATATTACATTCTTCCACTTCAGTCTCTACAGGCTCCATTTTTGGGTTCTTGGCCACATCGTTAAAATCAAACAACTCTTCTAAAGGGGCCAGACCCTTGGGAAAACTCTGATCTTTGGACTGCAGGGTTTCTAAATCCTCTATTTCTAACTCAGCAGTAACCTCTGTTTTTTTTTCCAAGTTTTCTAGACAGTAGATTAATATTGGCAATCTCAGGAGATGGTTCTTCTTCACCAAGGAAATTCTCTTCACTGCAGTATGTATCATAATCTGAATCCAAACTATGTAGTTCGAATTCATTTCTGAATTGCATGAAGTCTTCTATTTGTTTGTCTCCGTTGAACACTTGCCAGTATTTTTTGTTATCGGGAATGGCTGGTCTGAATTTTATCTGAGTTGTGCAGTCTTTAGTTTCATATGGCGTTAAGCATGTTCTAGCTGCAAAGGGTAAGTTGTGGGCTGCAATATTTCTTTTTCTTGGGACAAAAATTACCTGGTACTCCTCAAATTTTTTTAAAAGATCCACAACATCGTTTCGATAGGCCCTAAGTCTTGGGTGATTTGCGTTGTATTCCCCGTTGAATTTCCTAATGATTAATTCAAAATCCCCATATGCTTTGATTCTTTTGGCTCCTAACTTTTTCAACAAACGCAAGCCTAAAAGAAGGGTTTCATATTCCACTATGTTATTTGAACAATGAAAGTTTAATCTACAGGAAATGCTCTCTGTGTAGTTGTTCTCAGTGTTTCATATCCAGACACCTGCACCAGCGTTAGTTCTAGTGCATGACCCATCGAAGTTCATACTCCATAGAGGACCAGATTCAGTTTCATCTGTTTGGTGTTTGTCCTCTACAACTAAAGTGCTTTCGAGTTGTTGTGGACTGTTGAATTTGTTTCAACTCCTCAGGTTTTTAATTTATTCAAGGAATGTTTTCTTGATTTTCCAAGTTAAAAATTGATGGATGCATGACTTGTAGCTCAAGACCCGTGTTTTCTTCGCTAAAGTTTTTAAATGCAACAAATTTTTTTGACACTTCCATTGTGTTTACCTCCTCCTCTCTATCGGCCACTAATTCTGTTAGAGTGACTTGTTCACTAAATGATTCATCGTTAAACAAAATAAAAGAATCAAGGCCTTTGTTTACAGAATACAGAGGAGAGTTTTGTGGTCTGTCTTGGCTTGTAACTATGTATTGCATATGGGATTCCCTGTAAAGTCTTCTTGTCTGATTAAAAACAAGGATGGTCGCATAGTTCATATCCATATACATAGTTCCTTGTAACTCATCCCCCCAAGATCTTGATAATAGCATTCCATACTTTGGGGGCACATCAGCCACAACAATATCCATGACTAAACATTTGGCTGGAATCTATTCTAGGTTAACGCAGAGGTATTTTATTAATCTTAAGCATTTTACTCTGCTCGAGTCAAAGGAGTAAAGGTCTTTATAAGGTCTGGTAATTTATAGACCTAGGATCTCCATGACAGCTTTAGGAATTAAATTATGAGAAACCCCAGAATTGTGTATAGCATTGTGCAAAATCTTTTCAGGAACGTTTAAACTTACATAAAAGGGAGGAACAAGTCCCTCTTGATACTTACCTTCAATCTTGGGACCAAAAATAAGCTATGGTTGGTCATCGTTAAGATTCACTATGTCATTATTCCCTTCAATGTTTAAAGCCTTCAAAATTTGGGTCCTATATATATTTTGGGAAGCTAACTCAATCAAGGGAACAAAGATTTTAATTTTGGAAATTTCCTACTCCGGGCTGAAAGGAATTTGACTCTTTGAGGTACTTTTCTCAGCCTTATTAGCTACCACTCTATCAACAACAAATGCTTGCTGATTTGTTCTATTTACATTTGAAAAAATGGTTTTAACAGGAGTATTAGCTGAAGTGTTAGTACTACTAAGTTTTGCACTCTATTTTGTAACGTTTTGAGTGCCTTTCTCTCTACCTTTATCAGAATTTACAGCTACTGTTTTGTCCTTTTTTTTGAGAACTTTAGGCTTGGTTGCAGTGTTGTTTTGTGAAGATTTGTCAGAGGTTTTAGTGTTGGGAGTTTGTTGACTGGTTTTACTTCTAAGGTCATATTCTCTTTGAGACTATATGATGACATTTTCCATGTCTTGATAATAATTTTTATCATCATCTCTTTTGTCATCATAAGGTGTGTAAAGACCTTGTTTTCTATCATAATGAATCTCAAAGTCATCATTATCTACGCCCAACATGTTGATATCATCTTCCTCTGTTATTTCGCTTGTTTCCTCAACCTCACTCACATAGTTTTGATGAAAGGGAGTGATCTATTGATCATCTTCCCTGGGTCTGTTTGGAGGTTGTTTCCTTCTAAAATTCTGATTCTAGTTCTGGCTTTTGTTTTGAGGAGTGGTTTGGTTTTGATTTGCTTGTGCTCTCTCAAGGATGCTCATTTTCTTCATCATCTCCTCCATCATTTTTTCCATCTTTGAGCTGGAAGTGGAAGGGGTAGAGTCGCCAGAAATGTTAGCTCCATGTAATCAATAAGATTTTCAAAGTCCAACAGCAGGGAGAAACATCATTTCAACTCCTTTGGGATTCTAGGATCTAGCCCTCCTGAATCTGGAGAGGGATCTCTCCAATAAGTGCAAAGATGGATTTGTCTTTGAAGTTTTGGGTAATTATATTAGGCTAGTTATGAAGGCCAAGGGTTTTGTTTTGTTTTTGGATGGTTGAGCATGATTATGGCTTGAGTGGAAAGTTCTAAATGCAAAGAGTTTCAAAGGTGAGAAGTTGCAAGCACATAGAATAAGATTTGGCCAAAATGATATATAATTGCAGGTTTTAGTCCATTGGGCTATGGAGTCATAATAGGGTTTTAATTGAAACAATCAGGTTCAAGAGTGGTCTATGGGGAAAGTAATCTATGTCTAAGGATCTCTTCAAAGTTGATTTATGGAATGAAATGATACACAAAGGAGGGGAATTAAAAAAATGAAGAACAAAGAGTAGCCCAGGATCTGGTAAGTACTTTGAAACTAGTTAGCCTTTGACAAACACTTAAGAATAACATAAAATCAATCCAGGATCTGGTAAGCACTTTGAAACTAGCTAGCCTTTGATATAATTTCAAAAGAAAAACATTTAAACACAAGGGACTCACAAATGAAAACAAAGAATGGTCTAAGATTTGGTAAGTACTTTGAAACTAGCCAGCTTTCAACACATTCCTAGGGAAACTTTCAGTGAGTCTTTTGGGATAAAACTAGGACCAGGGCTCACAATATCTTCCTTAGTTCATCTCTACTTAACATGAAATTAAAATAACTTTCAATAATAAAAATTAGCTAAACAGGAGGACGAGGGAATGCCAGCATTCCTACTGCTTTAACTAAATTAAATCATTCCTAAATAACACAAATTGGAAGAAAAAATTTAGATAAAGCTTATCAATCAGAGAAGGGTATTGATATATAATAAATCCTAACTCTATGCTTGCTGTTCTTTATCAGAGAAGATGGAAAAAGTGAAAACAGAAATAAAACAACGATTTACAATAAGAAAAACATCACCGTCGACATATACCAGGATCCCATACAGCTTGTATTGATGCCTTAAACCAGTTACAAGTTTAATTCCAGTGTTTCAAGTCAGAAATCATCTTCACTTCTCAGCCTAACTATTCTATCACAAACAGAGCTTCAAGAGCCTGTGAAAACTATTTACAAGTAGAAGTTTCAAACTCAAGTATATTTCAAAGTGCTGCAACCAACATTTTCTCATCTTCTACAGAAATATTTATAGAAGAATGAGGAGGTGGGATCTAATAAAAGATCTCATGGGTCAATTAATATAGAATTAATGCTTCTTGGCCTTTGAGGGGCTTGATGAAGAAGCTTACATAGGTGTCCTCTATATTAAATGATGTAAATTAAAGGATTAAGCTCGGTGGGAGATTTTATTGACTTTTAGGCTCTGTTTCAGGATACAATTAACTCTGCTGATATTTTTTTCATTATTTTATTTGGCATAATTAATTTTTTGGCTGCACTGGGGAAAATATCTTTTTTGATCAATAACTTCAGCCTCTGTTTGAATTCTTTGAGGCATAGGTGGCTTTGTGGTAGCTGAGAGGAATCAATTTTCCTCTGATGTGGCGGTGTAGGCCTTTCTATCTGATAAACACTTATGATTTTCTTTTTAACTGTGTTTTAATTTGGAGGATTAGGCTTTTGATAATCAATTAGCTGTAATCCCCCAATACTGTCTTCAATCTTCTGTTTCTATTGTGTTTTGTCTTCGACACTGATACTCTTTTAATTTGATTAAATAATATTGTGTCTTGTTGATGTGAAGGTTCGCACAGGGCTCATATGGCATCAATGCCCATGAAGCATTAATGAAATGTGTTTATGGACCCTTTATAGTTCTTTCTCTTTGATAAACGAAAGTCCATAGGATCGTCACCCTCGGCTTTCATTTCCCTTTGTTATAATGGGAAAAACATTTGAAACCTGCAAAACACACAAAATAATAAGAAATCCTATGTTTATTGGGTAAACTGCTTCAAAGGGTGTAGGGAGAGAGCGTGGCAGTTGGATGGCATCATCCAACGGTGTAAATTTTTTTTGCGGATGATAAAGGAAGAGCAGAAGGAAGAAATAAGTCAGAACCGTTGATCGCGCAGAGATCAACGGTGGGTATCATTTGCGATCATACAAAGAGAATGAGTCACTTTGTTTGGAAAATAGAATAAATGCGAAGAAATGTGGTTAAAACCTTTATTTCGGAGAAAAATATGGTAAAAAATGGAGTTTTGGGTTCGAGATGATCGTGGGCCATCGGATGAGATCGGCCCATGAGATCAATGGTGGAGATTGTATGTTAAAAACCCTTGGCGAGGGTGGAGGGTGATATGTAAATGGAGGTTTAGATCCAAGCCGTTGATCTGCAGAGATCAACGGTGTAGGGCGCGCGCGAAAATACACAAGGGAAAAGAGGGAATGAGGTTTTGGTGTCAAAACAATGGTTTTCGCGCGGAGAAAAGGTGAGTAGGCAATTTTTCCTTTTGGAATGCGATATGCGTCCCCGCCTGACATGTCGCATCAGAAAACCACCCATTTCATGTGCCCTTTGGAAAAATAAAATTTGTGTTGAAACTCATGCGACTTCGAGTGTGGACCGTTAGATCCGAGACCTCAGATCCAACAGAGGATAATTAGCATGATATGAGATAGATGCGCGGGCAAAACGAGGATGGGTGGTTTTGGTCTGGGCCGTTGGATCGAATAGATCAACGGTCAAGATTTGATTTGGGGAATAAACGAAATAATACAATGGCGAGAGACAGGTTAATAAGGGTCGTTGATCTATAGAGATCAACGGCTGCAATATGCCGAAAAAAAATTAGGAGCAGAGTCTATAAAATATAACCAAGCTCGGAGGATCGATCTAGACTGTCCGATCTGGACACATGGACGGCCTAGATGCAATCAGGGCTTGGCAATCGGCGGGGCAAAGAACTTGGAGTATGATGGAGCGTTGGCCATTGATCTGAGGATTAGATCAATGGTGGGGAATGAATCGGAGGATTTTGAAGGCGGAGGATGATTAATGATTGGAGTGAATATGGACCGTTAGATCTGGGATATGGCGGATAGATCCTACGATGGAAGATCCATCGGGGAATGCCAATCGGAAGGGAGAAACAAATGCACCCAACAAAAAATGCGATGTGATGTAGCGCGGGCCATTTGATCGGCTCAAGATCAACAGTCGATATCGTTTTAAAACTCACACTGGCGGAAACCCTTTAAAACATTGGAAAACCCAAAATTAAATGAAAAACAAAGGTTTTATGGTGTCGGGCGGGTTATATATATATATATATATATATATATATATATATATATATATATATATATATATATATATATATATATGAAGTGAATAGGCGCCCGTTTGCGGGGCCTTTGGTCTATATGAAAGATAATAGGCCCCGGGCTTATATATGAAAAGGGCCAATCACAATCGTAAGGTCGGGCCTTCGGGCTTTTCAATCTACCCATTCGAATTTTTGCGATACGATTGGTGCTTGGGACTTTAACTCTTGGTCCCGGGCGCAAGTTTTATGGAGTAAAAATCATAACTCCAACGGGTTTAGACCAAAACATTAGGTAAGTGGGTTTATAACTTTACAAAGGAAAATATCAATCGGAAAGGTTTATTCACAAGTTTTAGCGCCTGATTGCGGGCACAGGGATTATATGGGATAATAATATGATCGGGGGATATAAGCATAGGGCTTAATCGCATCGGAACTTTTGTCATGGCACAAAGACTTGCGCGCTTGGATTTTTGCGATGCGATAAGCCCTTAAATGGCTTAGCACCTGGTTCTAGCACCAGGGAATATAATGGGGAAGTAGTTAGGACTTAGCCCAAGGGGGCTTAAGTCTGTAATACAAAAAAGGTGTTTTTTAATGAAATTTTTTCAAGTTTTCAATGGATTTGGGGGTTTCGGCAGAGTCAAAAGGAGTTTTAAACTCTATGAAGGGGATTTCGTGAAGGGGAAATGGGGAAAAATGAAAAATAGAGGAATTTCATGGGAATAAAAGGGGTAAAATGGAGGTTATTTTTGAAGTGAAAGGAGGGGAAAAATGGATTTTGCAGCAGTCTTTTCTCTTATGGAATCAACAAAATTTCTGATTTCTAAATGGAAACAACAGTGAATATTGAAACAAGCGCATGATGTCTTCAAGAGTCTTCAAGAGATAACACTTTTTAGTAATAAAATTTGTTGCTTGAAGGCTCCAAAAATGTTTTAGCCACCATTTGATATGAAAAATTTTATTGGTGGCTAACACCTGGGGCACAGAAACATAACTCTACACTTCCTCCCAACCGGATTTCAACTTCTAGGGCCTATACTATGACCTGGCTGGTAGTTTCCAGAGAGGAAAACTACGAGCTCACAGATGTAGAGACTGAAAAGTGCGAGTTGGCCCAAAGATGGTATTTTGGCTATTTTTTGGATGAGGACCAGGACTTGAAAGTTGATGATGCAGTTTACCTACTTTGAGCAGACAAACATGATGGTTTTGTGCAGGTATGGAAGAGTTGAAGATTAACTGGCGAGAGAGGCATTTGGATGCATTTCATACCGAGATCCAGGGTGATTAGGCAGTATAAAGAGAATTTGCGAGGTACGAGGTTCTCAAGTTGGTTTAAAACCCACTGTTGAGGGAAGGGGAGCCCTTTTTGTCCACGATAGTTAGCTATTGGGATCCAAGCAAGGAGGCCTTTATGGTGCAGGGGCACAGGATTGAGCTGACCATTCAGTACAATACTTCTTGACCAGACTCCCACTACTAGATGTTGTGGGAAATATACATCCAGTATTACCGTGTTGGTGGAAAATATTAGAGTTCTTGGTGCACCACTTTAGACTGGATTTTCGTGCTAAGGGCACGACCATACCAATAGATGATCTAGAGAGGCTAGAGACACAGGATGTTTTTGCAATAGTACTATAGATCTTGGGCAGCCAAGCATTGCATCACATCACTGGGGGGCAGATGATATTGGTTGAGAGTGTTATGAGTGGGACCTACTATGGGTGGGCCTAGATGATGTTTTCTTCAGTGAAACGAGAGATGTTGTTGTGCAAGAAATAGATATACCATGCCTATTCTTTTGTATGGTTTTGTGCTCTTTCTTCTTCGATAAGATCCCCACACTTCGACCTCATGTTCATATCCAGGATGGGGGCCCACGGGAGCCCAGGATGCGCTGCTGGGGGCACCTACTATGGAGAGGAGGAGGAAGGGGAGTTGAACGAGTGTTTTGACCCGTGTTCTTTGAAAATTGGGATCATATGTAATTGTACATAGACGACGATCCATTCAATGGTTTTAACTTTCAAGGGCGCCCTCATTTGCCACTTCCATCAGGTCGAGCATGGGGACAAGATGGTAAATGAAAGTTGCTATATATTATGGTGCATTTAAATTTCTTATAATATGTATGTGGTATTGATTCATTACTTTTGATATGTAGATATAACAACAGTGAAGTCAGCAAGGTATATGGGATGACCTGCAAAGTCTAGTGGAGTGAGAGGAGACTAGATACCTGACTATGAGGCTCTCCTGAAGGATGTCAAACGTAGGTGTGACCAAATTATGGCAGGTGTATCAAAGTGTGGATGGCATTATATTGAGGAAAAGTACATCGAGGTATGTTTAGGGTTACCCTTTGAGTGGCGAGGGGTCATGCAACGCATGGTGATGGTTAGACATGCAGTTCGGGATATACGGGCTGGTGGAGCCGAGCCATTGGCTCGGGACCCTCAAGATAGTGATTAGATGTAGGGGCATGTGGTGCCCCTAGTTTTAGTTTTTGTAATATGCTATGGGCATGTCAGATGTATTTAGAGTAGTGGACTTCAAACATCATGATTTTATCGATACATAATATGGATATGCATCTTTTAATATATGACGAGTGTATGTTTCTCCATTTGTTTTATTATTATATTATGTTAAATGCATGTGATAAGTTCCAATCTAGAATATTGTTTGCAATGCTATCTATATAGCGATTTTTGGCTCTAGGTACATGACTGAATGTAATGGTTTCAAATTCACGCACTAAGAACTTCACTCGTAAATATCTTCTAAAAAGGACATGGTTATTCACACGATACATGCCATTCAATTGCATGACAAGAAGCAACGGAATCAAAATGAACATGAAGATGAAGGATGTGATTATTAAGGGAATAGACCAAAAAACCTATCATTGCATCATATTCAACTTGATTATTGGTGTGTTACGTGGATTAATCCCTCTTGCGGACAAGAGCGATCTCCTTAGTACTCTAGCGAGTAACTAGAAACAAAGGTCCATTTGAAAACCTTTTCCTCTAGATTAATTTCATTTCAAGATTATAATAGTAAAGTAAAGAGGACATGCCCCTACCTTGAAATCCAAACGTTTGATGTAGCCCTTTGTGCCGTCGCTCCAAAGTGGTTCACCAATGAGTAGAACCTGCAATAAAATACAAGACGAATAATCAAAGCATCTGCAACATATAATAATCAAAAAATGCTAATCCAACTTAGTGATCAAAGATTCTAAGTATGAAATTATTCCAATAAGCATAAAAATAAAGCAATGAGAAAAAGATATCCATATTTATTTTCTTTAATAGGAAGAGTAATCTTACAACCTGATGCCTTAATTTTGTATAGATTTCTCCTAAGGTCATAAAAAATCGTTCTCCTTCAGTTTGATAAGCCTTCCATTCTGAATATCAGCATGGATTTATAGACACAAGGGTGTGATCATCCTCATGCCAACAACAACTCACTAGTGCATAAATTATGCACTCTTATGAACTCTCATCCACTGAGAAACTATATAGATTAGTCTCTAATTACATTGGTATCTACCATGTCTACCCTTCATCCTGAAACCTGAGCTCAATTTATATGGAAATGGAGGTAGTTTCAGTTCCATGAAGAGGGGGATGTATTCCTCTCATGAAGGGATTTGAGCTCAATGGACCAAGGGATAAGCTCCATGAGTGGAGAGATAAATCTCGAACTGATAGCGATTCTAGAAGCTTCCAGTTGGGAGAATATTCAAGCAACTAGGCTTCTAGAATTTACCTTTTATTTTATTTTCTTTTCAGGGGGGTGAATAGGTTATAGTGGAAAAAATTTCGGGATTCGTCTCAGTTTATGCATAGAACATCAATGCATGCATAGGGAAAGGCTTGGAAAAATGCACAGGTAGACTTTTAAGGGTTTTACATAGCTTTTCTTCAATTCCAAGACTTGATTTAGGAAGATTAGTGTTTTTGATCTCTAAGGGAACATGATATGGATGGTGATAGACCCATATGAACAATCAAATGTCATGGTGAAAAAATGACACATAACAGATTGCCCCCGAAAGTGCGAAGTCTAAGGTTATTCTGAAGAGTGAAGTGCTTTATCATTCTGAGGATTAGATTAGTGACATCGGTCAAAAACTTGTAAAAAATTTCAATGCAAATATAGAAATATCATCATTGAGGTAGGCATTCGCATACTTAGATCAAAACTAACTAAATGTTTTGGTACATATATGGTTTCAATATTACATCAAAAGTAGACACCATATGGAAACATCCATCTGTTTTAAGTAGTATAATGCGTCATGAATAATAAAAATCCTCTCAGCCTCGATGGTGGAAACTAGATCCAGGGTCTTGATTTCCGCTTCACGAACTAGTATGAATCTATCAATGCGATTGATTGTGTCCAAGTCAAACACGGTAGAAAATAGCTGATTACCGATCAATGATGTGAAGCATTAACAAGTGTGAGAGAAACCACCAATAATGAAAATGGATCTCAAATTACTTCAATACAATCTATGAAGTGTGAATGAATGATTCGCAATTGAACACTCATAAAATCATTCGATCAAAGGTCAATGATGCAACCTGTCGTCAAACATGATAAACCTACCATTAGGGCATGCAGATCCCAAGGTGTTGATATGATTCTAGATCAAATTTCTAGATAATGAGTTGACATTGATAAAAAGTGATCCATCGTAGGAAAGCCTATGACACGAAACCATTAGATCAAGTTTTGGAAAAATATTTTTGCAAGGACTGACTCAAGGATGGTCAACATGAATGGATACAAATGTTTGCAATGAATGGTTTATTGAACTTTCTCTTGAACACATAACGACATTGTAGATGGCTTGGCAGCATTTCACCTAAATCTAATACCCAGAAACCAGCTAAAGAATTTCATGTGGTTCGATTAACTGTTAGACAAAGGATTTCCCAACCTAGGTACAAGTGTGACAAAATGTCATGTTCAAGAGTGGCATTCTGCTTTCTAGATAAGGATGACAACTGGATTATTTTTCTCTTTTTCCCCCACCATTATTGGCAAGTACCTATTTATTTTTGTCAAGCTCGAGGAGGATAAAATTTTCTTGTTTGTGTAAGCTCATCCTTCGGATGAGTCCATCTTAGTATTGAAATCGAACCCTAAGAAGGAGTGGTTAGGTCTTGTTGTGATCGAAAGGTTCTTTACTGTTAAATTTTAATGAGTCTAGTATAGGAATAAATCGACGTTTTTCAATTTTAGGGAGTCATAAGAAAAACATAAGTAAACTCCATGGTTTTTCTTTTTCATAAATTTTGTTTCTAAATCCTGAAAAAGGATAGATAATGTAGGAGAGAACTCTGTTGACCATGATAAGTCAACGTATACCTTTTTCGTCATTAGTCCAATTCAGTCCAGAAAAGGGGTAAACTTATACTGAATGGACGATTGTTCATTTACTTTAACGAGTTTGAATAGTCAAGTACTCGACGATATTTTCATGTTTCGAGAGTCTAAAAGGGCTTAAAAGAGGACTCTAGGGTTTCAATTTTTCATATTTTTACAGAGCCCGAAAAATTGATAAAATTATACTCGATTTCAAAATAATTCTTTTCATTAAAGATCCTATATCCTGCACAAAAACTCAAAATATTACATATATCTGCTTTCAAAAAGTAAAATATTTAAATTTGACCTTTTTAAAAGTGAAAAATAAATAAAATAATAATATTTTATCAATTAAAAACTATAAAAAGGAGTTAAAATAAGTCATTTTCACCTTTTGTTTTCAGAATAGTGCATAGAGAGATTTTGGTATAAAAAAAATCCGGAGTTGATATGAGGAGAACTGACCATTCATTTCTCGAACTGTTAGAACCAGGTAATCCACATCATCCTTAGCTATGTTTTCATCCATTTCATTTTTTTTTTGAGTTTTTATTTCATCTTTTAAGAGAAAATTATGTTTCAAAATCTGCCCTCGAGGGTGCACGGGTTCTGCATGTGATAACTGCGCACCCTGATGATTTTTTAAAGAAAAATCGTTTGGCTATCATAGGTTCTGCGTGGAGTATGTGCGAACGATCGCATTGTCTGCACATAGAACCTACGCAGGCCTATGAATTTTTTTGAAAACTAATATTTCTTCATAAAAAATGTTTCAAGTTTCCTCCAATTGATTCTAACTATTTAATTTGTTTATTTGTAGGCTTTTTAACCATGTTGTAAAGGCGGGAATGATAACATGATCTCATAGATAACAAAGCCGTGGATGACCAAGCAACCATGCGTGCATTGAAAAACTATGGGTTGTGCAAGTTTTGGTCTATTTAGGGAATGAATACACAGGCTGAGCTAATGACTTGGCTTGTGAATGCATGGGACATACAAGAACAATGTTTCATAATTGGTGACCACTGGCTCGAGATTGAGCCAGTAGACATATACTTCCTTACCGGATTATCTCAGAGAGGGAGAAACATTTCCTTATTTGGGACTAGAAAAGGAGGTCTTCCCACTGCCAGCTACAAAGCTTAGTATGATAGCAATAGTGCAGAGCTGAAGGATGGTTGCATAAACATCAAAACCATCTTGCGATTGGAGCTTAAAGTCATAGCATTCACATTGACCAGAATATGCAGGAGTGCAGCTCCTCATGTGGCTACTAGATCACAATTGAAAATTGTAGTTGAGTGTTTTAGAGGGACAATATTCAACTAGAGTGAAGGAGTATTGGCCAACATGAAAGACAAATTGAATAGAGAAAAAAATGGGAAGTTGAAAAACGTCAGACACAATGCCATTCTTATCTCATTTCTTTAGAGATAATTCCACTTCTCGCTCCTCAAATGATTCCAGTAGATCTTGGAACTCCTTGGGAACCTTGGATGGTGCGATGGGTAGCACTGATGGCTCGCCATGGTGGAAAGGGTGGTTTATCAGTTTGGTTTACTCCAGCTTATTTCATGTGGCTCAGGAACCAAGTCTTCACCATTGAAGACTTTCCTTATGTGGGAATGGAATATAGAGTTGATCTTGAAACATCATTTCCTCTAGAGGCACAGTGGGATGAGACATGTTACTGAATCATTTTGAAGTTTTTAATCTATTTTTTTTTTTTTATCATCCAATACTGACAAAAATTTGAAATGGAGATGTCGGTCCGAGACGACCAGCAATGCTTCGTCACTTTGATAAGAGAGAGGCACAACCTGTATCACCTCCATAGGATAATGCAACAGAGATTCTGACAGACATGGAGTACAACCTTGAGAGGTTGACCATTGATATTCCTAAGACATGAACCGATGATATCCCTCTCAGGCTCCAGAGACACGTGACAGGCATTTCATGTCCATTCAGGAGATTTCTACGCAAGGTGGCATGTGCTATAGTTTATTATCATGATCATGATCATGGATATTTGATGGTCAATGTAGATCGACATTTTTGTTTTTTGTATCAGTATTGTTAGCACTGGTTTTCATTCCTTTCAAAGCTACCCTCTCCATCATTTTTTCTTGGCCTCTAGCTCCTTATGTTTCAATTCTCTCACATCATTTTTTCCATTTTCGCCATTTCTCTTCCATACTTTCCTCATTTTTCCAAAATACTAAAATGTCCAACATTTCATTTCTTTCAAAACCCCTTTTTTCCATTTTTTATAGTTAAAAAGAAGCTCTGCTCCCCACAAAAAACCTTTAATATATATATCATATATTAAATATATGATATCATATATATTTTCCACACTTAACCGTATTGAAACCCTTTGCTTTCATCGCAATTGGCATTTCATAGATCCAAACTTATTACATATCACAATTTTCGTCTCCTAAAACCCCTCTGAAATGCGATTTACAGGATTGTTGGGACCCATCATTTCCTTTTGGCCTGCTTCATAAACTTTTGATATATGCTATAATTTGTTTATAATATATTCGGGCAGTTGTATCATATTCCATTGGCTTAACTTAATTTTCGTTATCTACTTTTAAAAATCCTTTAAATGGGACCCCTCACCTTTTCGCATCGCAAGATCGCAACATTACTTACCTTTTCCATTCACCTTCGCATTTCCTTTTTCCTGATTGTGATATAAAGTGGCAACCTTTCCTTGCCACATCACCTCTCATCTCATCGCACATCACACTTCACTATTCTTAACCTTTAGCTCTCGTTCCTCACAATACAAAACTCTCGATTCCCCGGTTGTGATGCAAATGGGCCCCACCTTCCATTCTCATTGCACATCACACTTCATGAGTCTTAACCTTTAACTCCTATTCCTCACAACAAAACTTCGTATTCCCAATTTGTAGTATTTTCTATGCCCCACCTTCCCTACCATGTCACTCTCCTCTCATCGCAAATCGCATTACCTCCTACTTGTGTAATATCATTACCACACACCCATATTAATTTTCGCATCAGGATATGACAAAGTCCTTTTATTATTATATGCTACCTTTTCAAAAACCCCGAAATGAGATTTGCGAGACTGTAGGGATGACCTATATTTTCCACATCACCTTTCCCCATCGCTCCATCGCATATCGAAATTTCGACAGTTTTTAACCACCCCATCTACCCGATCTCTGATATTGTGATATTTCTTTGACTTCCTGAAATGTGACATAACTCCTAGTCTAGATTTGCGATAAGCCTTTGATTTGTGATATGCGATATAAATGATCCAATCCCGATTGAGATTGGTGATATGATTGGCCCACCATACCTTCCCATGTCATTTTCCTTTTCATAAATCACAGATTTCATGTGCCAAAAAAACATTGTTACCCGCTTCATGCTCCGAAATGTGATTGCGATATTCCCTCTTTATATTTAATATGGCCTTATGCCCCTCTGCTATACTCCCGCTAATTCTGATCCACCTCTACCTTATCAAATACACATTTTTTAAAAGGGTTTGTTTGTAATATATCATATTACTATTAATAAAACGAACCTCCACCATTCTATCCAAAAAGATTCACGTTTTCTGGCATTACAAATGGTTTTCCACCAAATATAACAGTTCCATCATTATAAAGAAAAGGGTTGTTTGTTGATTAATTTCCGCCATTTAAACCAAAGATGCCTCCCTAATTTGTTAAACCTCCCTGTTTCTTGCTCTTATTTTATTTCTCCTGCTGGTCCCTCCCTCAATTTGTCTCCTCCATTCATTTTATTCACATGCCCAGTTCATCTACACTAGTTATTCTCTCAAAATATATTTCAGCAAAGAAACCCTATCATAACTGAAGAAGCCAACGAAGGAAAACAACACCAGAATTCCTCCAGAACAAATTTCCACTAGATTCGCGCCACCATTACTCTAATAACTAGCACATTTCCATAAGGCACTTGCCATCATTCAAGAAATAGTCACAGGTTTACAGAAAATCTAGTAGTAAAGGCTTTAAAGATTCGACACTTATAAGCATATAACAATATCTTATTAAATCTCAAAGAAAAATTTTAAATATGATTAATTCCATCAAATTTTTTTTAGGATTGTAAATGGCTAAAAATAGTAGACAGTCTACTTTTTCTACTTCTTATATGTTTTCTATTAAGTTTTAATAAAAGGAATCCAAAGGTCTAAGCCTTGCTGGTAGATCTATTGTAAAACTATAAATAGATAGAAGGTAGAGGAAGAAAGGAGAGGAGATGGTTGGTGGCATAGGGCCTAGTCCCCTAGCCCTATAGATGATCCTCATGATATTGCTAAAGCTGTGTATTTTTTAAATCAAAATATATTCCAATTACACTCTTGAGGATTCACAAAATCATATGGCGTGTGTATTTTTTTCCCTTCTATTTTTACATACTTTATCTGCCTTTCCAGATTTATCATAAATGTTCTATCTTATGTTTTTATAAGTCTTGTGAACCTCCAAGTCATGATATGGCACTGCTTTTTTAGTCTTGTTCCAAGCTTTCCTGATTCAGTATGAATTGAAGATTGTTCATAAGCATTCCTTGAGGTGGAATTAAACCATGTTTCATGTTTTTATAAATCTTTTGATCTAGCATGCATGTTAATCTGTTTTTTTCAGTCTTGATTCACCAAGCATTCCTTATTCAGAGGTCATGTTAGTTAGAAGCATTGCTTGTAATAGGATTCTTTAAATGTAAAGTGAGACTCTTGTAAGTATTTTAAATTCATTCTTTCATTATACATTTCAAATCTAGAATTTGTGTCATTTTTTCCTCCTAGAAATGGATTTTTGTTCTATAGACCCACTGTCCTTCTCCCATTCTTCTAATAATTGAAATACAAATTTTGCTACCACATCATATATACGAGAGCCCTCATATGTGTCAGAGCTTTTTTATCTTTTCAACGTTCCTTTCAGAGTGCTTGAGATCCAACCACTTTCCAGAAAAAAACTCAATCAAATCATAATAAATTTCCTTAGATCATAGGTTGTGTCTGGTTAGGCACTTGAAGCAGTCCAAGTGTTGATTCCAATGCTAACATATATTTTTGCGTCTGTCGGGAGACGAAGGCCTTGAAACGAATTATTCTCCCAAGTCTCTTGTTTTAATTGCTAAAGATTGATTCTTGAAGGTGAACAGGAATTGATAACTTGAAGAGGACTGCAGTTTTTCACCTGGCGACTCCATTGTTCTGGATCAAGTGGTGACTTCACGGGGATGCAGATATCATATTTTCAGAGGAATTTTTGGAGCAGCAGCTACACCTTTTTTAATCATGAAAGGGACATCATTGCAGACGTAACATTTAATGTTTTTCCTCATTTAGTAGCTGATGATTTGGAGTCTTCTTATAGTGTGGAAATTCAATGCTTTATGAGTATCTCACATTGTGATTATTTTCATCGTGAGTTGCACTATGTCAAGATATGGATTCTTTCATTTCTACTTTTAATATTCAGAAACCATATGAGAATTTTTTCATCTATTTTAGTGGTTGTATGAGAAGTTCCATATTACATGAATATTACCATTCAAATCATATTAGAGGAAGGAGAATGAATAAGCTTGTTGTTTTGAGCATTTTTTTAGAAAGATAGATTTGAGTTTTCAGTTTGGAGAAATATGTTGCAGAATTGAAATTATTCTTTTGACTCCATTACCCAATGGCTAGGCATGCTAGTTTTTTCAGTTAATTAGTAGGATCGCTGGTTGGAGAAATAAGAGATAGATAAGGCACTAGAACTATGGTTCTTGATAGCCTTTAGGCGGCATATCATCCCCAATTAGAGCCACTATTAGCATTGGTTTTGATTCCCTTCAAAGTTGCCCTCTCTGTCATTGTTTCTTGGCCTCTAGCTCCTTATGATTCAATTATTTCGCATCCTTTTCACCATTTTTGCAATTTCTTTTTTATCCTTTCCTCATTTTTCCAAAATAATAAAACATTTAGCGTTTCATTTCTTTTAAAACCCCTCTTTTCCAATTTTTATATTTAAAAAGCAGCTCCCCCCCCTAGAACACACAAAAAACCTTTAATATATATATCGTATATTAAATATATGATATCATATATATTTTTCGCACTTAACTGTATTGAAACCCTTACCTTTCATCGCAATCGACGTTTCTTAGATCCAAACTTATTACTTATCACAATTGTCTTCTCCTAAAAACCCTCCGAAATGTGATTTGCGGGATTTCTCGGACCCATCATTTCCTTTTGGTCCACTTCATAAAATTTCGATATATGTTATAATTTCTCTATAATATGATTCTGGCGGTTGTATCATATTCCATTGACTTAAGTAATTTTTCATTATCTACTTTTAAAAATCCTTTAAATGGGACCCATCACCTTTTCACATCGCAAGATCGCAACATTACTTACATTTTCCATTCACCTCTGCCTTTCCTTTTTCCTGATTGCAATATAAAGTGGGAACATTTTGTTTCCACTTCACCTCTCATCTCATTGCACATCACACTTCGTGAGTCATAAACTTTAACTCTCCTTCCTCAAAAAACAAAACTCTCGACTTCCCTGTTTGCAATGTAAATGGGCCCCACCTTCCATTCTCATTGCACATCGCACTTCATGAGTCTTAACCTTTAACACCCGTTCCTCACAACAAAACTCTGGATTCACAATTTGCATTATTGTCTAGGCCCCACCTTCCCTACCACGTCACCCTCCACTCATCACAAATCGCATTCCCTCCTGCTTGTGTAATATCATTACCGCACACCCATATTACTTTTCACATCAACATATTGCAATGTCCTTTGATTATTATATGTCACCTCTTCCAAAACCCCGAAATTCAATTTGCGACCACCTATCTTTTCCATGTCACCTTTCCCTGTCGCTCCATCACATATCGAAATTTTGGCAGTATTTTACCATCCCATTTGCTCGATCTCCGATATTGCGATATTGCTTTGACTTCCCGAAATGTGATATAACTCCCAGTCCAAATTTGCGATATGAGATATAACTGCTCTGGTCCAAATTGCGATTTGTGATGTGATTGGACCACCATACCTACCCATGTCATTTTCCTTTTCGTAAATCACATATTTCATGTGCCAAAAAACAATTTTTACCCCCTCCATGCTCTGAAATGCAATTGCGATATTCCCTCTTTATATTTAATATATCCCTCCACCCCTTCGATATACTCCCGCTAATTTCACTCCACCTCTCCCCTATCAATTAAACCTTTTTAGAAGGGTTTCTTTGTAATATATCATATTACTGTTAATAAAATGAACCTCTGCAATTCTATCCAAAATGTTTCGGGTTTTCCACCATTACAAATGGTTTTCCACCAAATATAACAGTTGTGTCATTGTAAATAAAAGGTTTGTTTATTGATTAATTTCCGCCATTTAATGCTAAGCTACCTCGATAATTTGTTAAAACTCCATGTTTCCTGCTCTTATTTTATTTCTCCTGCTGGTCCCACCCTTAATTTGTATCCTCTATTCATTTCATTGATGTACCCAGTTCATCTACACGGGTTATTCTCTCAAAATATCTTTCAGGAAAGAAATGCTATCATAACAGAAGAAGCCAACAAAGGAAAAAAATAGCAGAATTCCTTTGGAACAAATTTCCACTACATATTTTTCACCATTACTCTTAGCACCAGCACATTTCCACAAGGCACCGGGTAGCATTCAAGAAACAGTCATAGGTTTACAGAAAATTTGACAACAAAGGCTTTATAGATTCAACACTGTTACACAACATTTTGTCACTGTCCCTGCAATCCCCATCTCTCCCATTGGAGGGTCATTTTTGTGACCAATAAGTAGTGTCATGCCTTGAAAACACCATCATTGTGTCCCTTTACATGAGATTAACATTCCTCCTATTGACATTTCCCTGAGCAGGACTGCAAAAAACCTTGTTTTTGCCTTGGTGCGAGTAGCCAATTATATTCCCGCACCGAGGTAGAAAATTAACACTGAGCCCACACCAATTAGTGATATGTCCCAGTTAAGTCCCTGCACGAAGATTTTTATGGAATTTAAAAAATATATATAGGGGGAGGTTCCACTCTGACCACCTCGAGGATGAATCATTGGGAGTGGTTGAGCTCATAAACCATAAACTACCTCCTTTAGGTTTATGGTTTTCACCTCCCTTGGAACTCTCCTAAAGGATAGGACTCCCTCCCACCTTTGTAGGGATCCCAACCTCATCCTTTTCCTATATAAAAGAAACTATCTCTCCTAGAACAAACTAGTTGAACGACTGAATAGCTGAACTTGGAGAAATGATATTATAGCTGAATAACTAGAGAAGATAGATAGAAGGAATTACGTTGAGGAGAGCTTGAGTCCATGGCCTCACCCCGTCTGAATTCCCTGATGAGCATATGAGACGCGCTTCACCTGAACCCCGATGGAGGAGACTGTGACGTCAAAGCATCAGTTGTGTTAGACTCCTATACCAATAGGTGTCATTTTTCATGATTGTTTTATTGAACTATGCAATATGTTCAAACCTTTTTCTTGTGCAAAGGTGTTACATATTCTTAAAAAATAAAAAAATTTAAAAAATGTAAAGAGGGTATACCCTAAAAGAAAAATCAAAGGGTAAAAAGAATAAAATGGTCAAAAAAGTGAAAGAAATGAACCCCAAGAAAAAATAGCCCAGGAAAGTGTGCAAATCCAAATGCCACTACTATTTCATTTTTTGTAATAAACAAAATTGTGTGCAGTTTGTCAAACTTTTGCCACAATTTATGAAGAGTCAAACTGTTTAAACTTGACTCATTCATTTTTCAATTTTATGTTGTAGAATAGAGAATAAATATCTAGCCAAACAGTTTAATCTTGGCAGATAAGTAGATAAGTAGAATTAATAAAAGGTGCTCAACAGTTTAATCTGAGCCCTTGGATGTAATAAGTGTAGAAATAGATAGGTTTGCCATGTAAAAGAAAAAGAAGATTGATAAGGGTTTGCCAGTCTAAGTGCACCCTAATAAAGAAGAGAAAATGGTAGAGTAAGTAGTTACGGTAGGTAGATGTTGCATGCCAGAATTACATGTGATGAATGACGGTTTTAGCTATGCTAATCTTTTACTTTCATCACAAATTGCAAAGGAAGATGATACACTAGAAGCATGTCATAGAAAGTAAAGTCAAAATCATTAACTTCCCATCTCACTTTTTCCCTAAAGCTTTCACTAATTTCCCCAAAGTGCTAAGGAATTTGAAGATTAAAGGGGCTCAAGGCATTTCCTTGACTTTTGGAGGGACCGGACCCTCGGCCCAATAATTGAAAAGAGCTAAGTACTTGAAGTTATTCATCATTACACTCATTCACTTTTAATCTTTTCCTAAGTAAAATTCCATTTTACTTAGGAAAATCATGCTATATTCCATAAAATCCCTCAAAATCACTTTTTATTCTAAGTCTAAGTGATGAAAGTATTATAATGCAAATTTACTTTGAAGAATTCTCACTTTCTTGGTTATATTTAAGTGTTTTGATTTTATCTTGTCCTTTGTCATATTAACTTTAATTTATATATTAAATCCTTATAAAAATACCTTATCCTATTATATTTAACTCCCTTTTACAATAATATCCCCAAAACCCTCTTACTATAAGTTTTTAGCCAAAGTATCTAAACCTACATGAGGAAATAAAAACCCACATTATAAATCCCTTTGGCTAAAAACATATCCATATATCTATCCCCACCCCTTATAGTAAATAAATCATATTGATTTATTTCTATATAATAAAAAAATACATAGAAAAAGGGTTTAAACATATATTTATGTTTTAAACGAAAAAAACAAATAAAAATCGAAATTTTTGACCTCGACCCTTCATAAAAACGGAATTAATTAATCACGTGGATTAGTTAATAACCTACCCTCCGCCAATGAAAATACTCCCGAAAAGATTAATTAAGTTAACGATCCCGTGCATTAACTCCCACAACAGCTTCCCGTCCGGATCACCGTTGGGTCATCCGCCTGAAGATCTACGGCTCACAAACATTCCGCTGCCCATCCTCCGTCCGAGACTTAACGCGTGAAATGGGAGTGGTTTCCAAACAGTGCACTGGCCACGCGTCGTGTGCTCAATGGAATCGCTGCCAATTCATAAAAAACTGCTTGCTCCCAAAAGTGGTGCGGAATAACCGCTTACTGCCCATTCCCTGTGACATGTCCATTGTACCCGATGAAATCATCCTCAAAAATAATAAAAAATTCCTTTTGACTTTACGAATAAAACAAAACTTCACACATTTTTTATCATTTTGTATATTGAAAGCGACTGTGCCCTCTGTGCGAAGAAATTCAAAATTGACTGTCAAACTACTGTTCAACTGAATTTCTCTGAAAGCTACTTCCAGTCCAGTTTCCCAAAATCCATCCGCTACCAGCTGGTACCTGTTAATCACAATTTTCCTCTAAAAATAGGTATTTACTCCATTTCGCCCTGAGCTCTGAAAGATACTGAGTTTTCCTTGTTTTTCCACTAAAACAGAGTTAATATTTGATTGCTAGTTCGTTCCCTGATCCTAAAAAATGTAAATAATATTCTTGAACTTTCAATTGTACCCTTTTCCCCTGTCGAAACCTATAAATCTGCTCAAAATTTCATAAAAATCCCCGAATTTCTGTTTCTTTGAATACACAAGAACCAAAAAAATGGAAGTTCCTGTAGCCCTAAATGCAGCCCCATTGAATGCCCCCCATAGAGATTTGGATTACTTATCATTAGTGGATAAAGATTTTCAGATTAAAGACTTAGTTTTCAGTGAAAACCCCCTTCGAATTCATTGTCGCTGCAGAGACAATTATTTGAATGGCTCAGATATTATTGGGTTATGGGAGTCTGGTCTTCCTAGATACCTTTTTCCCTCAGTCCATATCTTTCCTGAAATTATCCATTATTGCCATGCTAATTATGATCCAAATCAAAGAGCAATATTATCCCCAAGATAGAACATCCTTTTTCCCATTACTGCTCAATCCATCAATGACATGTTACATTTTCAGCCTGGTGAAGCCCTTACTCCTTTGTTAATGGGAGAGTTATTGGAGAAATCCACTAAATTATCCCAAGAGTAGTTAAATCGCATTTGTCAAACCTTCATGTGGCCAGTGCATTAGCCTACAGGCCCTCCCCCTTATGCTAATGTTTATTTCACTGAAGAAGGTCAAAATATTTTGAGTATGTTATCTTTTATAATGGGTTTTAATACTAGTGAGTATGTCGACCATTTAACCCTGGTGTTATTATCTATGTTCACCCATGGACAACCTCCTGCTGTCAAGTACGACTTTGCATCTTTCATTGCAGATAAGATTCATAATCAATTGATGAGATTAGAGAATGAGAAAGTATTCAAGTATTCTACTGTCATTTATCATCTCATCCTCTATTACCAGCCAGAAAATTTCCCTTTCTATATTAAAAAACTTGATACCCAAGGGAATCCAAGATCTGTTATCTTTTGGTCAGCCATTACTCATAGTTCCCCAGATTCTCCCTATTCTTATAATGAGTTCATTGATCTTTTCATACATCCTGCAACTACATTGTTGACAGGAGTTTCCCCTCCAAGACTCAGCAATTAAATTAAGAAAATCCTTCAGCTTTCAAAACATTATAAGATAGGTGACTGGTACTTCTATCAGAATCATATTGAAATTAGAATTTACGGATGTGAATTGAGCCCTTTCAAGTTACCCAGATATGTTCCAATGAGACTTTTTGCACTTGAGTATTTCATACAAATGAAAAATTCAGATATAATTCACTTCTGTAATGCCAAGAAAAAGGCCCAACTCAGGATAAAGAGCCAATTAGGTCCATTTATATACAATTCTAGGGATGGAGGGGAAGAAGCTCAAAAGATATTAGAGGAACGTTGCAGATTATAGAAAAGTTTCCATTGGGTACCCTATGACCCATTCAACTTTATTTGTGACAAAAGAATGAAAAACAAATCAACACCCTACATGCATCGAAGAATCCCTGAGATTGAAAAGTATGCTAATACAGATGAATGGGTAGAAGGAACATTAATTGAACAGAATAGTGAAGAAGACAATATGGACAATGTAATGAAAGATCTTGGAAAAATGCTTGACCTAGAATTTTTTGGGCAAGTGCAGGTACTAGATATTGGTCCTTCTTCAGCAGGGAGTTTTCAACAAAAATCACAGGAAAACATTCCATCAATTGCAGTTGAATCCAAAGGAAAAGAGAAAGAGCCTGAAATACAAGTGATTGAAACATTCAAAATGACTGAACTACCTCAAACATCTAAGGCACAAGGACAAGTACAGGTTCCTCTTCAAACCGATCCAGTAGAAATGCATCCAGTAGAAATGCCAAACTTGCAAACTCCACTGAATATTGAAAAGGGAAAGAAAAGAGAGCCTGAAGGTCCTACTCCTCGCAAGGAATCTTCAAAACAGCCTCAGGCTAAAAGGCAGAAAATGAATCCACTTCCAGAAGTTGAATCATATGAAGAAATCATTGATATTCAAGAAAGAGAAGATAGTCAGCAAACAAGTTCAGTTAGTGGTACATACTCTGATCTTCAAGGAAAGACAATGCATAGGCAGCTAAGTACAAAAATATCTTCTTTTAAACCTCCAAAGAAAGATGCAGGAGACATAAAGAAGACTTTGATTGATATAAAAGAGAGGAATGATCCACTGAGGATACAGGTGTATAATCAATATCTTAAAATGGCTCCAAAAAATCAAGAGAGATTAATGTTAGCTTTTGACATTCAACAGGGTAAAATGCTAATGAGCCATTTTAAACCCAAAGTGCAACAACCACAGATAGCAGCTAATTATATCATAACCAATTTTGAGGTCCTAGCAAAAGATATTCATCCTTTGGACCAGATTGAATTACACAAGCAGACTGGAGAAATGATATATTCTACACTCACTGGAAAAGCTATGGCAGCTCATGAATTATAAGATTCTTTGAATAATACAAATACCCAGCTGCAGATTGAGAAAGCTTCTTCCCAAGCAAAGGATAACCGGATAAAATCTTTGGAGGAAATAATTATCAGTTTGGGTCATAATCCCAAGGATGTCAAGAGCATTGAAGCATTGATTAAAAAGAAAGATGATGATATTGCTGCATTAAGGAAACAATTGAAACTACCAGCTTCAAGGCACCCTCAGACTGAAGAAGTAATGAAGGAAAGTGCAGAAGAAGAGGTGATGGACTTACTTTTAAAATTGAATGAACGACTTTCTGAAACAGAAAAAGAACTTGAGCAAGCATTAAAAGATAAAAGTCCATTATTCTAGCAACTACAACACAGGCAGCCACAGGAACAGGTACATCAATCATAGGCCAACAAGCAGAGCTAACACAGGTGAACACTTCTGATCAGAGTTCTGATGAATTAATCAAAGCAATGAATGAATTAAAACTGCAAGTGACAAAACTCCAAAGATTAAAGTCTCAACTTTCTACTCTGGAAAATAAATATGATCAATCAAAAATAAGTGTTGCTGAGAAGACAAGATAAATCAAAAGAATAGAAAAATCAGTTAAATCATTGGAAAATGATCTTACAATGGAAAGACCTTTAAGAGAATTAAAATAAATTCTTTGGTATAACATTATTCAATCGATAAAGAACGTTTGGTATTCTATTCAGATAATATATGAACATCAGTATTTAGTCAGATTGGCTCTGGAAGAAATTGAGAGAGCAAGGGAAGAGTTAGGGAATATGCCAGAAGAAGCCAATAGACTTATCAATTATTTGAATACTCAGAATAAGCAGCAACTTGCAGAAGTTGGAATTCAGGACAGAACAGGGACTATCTTGGAAATCAAAAGAGTTTTTACCAAAAGGACTCTTATGCAAAATCTTGAAAGAAGGTGTTCAGACATGCAGCAATAAATTTTTACCTTCAATGAAAGATTTGATGTTGTGTTAAAAAAAGGTTTGCCCAGTCCTGTTAATGCAAAAGGTAGATTAATGGATTTGGAAATCTTTGTAGTGAAAGTAAACAAACAAGTTGATGATCAAGCCAGTTCTTCGACCAGTACAGCAGAAGGAACATTGCCAACAGGGAAAAGTCTTTATGAAAAACTGGAGAGTTTATTTTATCTTGAACATGAAATAAAACATTTGTTTCCATATCAGCCTAATTTTTTCAAATACACTGAAGCTGATGAAACATTGAGAAAATTGCAAAGAACCAGAGTGCCAGAAGTTCAGTGGTGGGATGAGATGAAGGAATTTTTTTAAATTTATCCTTGGGTAAAAATTTTTGGCCTATTTTACTGAGGTATATCTTGGTAAAGGATAAATAGGTGAATAAAAGTCAAAGAGTATCCGTTCAGCAGTTAAAGTGTATCAGTGAGAATAAAAGAGTATCAAACAAGCAAGGCGGTCAAAAAGAATTACTCAAGAAGACAACAACGAGCTAAAATAAAGGAACTGCTTCCAGCACATTCTAAAAAAGAGGAGACAGCACACAACATCAACTGATTTATCCTATCTACGAGACCATATGTCTCCATTTGTATTGTAATCTATTCATTAGTCACCCTAAATTATATCTCTTTTGTTATGAGATATTTTTAATAGTTTTTGTATAAATAAGCCCTCGAAAGGAGTATTGAGGGTGGATTCTACTATTTTGCTGTAACATTGATCTTTTGGAATAAAAGTGCTTTGGAGAAATTTCTTTGTGGCTTGCTGGATGATGATTTGAAGCTCAAGACTTTTTGCAGGATTCATGTGTCCGACTACAGTTCAATAAGTCCTTTCTATTCTATGTTTTAAGTTTTATATCTTTTTATAATATCACTGTGTTCCATTTCTGAATAATTGACATGAAAGAATAAATCAGAACTTACTTAAGTGTACTCTGATTTCAGAATGTGATTATTCCAAATGTTTTCTTCTTAACTAGTTATAAGCAACGAATTCTTAATTGCTCTTGCTTCGCTAGTTTAAACATTTTGATTACTATAGTAAAGAATTCTTAACTGCTCTTTATTTGTAATCATTCACTTTCTTTCTTTGAACATGTTGAAATATTCTCAATTGCCTTTCATCCCTTCAAAATCCATTCCATTCACTTTAATTTCTAAAATTGTTCTCTGTTTGGCTATCTTGCCCTGCAAAGCCATCTTGTGTGTAGAATATTAATCCAGTAAAGCCATCCTTTCGACTCCATAGCCCAATGGCCTGAAATAATCAATTGTACCCTTAGTTGGCGGATTCCACCATTCAAATCCAAACCAAACCCCTGAACTTACAACTAGCCTAATATTTTCTAGGAAGAAAGCTAAATTTTAAAGAGAGAGCCCTCTCTGGATACAGATTGGCTAGATTCTGTATTTGAAGGTTGGTTTGTGGTTACCTTGGGTTTACTTTCCTTTTCCACAACTTCAAGGAAAACCTGAGTGATATCAGGTTGTAACCCTTCCTTCTATTCATTTATATACATGACTATTGTTTGGTTCCACTATTATGTTATAATGTTTGTTTAATGCAATAAGTTTAGCCCTCTTTGACTGGTTAATATTTATGAATAGAATGTTGTCATCTTGTATGTTATTCTTTTTTCCTTGTTATTTATGCAGGTATCCAAGCATAATGGTGAAACGATTGTGACTTGCCGAAGCAGGAGCGAGGGGCCACCACTACTACAACAATAATGACAACATTGGATTCCAGGTAGGATGATCTACTGTTTCCCTTGTTCATTCAATAATTAGGAAGCAAAAATTTAGCATGTCCCTTTGTTTCTAGACCCACTCTATGGATAGAGGGATCGTCTCTGTCCGCAGAGAGAAGTTACCTGCATAAAAAATTGGCGACTCCGCTGGGGAGTTTCCTTTGATTTTGTCACTCTTTTAGGTCTTTGTCATTCGACGAGTTTAGTCAAATAACCATTTCTCTGTTTGTTCCTATGTTTTTCATCAATTAAGATCTGTTAGTTTTTTCTTGAAGTGGTGATTCTGGTCTTGGTTGGGAGAAATTCTTTGTTTTTTCTTGTTCAGGCATTGGTGCTTTTATTTCTCTGACAGTCACGCCGATTGGCGCTATTTGTCAGTTAGCAACCCATGCCAATTGGTCATTGGCATTATTTTTCAGCGAGAAATTCATGCTAGTTGGCACTAGTTTCACCCACAAAATTCGTGTCAATTTCAGGGTGTGTGAAAAATTGAGGTTTTTCCCTAATTCCTCCACCAGTGTGTCTTGCCCTTCCGGTGCTTTTTTCTGTATGATTTATACGTTCTCCCCTTTACTTTTTTTCTCATAAACATGGATTACATTTCTCATTTCTCAGCTACAAAGTCTTCTTTCTATGATTTCTTGATGTCAAAGGAAATGAATGCCTTGTTTTGAGCCCACGCTTTGGAAGTCCTGTTTGTGCTTGACTTCATATGTCTTGTAGCCTTTTGAGTAATTTCATTACAAAGTGTTTAAAAAAACGATTGCATTCTTAATGTTTGTTTGCATCCATTTTGCATTCATCCTTCCATTAAGCAAATTTGCGTTCATTTAGTTTTCATCTCAGAGTTTTCTTTTCGTTAAAATGCATTATATCACATTGCATTGAAAAGTGTTTTTTGAGATTTATCATTGAACTTATATTACATTGTTTAATTATTGAAAACTAAAGATCGCATTGAGTGCATTCTCTTTCATTAAAATCATGCATTGATTAGATTCTCATTTCATCAAAAATGCATTGAGTGTATTCTTATTATTTCGAAAGAAAAAGGAAATTGTGCATAGATTACAATTGCATAGCTTTCAAAAAAGAGGATTTTGCATAGATTACATTGCATAATTCACATCGTTGAATGTTTTAGATTACTTTTGGATAGTGAAAGTAATCTAGTTAGGAAAAAATTTCATTTGCACTATTGTTGTTTGTTGCATCATTGTTTGAGACTCTTCCCTTAACTAGATGAGATTCATCAAATTGAAAGATTTCTTTTCTCATATAGATGCATATTGGAAATTGTTAGATGACATGCTGTAGGGCCTTGAAACTGAGATATAATTCAAGATCAACTTTAAAATTTATTGAATTAACCTATGGAAACATTGGAACTTAATGCAAAAATTTTAGTGGTCTAGGCTACAGACGTGTTTCGGCGTCTTAAAACCTAGTGGTTGTCATTCGTCTTTTGGCTTTAGACAGTACTAGTACAGACTTGTGCTCCCCGTACCATCAACTATATAAAGGGATACCCCTATAGGTTGCAATCCTTTATCCATAGGAATTCGAGTTTGCCACCCTTTAACAGTGATACACCAAACACAGCATTCGAGGAGAATACCTGCACGTATGGAAACTCCTTGGTCATTTCTCTTTCATTTGATCAACAAGGTGTATATAGAAATTCACAGAAACTTGGTACACCCTCTTTCTTAGATTACCTAAGTAGTCATTTATGTCTTTTCGTGACTCTCTAAAATTGAAAAGATCATCAAGCACTTGTCCTTTCACGCTCGTTTCAACCTGAAAGTGATAGAGTCACCTTTTTCCTGTTTCTCTACTCTTAAAATATGAAACGATAGAGTTTTTTTTAGTGTCTTAAAATATTAACTGCCCACAAAATATTCCTGGTTAAAGTTATCTTCCTTAGCATTTTTTTTTACGGTTGTTTCCAATGGCAACGTTTCCAGAGTTTACCAACCAAGGAATCCCCTCCGAAAGGAATCCTAGTCCTTTTGGTTTTGGGAATGTTGGTGCTCCTTATATGGCAACATTGTCCCTACCTGGGTTAACTGTTGGGTTTCCTGTTTGGTTATTCTCGACCTCTATGGTCTCGAGTGTTTCGTCCACCGTACAACCATATCCTTTGCCTGAACAACATCATGTTGATTCTAAGGTGGACCTCTCTCCTTCCTTGCATGTTTCTTCGTCCTCCTCTTCTACTTCGCCTAGTGAAAGTATGGATTCTAGTAACCAGGTGGCTAAGAAGAAGAAGAAGATGAAAAAGAAGAAGTCAGATAAGAGAGAGACCATCTCTATGGTTATCGCACCTCAGACGCCTTCCATTGATAAACCATCCAACCTTCCATGGAAATTCAAATTCCCTTGCATGTTGTGAAAAGGTGACCACTTCCTTCGAGATTGCCCAGGCATCCCCAAGGTGAGCGAGGCATGGTCCGACGACCATCTGCCATTTCCTTTGGCTACTGGCAGTCATATTGGTGGCACATCTTCTACTAGTACTGATAAGACTTGTAAGAAACAGGGTAAGATTACCAATCCTTGTAATTTGTGTGAAGGGCATCATCCCATTCACCTTTGTCCATACATGGATGAAGCCATGAGAGTGTTGTACAACCCTACTATTTCTGTACCCTGCCTTCCAGTTGGTTACCAGAAGCATTCTTTGATTCCTTTGCTAGTTGATTCAATGATCAGTCAAGATTCATCCTTGGTCGATCCCATTTCCTCAGAAATTCAAATTCATGAATCCATTCCTGACCAGCCATTGGTCTAGGAATCAATTGATCTGACCCCGCCTATGGTTCATCAGGTCTTTTCTGTCGAGAGTGGATCTCATTCCCCCCACATTCTTCTTGTTTCTTCAGATTCCTCAGACTTGAAGAAAGATTCTCCTGTCCCTGTAGTTCAAGAAGTTGCTCCTCCTGCTCCCATGATGGAGGTCTCGGAGGATGGTCCTCTTTCTCCGATAACACCAGGGGATGACCATCTCATTTCTATGGTACTGCCTCCAAGTATTTTGGTCACTTCCTTCGATTGGAGTCGATTTTCAGGATACTGCCTTCCTTCGTATGTTCCTTTTCAGATCACGGTACAAGCCTCCAATGTGGTTGTACCTAGCACGATTATAGATGAAGGCGCATCTATTAGTATTCTATCTTCAACTACTAGGAAAGCTTTTAGTTCTGCACCGTTTGTGCCTATTACGTAAAATATGTTGGCTTTTAATAGAGGAATCAATCAACCGTTAGGGATCCTTCCGAAGTTTCCTATTACTTTGGGAGAAAAAACCATCTATATAGACGTGATGGTTGTTCCAGGCCCCTTGGATTTTAATTTACTTCTGGGGCGCGACTATACTTATTTCATGGGTCACTTGTCTCTTCCATATTTCGTGTGATTTGTTTTCCACATGAAGGGCGGATCGTGACCATTGATCAGCTTTCATTCTTTGGTCCTGAGGTACTAGCTAGCCCGCCATAATCTCTGCCGGATTTTTATCCACCGATTGTACCTTCCCTACTGTAGGTTAATTATGTGGCTACCTATCCTGTGCCTGCACTCAGTGATAGTGCCATTGTGCGTCGTGTGCTGGGGTTTTTGGGTCCTGATTTTCAAGATGTTGTTCTCCCATCATATTCGAACCTCTTGGAATCCATGACCTCTTATTTGTCATGGTAAAAGATTTTCAGAGCATAGTTCATTTTATTATTTCAATATCCTTAAAAAATGAAACAAGGTTGTCAAAGCACAGTTCATTTTCTTGTGTCAAGCTCCTTAAAAAATGAAACAAGCTCGTTCGAGGATAGTTCGTCTTCTATGTCAACCTCATTAAACAATGAATTAGGTTTGAGGATAGTTCATCTTCTATGTCAACCTTGTTAAAAAATGAATTTGGTCTTGAGGATAGTTCGTCTTCTATGTCAACCTTGTTAGAAAATGAATTAACTCACGAGGATAGTTCTTTTAATGTGTCAACCTCGTTAAAATAATGAAACACATTCCCATTCAATTCGAGTCTTTGATTAGATCTTGTAAAATCCTAGTCGAGTCCTTCTCTTGGTCTCATAACTAAACCTTCATTCCATCCACCTGTCAGTAACTAGTAGTCTACTCTGATGAATGCATTGAAGCCTGGGGGGCATGTACCTCGAATTGAGTCACCATGATGGGGGCATGCAAAAATTTCAAGCATAGTTTGTTTCTGTTTCAAGCTTGTGTAAAAGTGAAACCAGTTTCAAGCATAGTTTATCTTTGTTTCAAGCTTGTGTAAAAATGAAACCAAGTTCAAGCTGAGTTTCCTGATTTCAAGCTTGTGTAAAAATGAAACCATTCCCATTTTACCTCTTGTGATTGCCATTTTGTGAACCTGTTTTGCCAGATGAGCCTTGGTTTTTTGATTCCATCATCACCATTTGCTTGGCTGATCATACGATTTCACTTCATTGTTTTACCCATTCCTAAGGAACCTCTACAATGAGTGGTCTTGTTAGCTAGCCTCTTAACCTTTACTTGTTCTGAGTAGTTCCACCATCACCGGAACCAGTTGCTATCTTTTATACCACTCGTTCCTCCAGGAGGAGTCAACTTTCAGCTCTTTTCTTACTCTCTAAAATTGAAAATATTTTTGAGACTCTTATCGTTTTGAACTCGTTAAATGGTTGCAAAATGATATCTACCCAGTATAAGTTTACCCCTTTTTCTGGCTAGGATAGATTATTTATGAAAAAGGAATACCTTAGCCTATCGCGACTAAGAGGTTCTTTCAGATATTTTTTTCTACATTTTCGGATCTGAGAGACTATTTACGAAAAGGACCATGATGGAGTTTTCTTTTATGCCTTCTTTTCAAACTCTCTAAACATGAAAATATGTCGAGCTATACCTTTGTCAGACTCATTAAACCATAATGACAATGGAAATCGTCACCATGAAGTTACTCGAGTTCCTCCCTCCTAGGGCTCGTAAAATGTACTAGGTTGGATTTTTCCGAAGGACAAACTTATATGACAAGCATATGCTATCCTCTTCAAGCTTGCGTAAAAATGAAGAGGTACTCGCCAGAAATGTTGGGGTAAAATGGAAGTTATTCGTCAGTTGTGTCGGCAGTATGTCACTCTTGAACATGACATGTATCGGCAGTTCGTGTTGGGTTGGGATATCTTCATTCTGTCACTTTTCCTCCATGGGTTTGGGAAATCTGTTTACCTCTCATTCGATTAATTTTTTTTTCAACATAACCTCTGATCCTATTTGAGTCAAATGCTGCCAAATTACAAAGTCGTTTGTTACAGGTCAAAATACCTCCTCATCAGCTCAGAGGGGAAGACAAATATGGAAGAATTACAAAGACCTAAATTAAACCTATTTCTGCCAGGGTAACGAATATATAGAACAGGACAAGGGCATTATAACGCAGGAAAGAAATATATTGGCCGCGTTAGTGGCTAGGGAAACGCTCTGTTTACACTTGATGGTCGCGTTACCCGTGTTTTAAGTTTGAATTGGGAAAAGAGCGCGGAGAAAGATTTGAATCTCCGACTTTCCCTCACGAAGGAGTCAATGCACAAAGGAAACTGCAGAAGCACCAGTTCATTATTGTTCATTGCCATAGAAGACTGAACTCCAAGAGAGGCAAAAGCATGGAGATCAAGGAAACATCTAAGCCTTTTCCATTCCAAACTAGTGGAAAGAGAAGGGCAACAATGGCTTTCTCCCTCTCCTATAAGAAGGAGCTGAAGGCTCTTAATTGAAGGTCGAAGGATTGCTCAAAGTTCTTGCATACTTGTGGAATAGAGAATAGTGTGACATTGTGAAGGCCAAGAGTCAAAGAGGCTCCTAGAGAGCTTGTTGGCTTGGACTTCTTCACTTGATAGAGAAGAGAGATTGGGAGACTGAGGAGGGCTTGGTACATCCGATGGTTGTAATCCTCCTTCTTTCAAAATCAATAGAACTATGTTCGTTTTGTCCATTCGATGCTTAATGTTATATTGTTATTTCAATATTTGTTTAGTATGATATGAATGGCTCAGATGTGTATAATCTATATGTTTATTGTTGATTTAATTGATAGAATACTGGTTATATCAGAAGTTATGCGGGTGCTTTGACTGATTGCAGGACTCAGATTTGGTGTCGGTGAAGAAGGACTCTTGCTTTGCTGCGTAGCGCTCTCCAAAGGATTCTAAAGTTGTCAAAGAGGTAATTCTCTATTGTATTCCTTAAAGTTATTTCAAGCTAATATGAACATGCTCATACCATCTTTGTGAACAACATAGCTAATCTGACTATCTGCCTCGGGCACCGGAAAGCCCTGAGAGGGAAATACGAAAACCAACCACCGAAGCAGTTTACCCTATAGCAGAATTGGCGACTCCACTGGGGACTGTCCCCTTAGTTTCCGGACTATTTTTCCCTTTCATTTCTTCTCTCCTCTGTTCAGTATCCTTCCGACCATTTTTTGATGCCCAGTAGACATACCAAACGCTTGCAGAGTTCAATCCTGTGCCTGTCTGGCCAACTGAAGAGCTTTTCCCTCGTTAACGCGACCTATGCAGTATATCCAGTGCGTTATAACGCAGTCTAGGCTTAAATACAGTGCGTTATAACGTTGTATTTTCTCACAGACAGAGCGTTACCCAGCCAAAAACCCTGTTGTTCACTTCTGTGACTGTGTTTTAGCTGTGGAGTTTTTTGGCCACCAGTACCTTTCACAAATCGAATCCCTGTGCTTTTCTGCTAAACTAGCATTGATTGTTTGTTTCTCTTATTTAGTTAGTGTGCAAAGCATTTACTTTTTTAAAGAGAAATTTTTTTTTATTTTTCTGCATTTAAGTTGAGTTTATTCTGAAAGTTTGGTTCACAGACTATTAAAAGAGGTAGATAGAAAGCTGAATCTTAAAAGTTGAGCTGTGTTATTTACATGTTGGTGCATGGATGATTGAAAGAAGAAACCTCTCCTTGTAGAAACATTGTTCATTGAAGTTAATATTTAGAGCATGTTTTGCATGGTTTATTGAGTCAAGAGTCTCACTATACTTCATACGTCCATTTCCCCTCCGCCAGACTAATAACAAAGTACACTAAAAACAAAGCGATAATAAAATCAATCTAATAACTCTTTTTGAGCTCACACAAACAGTAGTTCAAGCTAGGATCTTGGGTTAGGAAAGTGAGAAAACTACCCAAGATCTCAAAACTTGAAAACTATAGTCATTAACGAGTGAAATCCTGTTGCACTCACATTATTGGGACCGTTCCTTTACCGGAGCTCAGCGCGAGACAACACTTGGGTGCACTAGAAGGTAGCCCACCTTCGACTGCATCCAGTGGGTGTGTTATATACTGGGGTTCCCTTCGGGGATGCCGAAACTAGATCGGGGATCTAGGTATTCTGCCCATATAGCACACTGTCCTTGACCGTGGACCCCCCTGATAGTGTCTGTGATTTGAGGTATCCTTAGTGGCTATACTCTTAGGGACTTACACAAGGTGACTGGGACGGGCTGTCCTGGTACCTGAAATAGACGGACCTACTCTGTCTTCAGTCTTTAGGAGGGTACTCATCTTCACGAGAGTGCTTACACCTATCGTCTGGGGTTCGGGCGAAGCTCTAGAGTAACCGTAACTGTACTTTCGACCAACCCTCTCTGTATGCTATTGTGAGACTGGATTTCATCACCAATGAATGGTAGTACTCAGACAGGGCACCCTATACTGGCTGCTTGTTGATTGATTTTAGAGAGTCTTTTTTCTTTTTAGTAAGTGTGTGGTTACTGTCACTTGAGACTTCATAACATATCACATTTCAAATAAAATTTGTTAAAATTAAACCGGTCACCGTGGCATCCCCTGACCCACGCCATCAGTCTAGACGATAGCAAGGTCTACCTCCTCTCACCTTAGAGGAAAGATTGAACCTTGGTGAACTCGGGCCTTCTACGGAAGAGCAGTCTCCTTTGACTAATCTGGATTATCACATAGACCCTTATCAGCCGGAACTCCCGGAGGACCCTTTCACTGAAGGCGTTGTACCTAATTACAATCCCCCGCTCACTGATCCGTTAGGACCGGTGATAATCCAGATTCCACCGCGCCAAGATATGTCTGCGGCAACACCAACATCTATTTCTCCACCGGTATCCACAGGGTCGATACCAATGGCAACCATTCCTGGTTCACCATTATCCTCCCCGCCGGTGGTCAGTTCTATGACATTACTGGGTAACCCCAGTAGTCAACATATGCCTACCCCCAACCCTATGGTCAACACAACTGTCAGTAGTTTACCGAACCCTTCGGCATCTACTCCTACCGTGACCACGTTGGGGACCACGGTAGCTCCTCCCACGAGCACGACTACTTCGGTGCCCTTTAGCAACCCTTTCGGTTGGAACCCTCTGTTGAGTTCAAACCCCTTGGCCACTATGCCAGGGGGCAGTGTTGTCAGTACACAGGTAGCTGGGAATATTTCTCTTCCTATGCAATCCTTAGGACAAATGGAACAACCCATTGTAAATACTATCCCCTTAAGTGGTTCAAACATAGGCATAGGATCTATACCGTTGCAAAATTATGCAAATACTAGTATGCCTCCAGGAAACTCTATTGCATCCATTTGGACTAACCAACCCCAACCTCCGTCTGGAGTGGGAGGGCACTTTTACGCTGGGGGCAACCAACCATTTTCCCCTCAATACGCTATGCCCTATGGACAACAACCGTATGTTCCTACTCCTCCACCTATGGGAGGTTTTTATCAAAGTCCCACTTACCCTTCTGGTAACACGTGGATGGGGGGGCCCTATGGTCCAAATAGTCAGCCCATACTGCCTTGGTTAGACTCGGGGGAAAATCCAAAATTTCCTTTCTTGGCAGCTTTGGACATACCCGACATCCATAAGTTGACAAACTACCCCATCAATCACAACTTGCTTTGGCCTCCTATACCGCATAAGATTCCTTCAGATATCCCGAAGTTCGACGGGAAGCATGGAGATGACCCGGTCGCACACATCACTACCTTCCATTTGTGGTCCATATCCAATTCCATGGTAGATGATAGTGTCCGCCTTCGACTGTTTTCCCGCACCCTTACAGGCAATGCTGCCAAGTGGTACATTGAATTACCACGCGCCACCATCAATACGTTTGGCGCTTTAGCGACGGAGTTCTTAAAGAACTTTCAACTACCAATTAGAGTGGAAACCGGCACAGAATTGTTAACATCACTACGCCAAGACACCACCACCCACATCTCCGACCATATTCATGAATGGAGACGTAGGAGGAGGCTTGTCAAAGCGCCAATACCAGACCATCTCTTGGCAAATTGGTTTTGCAAGTCTCTTTTACCCCATATCTCTAAAGACATCAGCATTTCTGGTGCGGTGACAGAAGATCAATGTATTCATCGTGCCCAGCACCTGGATTTAATCTATTCACAATCCGGCATGCTTTACGATCTGCTCCCCCATGCCCCTGGTAACCCGAACCCTCCGGCTACTAAGAAAACCGGAGCTCATGCCGATGGTCTCGTTGGCACGATCTCTGGTGTAGCCACCAATCAGTCTCGAGGGAAAACCTCCCAGCCATCCTCGGCTGCCACCGCCCCCCATCAAATGACTCCTCTCCCTTCCGCTGAGGTAAATTCGGTGCAAACCTCACAAAAACCCAACAGGAAAAATAGGAAGAATAAGAAGAAAACATCTTCTTCGGAAGAGCAGTCGAATAATCAGAATAACTCTAATCAGAAAAATGCTGCTAATGAAAAAGGAAAGGATAAACCCATGAGATTTCCTTGTAAAATCTGTGCAGAGGACCACTTGACATACAAATGTCCTCGGTTGCAAGAATGCACTGATTTTATTGCTAACAAGGATTCTGGGAGAACACCTGCCGTTCTTCACAATCCTTTCCCCAATCAACAGCAGCAACATCAACATATGGTTGACAACCCGCCACAACCCCATCAACGGGGCAATGGTGGTTCGCATCCTTCCAGCGAAGGACCATCTGCCATTTATGGCATCGAGAGTATTGACCTTCAAACTCGCGCCAAGCTTTATGGAGCCCCTACCATAGATGCTCAGGAACCTGGAACTAGTTCCAATCCGCCGCCGCCCAACGATTTGCATATTGAAAGGCCTACTGCTGAACCTGTAATTCGTCCCCCCAAAGGGACACTTCGACGCACGACTCATAATACCTCTGCACGTGCAGCCCAAAACTACAATATGGTAGAAGATTTGGCGCAGGCACCGTCAGCCATGTCTGCACTTGAAGTATTACAAACCTGTCCAGCACAAAGGAAAGCCTTGCTTTCGGCCATTGGCGGAATAGATCCCCAGGATTCCATGCTAGCAGTCTTTGATATGGAAAAGGCTAAACCTCACCTCTCGCATCAACTCGCATTCCAGGTGCAGGTTGTGTCGAAAGGGAGACCCATCCATCGCACTGTCATAGACGAAGGTGCTTCGACCTGCGTTATGTCACTAGCTTGCTGGCTGAATTTAGGTTCTCCTACTCTAACCCCGCCATCGAATTCCCTTAAAGATTTTGATGGCCACACTTTCCTACCAAAAGGATACCTTGCTAGCTTTCCCATCACTCTGAGTGGGAAAATGGTAAACGTGGATGTTGAAGTCGTAGAGCGTCATCTCGACTATAATCTATTGCTCGGTCGCAGTTGGTCTTATGCTATGACCGCCATCGTGTCTTCGGTCTTCCGACTCATCCTATTTCCATTGGATGGGAAAATAGTCACGGTCGATCAGCTATCCTTCTACACCCCTAATTATTCCACTTTACCAAGTAGCTCTGTACCTTTAATAGGAGGTGTCCCTGACTCTTACGTCAGTATCGGTACCGGTCTTTTGAAGGCATCTTCCCTACTGGGTTGTTTTCCTCTTCCGCCGCCTCAGATCCCAAACACGGTTGCAATGATATCCACCTCTTCGGATGGCTCTATCGACCCATGGATCATTCCGGCACCTTCAGAAATTGATTCCTATGGAGATCAGATGCCGCTTTCGCCGGTTGAGTTGGCTTACCAAGCCATCCAAGTCGCATCTGAACCCTCCAATGATATGGTTTCAACTACAGGTACAACCCTCTCTCCCATAATAGTTCTCTCTAAGGATCTCCTCAATGAAGTCTTACCCACAGACGAAGCTATTCGAGAGATCATGTCATTAGAAGAACGACCTTGGGGAGAGTTCCACCATCGCACTTCGACGATTGATTCGGAGGCGATAAAAACTGAAATCCTGTCTTTTGACCAACCTGAGATAGTTCCCTCCTCTTATACGACTGTCCACACTATCGATTTGGAAGGGAACATGGGTAATCTTTCCAAGACTCCACTCATCGATATCTCGGTCAAAACGGGTATCGTGGAAAATATTCAGATTGGAGCCGATTGCAATCCTGAGGAAATTGCGTCCTTCACATCTCTTTTTAAAGAATTCCGCGATGTCTTTGCTTGGTCTTATGACGAAATGCCCGGCATAGATCCTTCTATTGTCGAGCACGAAATCAAGACTTATGACAATGCTAAACCTATCTGGCAATGACTCAGACCTGTCCACCCGCGCAAAGCAGCCGCCATTAAGGTCGAAGTAGAAAAACTTTTAAACGCTGGCTTCATTTACCCCGTTCCCTTAACTGAATGGGTTTCCAATCCGGTTCCCGTTGATAAAAAACAAGGCACTATTCGAGTTTGCGTCGATTATCGCGATCTGAACGCCGCTTGTCCAAAAGACAACTATCCTACGCCTTTCATTGATCAAATTCTCGACGATTGTGCCGGATGCGAATCTTTTTCCTTCATGGATGGATTCTCGAGATACAACCAGATTGCCATAAAAAAAGACGACCAGCATAAAACTGCTTTCATCTGTCCTTGGGGCATCTTTGCGTATAAAAAGCTCCCATTCGGCCTAAAGAATGCTGGAGAAACTTTTCAATAGGCTATAGACTATGCTTTTCATGACATTCGACATATTGTACAAGCATACTTGGATGACCTCCCGGCTCATTCCAAGAAGCGACAAGACCACCTGGCTCATTTAAGAGAAATTTTTGCTAGGTGCAGGTTCTACAATATACACTTGAATCCTCATAAATGCGTATTCATGGTCGAGTTCGGACGATTGTTAGGGTTCATTGTTTCCAAGCACGGGATTAGGGTTGATCCCGATAAGGTAAAAGCAATTATTGAATTGCCGGCACCACAATCCATCCTTCAACTCCAAAGCTTACAGGGGAAGGCAAACTTTTTGCGTCGTTTCATCGTTAACTATGCCGAGATGACGAAAGGATTCATGCGATTGTTGAAGAAAGGAACACTATACTTGTGGGATGACCAAGCTCAACGGTCATTTGATGCTTTAAAACATGCACTTGTTTCAGCCCCACTCCTTAGTGCCCCCGATTATTCACGCGACTTTCTCCTTTATCTGGCAGCATCACCATCCTCACTTGGAATGGTTTTGGTTCAAGTACACGATGACGACAGCGAACATGTGATTTACTATTTATCTAAAGGTCTCATTAGACCGGAATTACGTTATTCACATGTGGAGAAACTCTCTCTGGCGGTAGTTTTCGCCGTCACCCGGCTCCGACATTATATATCGCTGCGACAGACTACGATGATTGCTTTGGAGAACCCCATGCGACATATCTTGTCTAGACAAATTATTGGAGGGAAATATTCCAAATGGATTGTCATCCTCCAACAATTTGATTTGGTGTTCACGGCTGCTAAAGCAAAGAAATCCATGGTCTTCGCCGAATTACTATCGGACCTTCCCAGAATCGACCCGGCAGAGGTAGCTCATGATCCATTCCCTGATGAATCTATCTACTTGGTCGACTCTTCGGACCCCTGGTATGGAGACATCTTAGTCTACCTACAAACTCAACGCTTCCGCCCAGCTCTCACGTCTGATGACCGTCGTCGCATCCGCCACCAAGCAAGGCACTACCTCGTGCTAAACGATACACTATATCGTCGTGGTGTTGATACTATTCTCCGACGTTGTCTCACTATCGATGAGGTAGAACGCGTTTTGAATGACTGCCATGTGGGGGCATGTGGTGGTCATCTTTCGGGCATAGCTACTGCCCAAAAAATCTTGCGCGCCGGTTACTGGTGGCCCACTTTGTTTAAAGATTGCATTGCCGCAGTCCAAAAATGCCATCCATGTCAAATTTTCACAAAGAAAGTGCGCTCACATCCTGCCCCCCTTCACCCGGTTATCTGCGTCGATCCTTTCACTAAATGGGGAATCGACTTCGTCACCTGCAATCCCACTTCGGAAAACGGACACAACTACATCGTGGTTGCGATCGATTATTTTACGAAATGGGCTGAAGCCCTTCCCACTTTTAAGGCCGATGGTGAAACCGCCGCTCTCTTCCTGTTTAATCAGGTTATCTGTTGATTCGGCGTACCCCTATCGATTGTCACAGATCATGGATCTCATTTTCAAAATCATATGATGACCGAATTAACATCCATGCTAGGTTTCCGACAAGATCAATCTTCGTCTTATTATCCTCAGGCTAATGGTCAAGTAGAAGCCGTAAATGGCGTTCTCAAAACCATTATTCGTCGATTGGTCGGAAACCATAAAACCACATGGCATCAAAAGTTATATTATGCGCTATGGGCATACCGAACGTCAGTAAAAACTGCCACAGGCTTCACACCTTTCCAACTTGCTTTCGGCCTGGAGGCAGTACTTCTGATTGGGTGCGAAATTCCATCGCTTAAACTAGCTGTTGAACTCCTGCCTGGCACCACCGCCACCGAAGAGCGCTTGCTCTCGCTCGATCACTTGGACGAAACTCGTCGAGATGCTACACTAGCACTCGAAGCTCACCAGCGTCGAGTTAAAGCTCAATACGACAAATCTGTCAAGCCTCGTTCTTTCCAAGAGGGCGATCTTGTTCTACTTTATGATCAAAAACACGACCTCTTGGGGGCAGGAACGTCCAACCATTGTGGCTCGGTCCTTACATCGTTACTAAAGCCCTCTCAAAAGGAGCTTATGAACTACAAGACTGTAATGGAATTCCACTCGAGGAGCCCCGCAACGGGCTCTATCTGAAGAAGTATTTTTCCTAGTTTCACTAGGCATATGCTTTGTAATTTTATGTATATAAGTTTTGCCTATTTTTTATTTTTGATGCTTCTAGATTATTTGTTTGGTTCGAAGTGTTTTTCTCATGTAATCTTTTTCTTTCGCACAGATGTCATCACACTTGTTATCATACGTCGGGTATGCAGACGGTGCTAGTCGTCACACTAGACACATTGCTTCAGCTGCTTGGGTTCTCTATACGCCTGAGTCGGACCTTCTTGGTTCCGGGGAGATCTTCCTGGGTAACGCCACCAACAATGTAGCCGAGTACATGTCAGTGATCCAACTCCTCACGGAAGCGGCATCTCGTGACATCTCCGATTTAGTGGTCAGGTTAGATTCCTAACTCATCATTATGCAACTAAACAATCATTACCGTGTCCGCCACCCTGTATTGTTACGTTATTTTTTACGAGTGCGAATTTTAGAACGTCAATTTCAAACAATCACATTTGAGCACGTTCCTAGAGAATTTAATGCATTAGCTGATTCTTTGGAAAATTATGTGTTAGATTGACATTTGTCACATTTATTGTAAAAGATTTACTCATGAGTACATATATTTTTATCACATCAAAAAATGCATAAAAATTTAAAAACACAAAATCACAAAAAAAAAAAATATATATATATATATAGATATATGTCATGTTCAGTACATAGAAAACATCAAAAAGAAAAATCTCCCAAAACTCGGGGTGTTTTACAAAATTTGGCTCACTAAGCCATGCTCTGACACTAATACATCTACTCCAAACAGCTAAGCCTAATGCTCATAATAGCATACAACTGCTCTAGCCATCCTCCTCAGAGGAACCAGGTATCTCTCTGGCACACCCAAAGTATGCCGCTGCAGACGAACTGGAACCTCCCACATAGGAAGCGGTGGTATACCCATACTCAGACCCTCCAGGTTCCTGGAGAGTTCATGTAAAATCTGGGTATCATCGCCGTCACCGGCTTCCGCCTCCTCTACAGGTGCGCCAGCCGCGGGTAGCTGCAATCCTCGCCGTGCATAGCGAGGGGCCCCAGCTGGACGGACGGGTGCCACATCTGTGTCAAGCAAGCCAAAGTTTCATGTCAAAATTTAATTTTCACCCCTTTTCAACAAAAAAAATTTACATAAACATTCAAAAGCTAAAAACAAAAACTTCTTTGAAAACAACTGATCATTTTTCTTACCATCGGGCCCCCACTGGGTGCCAGGGGGCAGGACTAGCTCGGGATCGCCTGTGAAGTTCATCCCTGCATAGGGATAATCCTCAATCATGATGATCTGAGAGTCCAGCCAATCAAAAAATCCCTCATCGAAGCAGTGACGGACAGGACCCTCTCCAGTCCGTGGAAGCAAAGTGGCCCACCGAGCCTGCCTTGGCTCGCGTGGCCCCAATGGCGCTCTTGGGATCCTGGGCCTCATCAGTGGTATCCGCTCCAATATGAAAGAAACAATCAGTGTTCCATACCCAAATTCTCTTTGAGTACGGGTCTTGCATGCAGTAAGTTCTGCTCGGACTCGACGGACTACACCGTCACACCAGTCGAAAACCTGAGGCTGCATACAATCCAAGGCTAGGAGCATCTGGGCCTTGGTAGCCACATGCTGACTCTTGGTGCCTGCCAAGCGAACAATCATCCATAGAATAGACCGCAAGGGTCTCAAAGTCACCTGTGCGATAGGTATCCGGTTACTCACAGCCTGGGTGCCACGTATGCAGTGCGCATGGATCAAATCAGTAGTGGAACGAGGGTCAGCTCTGGACCCCGTCAAATTGGGCCTCGCCCCATGACATGACAAGCCGGTCAAAAAGTAAACATCATCTTTTTCGATGGCGAGCTCATTGCCACCAATTCGAAAGACATGATGCCGTTCGTCCCACTGCTAGATCAGCCACCTCAGGAGGTCCTCTTGACCCCTCATCAGTTCTAAACGGGCATACTTAAGCAATCCGCACCTCCAGAGAGCCATTAAACTTGCCGCATCCGTCACCATCTCTCGTTCTTCCCGCTCATGCTCTCTCTCTCGCCAGATACTCATGATTAACAGCTGAACACCTGCAAATGAAACATTTCCAACCGATTAAAATTTTCCTGGATCACTTCAAAAAAGAAAAAATTGAGTTGCTAGAAAGCATGTTGCTCCTAACGCGGTCACTAATACAAAACAGAGCGTTCTAACGCTTACATCCCTCACGGGTTGTGCGTTTAACGTGGATGTTGTACTCCTGACCCGCGTTAGGCGCAAATATTTTTCTAGGGCCTCAAAATTTCCTAATTTTGAACCAGTAAAAACTAAAAAATTGGCAATTAAATGATAACAGGAGGTTCTAGCTCTTACCTGGATCTTGCGGAATAGAAAACTGTTGCCCGGATCGACCGTAATCACCAGCTGAATTTTTCACCCCTTTTCCACTCCAGAGCTTCTTCACAGCACTCGAAACAGTGAAAATGAATGTCTTCTGACCTTCTTATAGCTAATTCTGGGGCATGACTCTCTTAATTCAGTCGGCAAAGTCGTGATTCCTCGCTGTACACATGTCGCAACTCTTGAGATTTGGTTCTGATGATTCTAATAAGGGATCAAGATTTATGAGAAGACACACTCATGTTTTATCGAGCGTTCTTTTTATGGTATTTTTCTTGCTCGTTAATCCGAAAAACCTCGAGTTCTCTTCTTCGGACTCGTTAAACTCACACGAAGTTGGCATCGAGCGTTCTTTTTTTTGGTCTTTTCTTGCTCGTTAATCCGAAAAACCTAGAGTTTTCTTCTTCAGACTCGTTAAAACCATGAAGAAGCTCTGAGCATTCTTTTTAGGAATCTTTTTCTCGCTCATAAAACCGAAAAAACCCTGAGTCACCTTTGTCAGGCTCGTTAAACTACTGAGACAAAGAACATGGAGCCATTCTCTTTTTCAATGCTCTTTGAAACAGAAAAAGTGTATCGATTTTTCTCCATGTGACTCGTTAAAATTTCACGGAGGTATCGAGTTTTCTCCGCGTGACTCGTTAAAATTTCACGGAGGTATCGAGTTTTCTCCGCGTGACTCGTTAAAATTTCACGGAAGTATCGAGTTTTCTCTGGTGGACTCGTTAAAATTTCACAAAGAAGATTGAGTTTACTTCGTCTCCTCGTACTCATAACAAAATGAGGTAGACGTCCATTGAACACAGATTTCTCACTTTTCCGGATTCGATGGACTAACTTACGAAAAATGAACTGTTTCGGGCTTACTATTACCCCTTTTCCGTGCCCGGTTATCAAGACATGACAAAGGTACCCCAATGGAGCTGTCTTTTATGACATTTTTCAGACTCCCTAAACATGAAAAATTCACCGATTTTGCTCATCTGGACTCGTTAAACCTAATCAGATGGGGCACAGAGTTGTCTTTCCTGACATTTTTCAGACTCTCTAAACATGAAAAATTCACCGAGTTTACTCGTCTGGACTCGTTAAACTTAATCAGACGAGGAAAAATTTGGACAAGATGGATATTACCTCTGTTACATTTTCAAAAAGGTCGATTTGGCAGCAAAATTCTTGAACATGGCACTTCCCAGAAAAATCTTTCGCAGTTAGCCGAACCCTACCATATATGAGTATTAGCCTTCATTTCCCAGTGTCCCTGCACCGGTAAAATCCTAACACACTCTTTGGTGTTCAACTCGCTTCAGCTGCCTAGTACCCTGCTAGAGTGCCTTCTATTGTTCAAGCAGATCTCGCTATCTACTGCTCCTGTTATCAACCAAACCGTTCATTATGCTAGAAATTATTTGTCGTCTGACGTTCCCATTAACTCTTCCTTATTTCGATTCATAAACAAAAACAGTTGGTTTCTGTTTCGTGTTGACTGATGTAGGATGCCTCAGTGCCTACCTCTCAACAGATCACTTCCTATTGACTTCAACACCTTATCTAGGAAGTTGATCCAGAAACACATCAGTACCCAGATACTTCAAGACATCAGTGGCAGGTAGTCTTGTGTTTGATCAAGGGTCTTCATCATTGGCTCTTGGTCGAATGATTCTACGAGTGTTCGACTTCAACTCCTTTTATTCACACTCGCTAGATTGTACTGGGCATCTTAGGGACCATCATCATTATCGGTGGCTGCCTTCGCGTCTGTTAACAGTTTTCATTATTGACTAGTAATCAGACGATTTCTCACATGTTCGACGACAACTCCCTCATTCACATGTTGAGAAATATGCAGTTTAAGTGAATCGGCAGTCAAGACCTTGGGGCAAAAGGCTACACCATTAAAGTTGTGTTCCCTTCCCCAAGCTGCGATATTTTTTATGGAGACAGCTTCTTCAGCCTGATCCTGTTATGACAGACACTTCCACATTGTGCCTATTGGTGGATAGATTCTTCATATCTCTATTCTAGAGAAATCATGTTGTTTAAAGCTACTGATCATGGGACATGCCCGACTCTTGGCAAATACTATATTTTCTGACATATGTTGTTGTTTCAGGTTTTCCTCAGTCTTTCAATCTCTCTCTCTCTACAAATTATAAAGTATTTCGGCCATCGTCTTCGTCTCTGACCTCACACTTTAGGGGGCATCTGTTACAGGTCAAACTACCTCCTCATCAGCTCAGAGGGGAAGACAAATATGGAAGAAGTACAAAGACCTAAATTAAACCTATTTCTGCCAGGGTAACGCATATATAGAACAGGACAAGGGCGTTATAACGCAGGCAAGAAATATATTGGCCGCGTTAGTGGCTAGGGCAACGCTCTGTTTACACTTGATGGTCACGTTACCCGTGTTTTAAGTTTGAATTGGGAAAAGAGCGCGGAGAAATATTTGAATCTCCGACTTTACCTCACGAAGGAGTCAGTGCACAAAGGAAACTGCAGAAGCACCAGTTCATTATGGGTCATTGCCATAGAAGACTGAACTCCAAGAGAGGCAAAAGCATGGAGATCAAGGAAACATCTAAGCCTTTTCCATTCCAAACTAGTGGAAAGAGAAGGGCAACAATGGCTTTCTCCCTCTCCTATAAGAAGGAGCTGAAGGCTCTTAATTGGGGGTCGAAGGATTGCTCAAAAGTTCTTGCATACTTGTGGAATAGAGAATAGTGTGACATTGTGAAGGCCAAGAGTCAAAGAGGCTCCTAGAGAGCTTGTTGGCTTGGACTTCTTCACTTGATAGAGAAGAGAGATTGGGAGACTGAGGAGGGCTTGGTACAACCGATGGTTGTAATCCTCCTTCTTTCAAAATCAATAGAACTATGTTCATTTTGTCCATTCGATGCTTAATGTTATATTGTTGTTTCAATATTTGTTTAGTATGATATGAATGGCTCAGATGTGTATAATCTAGATGTTTATTGTTGATTTAATTGATAGAATACTTGTTATATCAGAAGTTACGCGGGTGCTTTGACTGATTGCAGGATTCAGATTTGGAGCCGGTGAAGAAGGACTCTTGCTTTGCTGCGTAGTGCTCTCCAAAGGATTCTAAAGTTGTCAAAGAGGTAATTCTCTATTGTATTCCTTCAAGTTATTTCAAGCTAATATGAACATGCTCATACCATCTTTGTGAACAACATAGCTAATCTGACTGTCTGCCTCGGGCACCGGAAAGCCCTGAGAGGGAAATACGAAAACCAACCACCCAAGCAGTTTACCCTATAGCATCGTTTCACCGATATGTTAAAGAGAAAATCCTTCTGCAGTTTGTACATTCCTTGATCCTATGTTTCAGTCTTGATTCATACTCATATTACATCCTTTGTTTCATGTTGATGATGTGGGATTCATTATGACCCTCCTTCGATGGATCACTTCCTATCGACTTCAGCTCATTATCCAGGAAGTTGATTTAGAGTCGTTTCTAGTACTTTAGAGCTTGCATGCCCTAATGGAAAGTTCTTCGCATTCGACAACAAGTTCACGTCATCGGCCTTCGATCAAGTGATTTCAAGGGTGTTCAACTTCAGTCACTATTCACATTGCATGGATTGTACTAGTTGTACCTTGAGAGCCATTGTCATTATTGGTAGTTTCTCTCCCACTTGATAACAATTCACATCATTGACCGATAATCAAGTGATTTTCTAGCATGTTTGACTTCGATACGTCTATTCACATGTTGAAATTTGTACTCTGATCAGGTGGCGTTGGAACGCAAGACACTGGGCTTAGATCACAAAAGTCCAGGTGGTGAGGAGTGATGAGTCATTCATTATTATATACATGATTATTTAGATGGATGGCTATGACCATACCGTGGGTTCTCTTGTTTTGATCCTCTCTATATGGATGGCTGCGCCCATACCATGGATCTATTTCATATGATCCCTTCATTCGGATGGCTGCGTCCATGCCGAGGATCCATTCAAATGATCCTTTTCTTGATGGATAGTTGTGCCTATACCATGGATTCATGTATTTTCAATAGATATTTTAGTTATGTATATGTATCTATGCTTGATTTTCATATCTCCCGATGGCAGTGTCTGGTTCATTGCACGTACTTGTAAAGAATTTCACCCCTCACTCATGTTCGGACTTCATACTTTAGGGGGCATCTATTACATAGCATTTTGTCACTATCCCTGCAATCCCCATCTCACACATTGGAGGGTACTTTCTGTGACTAATTATAAGTTTCATGCCTTGAAAATACCATCATTTCATCCCTTTCCATGAGGAAAAAATTCCTTCCATTGACCATTTCCTGAGCAGACCACTAAAAACACCTGTTTTTGCCTTGATGTTGGTAGCTCGTTATACCCTCGTGCCAATGAGGAAAATTAACATTGGCCCCCGCACCAGCTGTCGCTCTGTCTTGGTTAGCTGCCCACACCAATTTTTTATGCAGGTAAATATTCTCTGTGGAGAGAGACGATCCCTCTAGCCTTGGAGTGGGTCTAGAAACAAAGGGACATGCTAAAGTTTTGCTTCCTAGTTATTGAATGAAAAAAGGGAGATGGTAGATCGACCTACCTGGAATCCAACGATGTCGTTGTTGCAGTAGTAGTGGTGGCTCTCTCTCCTGCTTGGACAAGTCACAATCTATTCACCATTATGCTTGGATACCTATATAAATAACAAGGAAACAAGAAAAACATACGAGATGACAACATTCCATTCATAATTATTAACTAGTCAAAGAGGGCTAAACATATTGAGTTAAAAAAACATTATAACACAATAGTGGAACGAAATAGTAGTCTGGTATATGAATGAATTGAAGGAAGAGTTACAACCGGTGCTTTGATGTCGCAGTCTCCTCCAACGAGGTTCAGGCGAAGTGCATCTCAGATGATCATCAGGAAATTCAGACAGGGTGAAGGCATGGACTCAAGCTCTCCTCAACATAATTCCTTCTATCTATATTCTCTAGTTATTCAGCTATAGTATAAGTTCTCCAAGTTTAGCTATTCAATCGTTCAGCTAGTTTGTTCTAAGCGAGATAGTTTCTTTTATAGAGGAAAAGGAGGACGTTGGGATCCCTACAAAGGTGGGAGAGAGTCCTATCCTTTAGGAGAGTTCCAAGGGAGCTGGAAACTACTAACTAAAGGAGGGAGTTTGTGGTTGTTTCAGTTCAATAACTTCCAATGACTCATCCTCGAGGTGGTTGGAATGGAACCTCCACCTCTATTTAACAAAAAAAATTTCATAAACAGCTTGGCGCGGGAACTTAACTGTGACAGAGAGCCAACTGGCACGGGCTTAGTGTTAATTTTCTAGCTCAACGTGGGAGTGTAACTGGCTACTCGCGCCAAGGAAAAAACAAGGGTTTTTACAGTCCTGCTCAGGGAATTTTCAACAAGAGGAATGTTACCCTCATGCAAAGGAATGTAATGATGGTTTTTACAAGGCATGACACTGCTTATAGGTCACAGAAACGACCCTCCAATGGGCGATTTGGGGATTGTAGGGAAAATGAAAAAATGTTGTGTAACAGATGCCCCCTAAAGCATGAGGTCTGAGGGAGAGGGAGGGACGAAATGCTTTATGAGAACGCGTTTGAACCAAACATCGCTGTTGGAAAACCAACAATTACAAATAAAACTAATATCTCTGATGCATGAACATTTGGCATGGGCGCAACCATCCATAATAGAGTATATATAAAAATTGAGATCCGAGGTATGGACGCAACCATCCAGCAGTAAGGATCAACAAATAGACTCAGGTATGGTTGCAACCATCCAATCAAAAGATTCATGTAATAAGTTACAACAATCCACCAAAATCCACAGCCTGGACTTTATCAAACAAAATCCAGGGTATTGCGCTCCATATCGACCCAAACAGGTACAATTTCAAGCATGCAAATATATGAGCTGAAGTTGAACACGCAATAAAATCACCTGATTACCAGTGAATGATGAAAGTTGTTAACAGGCACGAGAGAAACCACCAATAATGAAAATGTCTCTCAAGGTACAATTGGTACAATCCACAGGATGTGAACAGTGACCTGACGTTGAACATCCGCGGAATCACTCAATCGAAGGCCAATGATGTGGACCTTGCGTCGAATGTGAAAAACCTGCCATTAAGGATGCAGGCTCCAAGGTACCAGAATAGAGTCTCTTGATCAAATTTCTGGAAAATGAGTTGAAGTCAACAGGAAGTGACCTGATCGAAGGTGGGCCATAATTTTTCCCACATCATTGATATAAGATAAAGGAACATGTTAATAGTGAATTAGGATCAATAGAGAATCAGAAGGAGGTTTAAAACTGCAGAGGAAAACTTCTCTTCAACAAATCAACAGCATGACATTTGATTTGGCAGTATTTGACATCAAAGGATCTGAAGTCATGATGACGTGGCAAAGAGAAGATGAGAGGTCAAAAGATATTACCTAAACCCATAGAGGGAAAAATGACAAAATGAGATGTCCCCAACCTGACACGAATGCATACAAGTGCCATGTTCAATAGCGACATACTGCCAACATAACTAAAACTTGGTTCCTTTTTCCCCCACCATTTATGGGGAGTACCCCAGTTATTTTTAAAAAAAAGCTTGAAGGGGATAGAATATGCTTGCGTTGTAAGTTTTTCCTTCGAAAAAATCCATCCTAGTACATTTTACGAGCCTGAGGAAGGAGGAATCGAGTAATGTCATGGTGACAAAATCCAATGTAATCAGGGTTTAACGAGTCTGATAAAGGGAGAACTCTGTATCTTTTCATGTTTAGAGAGTTTGAAAAGAAGGCAGAAAAGAAAACTCCATCATGGTCCTTTTCGTAAATAGTCTCTCAGATCCGAAAAGGTAGAAAATAATATCTAAAAGAACCTCTTAGTCGCGATAGGCTAAGGTATTCCTTTTTCGTTAATAATCTATCCCAGCCCAAAAAAGGGGTAAACGTATACTGGGTAGATATTGTTTCGCTACCATTTAACGAGTTCAAGATGACAAGAGTCTCGGCAATATTTTCAGTTTTAGAGAGTCATAAAAGAGCTCAAAGATGACTCCAGTAATGACTTTTTCATGTTTTTACCGAGTTCGAAAAAGTATAAAATTTAACTCGTTAATTCATCACTATGTCCTAAAAAACTTGTTGTTGCACAAGAGAAACATGTAAAACCCATTTTTTGAAAAATAATATAATAAAATAATCGAAAATCATGTCTTAAAACCTAATTAGGTTTGTAAAAAGTTATAAAATGCCAAAAATTGTAAAAAAACAATTATTTTCACATTTTACCTCTTATGGAGAAAATAGTTACCCATTTTACAGTGTGATTTTGTGGTGACGATAGCGGAAAATCCAGTAGATCAATCTCAAATCCATCAGTTCCAGGTAAGAGCCAAGATCTTTCCCTTCATTTTGAGGCATTTCTTACTACCAGAAATTTCTAATTCTTAAATCTGGGAGAGAAAGTATGAAAATTAGGGCACGGCGGTTGGCGCGGGTTTCAGGCATGGAGTCACGCCAATTGCCCAATTTTTTGTACTAGGGCACGCCCATTGGCGCGACTGTTTGGGAAACAGTTGCACCAACAGCGCTAACCATTTTTCGTGCATAATGTAAGACACAAACCCAATTTACTCATAAAACCAAGCTCCAAAAAGGCTAATATCACTCATATGAATGTGTTTACAGGTAAAAAGCAGCAAAATTGTGATAGAATGGAAAGAACGGGAACATAGCGAAGAAGAAAAGCTAGCCATGGAAAATGAGAGATGCATGGAAGCTCTCAGGGACTATGGATTGAAGAATTTCTTCTTGACACTGTGTCTCTATGCTCAACCAGATCTATTACAATATTTGATCAGTATATGGGATGAGAACTAGGAAAAGTTCATCCTTCGAGATCAAGAACTTGAGATTGATGTTTCTAACATCTATTTTATCATAGGATTGTTGCGAAGGGGAGCAACACTAATTCTAACCGATACCTGGCCTTCTATGGAGAGTATGTCCATGGTGATGGACAGAGTATGTCCAGGGGCACGAAAGGGAATATGGAGTGAGAAATTTGACATCCAAACTATCCTAGACCTAGCACTAAAAGTAGTGATGCATACCATCACACGAGCTGCGGGATCGTAAGCATTGCATGAAGAAACAAAAACACAGTTGCTTCTTGTTGTGGACTACTTGTCACAGACCATCTACAACTAGGCAGAGGTTGTGACAATAGACATGAAAAGCTAGCTAACAAAATGCAAGAAGACCAAATTGAAGCAGTTTGGTTATGGGTCTATCTTGGTATCGTTCTTCCTTGAATGACTACCAATCTTACAGCGTCAGGAGGTCATAGTCTTGACACCACCAGTGAGAGAACCACGGATGTCCCGATGGGTGGCTCTGATGCCAAGGGCAGGGGGCGGTGAACATATGTCCTGGAGACCAGAGTTCTTTGATTGGCTCCGCTGACAGTTGATCATTGTGGAGGACTGGCCCTACTCTGGTACAGATTTTATTGGTGATCCGGACCTCCCACTCCCAGAGGGAGAGGATTGGGATGAAGATTTGGGTAAGACTCATTTTTAATTTTCATGAGTATTAAGAAATTTTTTGTTTTTATGTATGTTATAACTTTAAATCCATGATTTCACATATGTCTGCCCAGAGAGAACCACGGGCATACCTTAGTTTATTTGTTGATCCTTACTGCTGGATGGTTGTATCCATACCTCTAATCTTAGTTATATAAATACTCTATTATGGATGGCTATGCCCATTCCACATGTTCATGCATGAGAGATATTATTTGTATTTTTAATTGGAGGTTTTCCAACAGCGGTGTTTGGTTCGAACGCGTTCTCATAAAGCCTTTCGCCCCTCCCTCTCCCTCGAACCTCATGCTTTAGGGGCATCTGTTACACAAAATTTTTTCACTGTCCCTGCAATCCCCATCTTGCCCATTAGAGGGTCATTTATGTGACCAATAAGCAGTGTCATGCCTTGCAAACACCATCATTGTGTCCCTTTACATGAGATTAACATTCCTCCTGTTGACATTTCCCTGAGCAGGACTGTAAAAACCCTTGTTTTTCCCTTGGCACGAGTAGCCAGTTATACTCCTGTGCTAAGCTAGAAAATTAACACTGAGCCCACACCATTTGGCGCTCTGTCGCAGTTAAGTGCCCGTGCCAAGCTGTTTATGGATTTTAAAAAAAAAATAGAGGTGGAGGTTACACTCCAACCACCTCAAGGATGAGTCATTAGGAGTGGTTGAACTGATAAACCACAGAATGCCTCCTTTAGGTTTATGGTTTCCACTTCCCTTGGAACTCTCCTAAAGGATAGGACTCCCTCCCACCTTTGTAGTGATCCCAACCTCCTCCTTTTCCTATTTAAAAGAAACTAGCTGAACTTGGAGAACTGATACTATAGTTGAATAACTAGAGAAGATAGATAGAAGGAACTATGTTGAGGAGAGCTTGAGTCCATGCTTTCACCCCGTCCGAATTGCCTAACGAGAATCTAAGACGCACTTCACCTGAACCCCGCTGGAGGAGACTGCGACGTCAAAGCACCGGTTGTAACTCTTCCTTCTATTCATTTATATACATGACTACTGTTTGGTTCCACTATTGTGTTATAATATTTTTTTAACGTAATATGTTTAGCCCTCTTTAACTGGTTAATAGTTATGAATGGAATGTTGTCATCGTGTATGTTTTTCTTGTTTCCTTGTTCTTTGTGCAGGTATCCAAGCATAATGGCGAACGGATTGTGACTGACCGAAGCAGGAGTGAGAGGCCACCACTATTACAGCAACAATGACAGCATTGGATTCCAGGTAGGACGATCTATCGTTTCCCTTGTTCATTCAATAATTAGGAAGCAACACTTTAGCATATCCCTTTGTTTCTAGACCCACTCTAGGGCTAGAGGGATCATCTCTGTCCGCAGAGAGGATTTACCTGCATAATAGACACCTATGAGCAAATAAAAATATCTTCTTAAAGATCAAAGGAAGTTTTTCAATATGATCAATTCCATCAGAGTTATGTTAGGATTGTAAATGGCTAAAAATAGCAGAAAACCTACTTTTTCTCCTTCTTATATGTTTTCTGTTAATTTGTTATGAAAGGAATCCAAAGGTCGAAGCCTTGCTGGCAGATCTATTGTAAAACTATACATAGACAGAAGAAAGAGGAAGAAACGAGAGGAGATGGTTGGTGGCATAGGGTCTAGTGCCCTGGCCCTGTTGCTGATCCTCATGATATTCGTGAAGTTGTGTATTGTTGAAATCATAATATATTCCAGTTACACTCTTGAGGATTCACAAAATCGTATGGTGTGTGTATTGTTTTCCCTTCTCTTTTTACCTAATTTATCTACCTTTCCAGATTTATCATAAAAGTTATATATTATATTTTTATAAATCTTGTGAACCTCCAAGTCTTATGGATATTTTTTTCAAATTCTTGTTCCAAGATTTCCCTATTTAGTATGAATTGAATATTGTTCATAAGCATTCCTTGAGGTGGAATTAAACCATGTTTCATTTTTTATAAGAATTTTGATCTAACATGCATGTTAATATTTTTTTGTTAGTCTTGATTCACCAAGCATTCATGATTCATGAGGTCAAGTTAGTTAGAAGCATTCCTTGTAATTGGATTCTTTAAAATTAAAGTGAGACTCTTGTAAGTCTTTTAAAATAATTCTTTCACTATACATTTCAGATCTGGAATTTGTGTCATTTTTTCCTTCTAGAAATGGATTTATATCCTACAGACCCACTGTCTTTCTCCCACTCTTCTAATCATTGAACTAAAAATTTTTCTACCACATCATATATACGAGTGCCCTCATATGTGCCAGAGATTTTTTATCTGTTCAATGTTCCTTTCAGAGTGCTTGAGATCCAACCACTTTCCCAAAAAAAAAACCCAATCAAATCATAAGAAAATGCTTTAGAGCTTAGGATATGTCTGGTCAGGCAGTTGAAGTAGTCCAAGTGCTAATTCCAACGCTAACAAGTATATTTTAGATACTAAGGTGTTTGAACCTATGATGACAGATGATATAATATTTTTTGGACACAAACTTATCTATCCTAATGTTATTACTACTTTCGTTTTATGACTATCTTGTTCAACATGGATTGAATGTTGTTTTGATTTGCTTTGTTAATTTTGCAAATGTATTTTTAAAATGTGATTAGCTAATGCATCAGCCAATGTGTTTAAATTTCTTGAAATATGTTGATATTCGATATAATAAAATTTTCGTTCCAAGAGACGAACCTTCAAAAATAATCTTAACAACACTAGATATCTAATTGCATAAACTGTGTTTAAATGCAATACAATTAGTTGTGAATCCAACCTAATGATTAAACGTCGAATACCAAATGTAATGGAATCAGATAATAATTCAATGAATGCACTATATTCTGCAATATTTTTCGTTGTTTGACCAAGGCATATCCCATGTATAGAAACTAACTCATCGTTGGGTGAATAGATAACCCAAGCCACAGAAGAGATATTCTGCGTACTACGGTAGGCACCATTAGCAAAACCAATGTATGTTTGAAGGGATGTCAACATCTGCAATATCAAGAGTAATCAAGATAAGAAACGATAGTAGTAACAACAAAAACTAATCTAGGCACACTTGTCTAATCTAAGGTACACTATCCTAAAAAGTAACTATTGTACAAGAGAGATATGAATTTATCTAAAGAGGCCCCATCATAATCAATTAATTCATAGGCTCCTTTTGCACGCACACGCTTGACAATATAGGGACCATGCCACAGTGGTTTGAATTTACCTGTGCCTAGCTTGTCATTAGTTGATCATATACTAAAACTAGGTCACCTTCTGAATGAATGTGAGGGTTAACACTTTGATCATACGAAGCTTTCACACATTTCTTTTGAGCTTTAGAAACCAATGAAGTGGTGCGTAGAGTCTCATCTAATTTTTCTAAGAATAGAAAGTGTTTCTCCTATTCATAGGTAGATGGTAATAACTCAATGGTTAATTTAAGTGACGGTATTTCACATTCAATGGGTAAAACAACTTCTAAACCATAGACAAGTTGAAAATGAGTGAACCTTGTAGCACTTTTTGCAGAGGTACGGTATGCCCATAATGCATAAAGAAGCATGGTGCGCCAATTTGATTTATGAGTCCCGAAAATCTATTTAATCATGGTGGTTAAAACCCTATTGACGGACTCAACTTGAGCAATAGCCTATGGGTAATACGGAGTAGAACTATCATGGTGTAGGCCAAGTTGATCAGAAAGTTAGGTCATAATAATATTTTGAAAATGGATCCCATGGTCCATAAAAATAACTTGAGGGACACCGAATCGAACAATCACATGATTAAATATGAAAATAGCTGCAATTTTTCCATCAGCCGCGAATGTATGCATCACTTCGGCCCATTTGGTAAAGTAATCTACGACAAGAATAATATACACATGCCCCCTTGACAAGTGAGGGTTACATGTAATGAAATCGGTGCCCCATTTCGCAAAAGGACCTACAAAAATGACTCGGTGAAGAAGAGCTAGAGGTGCATGCATATTTTGATCAAAATTTGGTAGATGTGGCATTTTCGGACCGCGATGATACAATCTTCGAATAAATATGGCCAAAAATAGCCAGTGCACAATATATTTTGGGTTGTGGCAAACCCATACATATGACCACCACATGGTCCAGAGTGGAAATCATTCAAAAACTTTTCAGCCTCTTCATGAGTGATAAAACGTTGAAAAATAGAATTTTTGGCTTGAGGGGTCCTAACCCAAGTTCGGTGTGCAAGGTTTGCCAAAAAACCCCTATACTACTGGCCCTTTCGGTAGTGACCTACTTGCGCAGGTCAAAGTCTCACTTGATGTAGTATGGGTGGGTGCTAGAACCAGGTTTCCGCACCCTGAGAAAGGATGGGTAAGGCAAGCAGAGCTGCACTACATCCCGTGATTCCCAGATTACCTTGTTCTGCGTAGAGTTAATTAAGTTTCCATTCACATATACGTGCACTAGATCTATAGTTATATGATTTTTATAACATCGACACAATAGTACATAAACAGAACATATCAGATCTAGATCCAAGAACGCAGTACATAGAGCTTTCATAGCTTAAACATAGAAAACGCACAATACAACAATTATTAGTAAGTCACACAATAGTACTCATAGATTCAGTTCTCTAACAATCTTCCACATTCATTCATTCATTGATCCTTCCTTACAATTCCCTTCCCAACCTACGCACACAGCTGGACTTAGATCTTCGCGCACATAGCCAGCAAGAGTCCTTTCCCCAAAACCCAAACAGATATCTTAAACCACTCTTCGCATAAATATCTCATCATTTCTTATCCCATACAATACAAAATGCATCTCTATTTATAACAATCTAGCCTAGACTTTCCTATGGTCCACAATCCATGGTTTTCGGACCCTTAGTTTACCCTTTCACCCATTACAATGCTTTTGGGGCTTTGACTCACCCCAAAAGCCCTGCGCTAGACTAAAAATAATAAAAAATATTCAAAATGGACCAGTTTCGCAGCTTTTTAGGAGACCCCGTTCCAACAATCCCCTAACACAATCTTGTGACTCATCTCGAGTCACTACAGTGGTGCGGCCACATAGTCCTTAGCCTGGTATGGCTTGAGTCGACTTCCATTGACAAAGCCAGGAATGAGGTCACTACGCAGGGTAGCTAACTGGACTTCTCCACCATCCGTAATCTCCTTAACAGTGTAGGGACCAAGCCAGTGCTGCCGAAATTTCCCTGGATGTTTCGCAAATTGGCTATCATATAATAGCACGAAATCACCTTCGATGAATATCTTTTGATGAATATGTCGATCATGCCAAGCTTTATCGCGAGCCTTCTGAGCCTGCTAGTGAAAATTAGCAATAAACTGATCTTCTTCCAAAGCCACCAGTTGCGCCAGATGTTCCTCTATGATATCTGAGTCCGCCATATTTGTGAATGCAATGATGCATAGACTAGGAACAATGTATTCTATGGGCATAATGTCCTCCTTTCCATAGACCATTCGGAAGGGGGTCCTACCCGTTAGATTCGTACAGGTCGTTCAGTATGCCCACAGAACCGAGGGGATGCGTACATCCCAGTCACTCTTATCGGAATTGCAAACCTTAGTTAATGCCTATTCCAAAATTTTGTTAAAAGCTTGAACCACCCCATTTTCCTGGGGATGATAGGGTGTATTCTTCACATGGTGGATCTGGAATTCCTCATTCAAGGTGTGAATTGTTTGGTTAACAAAGTGCGTACCTCTGTCGCTCATTAGGATATTTGGGCAGCCGAACCTGGTCAGAATCTTCTCAAATATGAAGTGCGCAGCAGTATCCACAGTACAATATTTTACTGCTTGTGCCTCAGCCCATCAAGTGATGTAGTCAGTGGCAGTGATAATGTAGCGCACCTGTTTTCTTTCCTGGCGGATTCATGGGTCCTATAAAGTCAATAGCCCATTTTTCAAAAACCTATAAGGCCACTTGGGGTTGTAATGGCATGTCATCTCGTCACAAGGGTCAACCAGGGCGCTGTCATGTATCACACGATTTGCAATAGGTATACGAATCCTGATGCAGGGTAGGCCACCATAATCCAGCCCTCAAAATATTTTGCATTGTTGCTCTTCCTGCATAGTGACCTCCTGCGACTCCATCATGTGCTTTGGCTAAAATAGTGGGCCATTCATGTTCCAATAGATATCTTCGTAGTATTTCATCTATGCCTAGCTTTTATAACTGTCTGGTGATGATAGTAAAGTTCGTAGCCTAGGTAACCAACTCCTTCTTTTGATGCACCGAATATGCTGCAAGGGCCACGCCCGTAGTAAGGAACTCAATGATATCAGCAAAGTGAGCATCAACCACCTTAATGGTAAATAACTGTGCATTGGATAAGCCCTCATCCAAGTTAGTAGGCTCTTCCCCTGTGTCAGTGTGAGACAGATGATCCAGGCCTGCATTCAGCCTCTCGGGTTTAACAATGACCTCAAAATCATATTCCTGGAATAGCAACAGCCAGCGGAAAATCTTCCCCCCCAACATAGGCTTGTTGACCAGATATTTCAAAGCCGAATGATCAGTGGACATCTTAAAGTGTCCACCCAACAGATAGTGCCGATATTTTTGTAATGCGTATACCATGGCCAATCCTTCGCGCTCAGTGGTAGAGTAATTCCTTTCTGTGCTTGAGAGTTTTCAACTTGCAAAGGCAACTAGGTGGTCAATATCTCTGTATCTAGGTTGAGTGAGAATCGTGCCCAGGGCGATGCCTGACGCATCGACATGTACGTGAAATTATTTTGACCAGTCAGGAAATATCAGTATGGGTGCAGAGATCATCTTCACCTTTAGCAGTTTGAAGCTCTTCTGACATTCGTCATTCCAGAAAAAAGAGACATATTTTTTTAGTAGCTGTTCCATGGGTGTTGTTATCAGGGCGTATCCCTGGATGAATTTCTTGTGATAGCCTATGTGATCGATAATAGAAGGTAGTTTTTTTTCCATTGTGGGGGCTGCAAGGTTGATAATCATGACTATCTTCATAGGATCAACCATCAATCCTTGTCGATAGATGATGCGTCCAAGCAAGATTCTGAATGGTACATAGAAGATGCACTTTTTGATATTCAGGGAGATCTGTTGCTTCTGGTATGCATCCAACATTATTCATAGGTTCGAGACATGCTCTTTCACCAAGCCAAAGACTGTCCAATCATCAAATTAAACCTCCAGGAACTTGTGAATAAAATCCTTGAACATAGCCACCATGACCCTTGAAAAGATACCAGGTGTGTTCTTGAGACCAAAGGGCATGACCGTATACTGGAAGGAACCCCATTCGGTCACAAAGGTAGCCTTACTGTAATCGTCAGGCGAAATCATGACCTGGTGATATCTGGAGAACCCCTTCGGTGAAGGAATAGGCATCCTGACCACCCATGCTATCAAGGATTTCATCGTAGAAGGGCGTAGGGAAGGGGTCATGGACATAGGCGTCGTTGAGCTTTCGTAGATCCACGCAGATATGTATTTCCCCCATTGTATTTTTCTCCTGGACGACCATTGGAATTACCCAATCCGACTGTTCCACTCGTTCAATGATACCTGCGGTCAGCATTTTGTTCAGCTTTTCTTTGACCTTTTGCTTATATTTAGGGTTCAACCTGTAAGGCTGCTACTTGACGAGGCATGCCTCGGGTTTCAGAGTGATGTGCATAATGCTGAGGTCCCAACTAATTCCTTTGAGCTTAGAAAACTTTGTTGGAAATAAGTCTTGGTACTCTGTAAGTAGCTCTACAATTTTTCCTACGGTTCCTTCATCCTAATAGTTCCCAATTTTATCTAGCTTAGGGTGTTATTTTGTCCCAATATTAACTTTGCGCAGCTTGAGAGGCTGCATTACATAAATATCCTGTAGTGATGGTCCGATAATGGTACTTTCTCCTTCAGATTCTAGAACAGAGATATTTCACGGATTATCCTCTTCTTCATTAATTACCAAGCTCCGGCATTTGACTATGTCTTGCATCTGGGCTTCCCATGTCAGGGAGGCTGGTGTGGTGTAGGGGTGACGATTTTTAAAGATAAATGCATCGATGTCCTGCAGAGCTTCATCAAGCATATCCATTCCACCAATTAGTCTGAACATTCCAGTGAGATCTTCTTTTAATATTTCCCAGTGGTGGGTACGCTGATGTAACTCTGCATCTAAGTACCAAGAAGCAGGGATAGGGGCCAAGGCATGAAAAAATAGATGGATCCATTCTTTTGGGGTTTGATCGCACCATTTGATTTTCCAAGTACGTAGATGCGTGCGGGGATCCCCTGGTCCCAGGAATATCTTGGTGTGTACGTCAGCAGGAGGTGTGAACCGCAAAGCCATCCTATCTTGACACATTTCCCAATTCGGAAATGCTTTCTTGTGGGTATCCCACCATCGTGTAGGTGTTCCACGCAGAGCCATATTGAGGGCCCAGAGCCACCGTTCTGTTGGTATCCTAGCCTCTAACATCCGTAGGAATTCTTGGAAATTACTAGACCCATCAAAGTGGGGAAGGTACCTTACCTCTGAAGTAATGCAGTAGACGGTCCTTGCAGTCCTAGGGCCTCATAGTGCTAAGGAATTTTGTAACTGGGTCTGCCACCTCTCTAGTTCTTCATCAGGATAAAAAAAGTACTCCCGGTCCTTCTCCCAACAGGGTACTTTGCTTGTTGTAGGGTTACCCTGGCCTTTGTCCTGTGTCGTTATCCTGTATATGTGATGTAGATGTGATCTAGTTCTGTATACCGCACACCCTCAGTGGGATCTAACGACACTATTACGCATGTACCATTCTTCTCAAACACCATGCTACATTTTTTTAGATTGATAACTCCCCCTACATCTATAGCCCAGTCTAATCCCACGAGCGCAGGGTAAGGATCCACATCTTACACAATTTCTATTACTTCAAAGTTAGCTAAGACCTTTACTCTTGCGATATATACCATGAATTTTGGCAACCTCCCCAAAGGGATGATCTTTTTTTGATTCACCATGCGTAGCTTGATGGTGGACCAGTCTAACTTATGTTCTCCCATTCGTTGCCATGTTTGCTTTGGTAATACGTTTGCATCCAATCCGAGATCGAGAATAACCTGATCTATCTCATAGTCGCCAATCTACGCAGTCAACTGCATTTCCCTCCCGGTGCGTCTCTTATAGCTGTGTAATTTGTGTACTTCCTTGATCTTAGCCATTGTGTTGGGCCGGGATGTGCAGTCATGTAATAATTCTTGGAGATTTTGTACAGCCTACAGTCTACACAGTAGTTTCAGACATGCCCTTAGAAAGGGCTCAACCCCTTCCTCTTTTTGGAGGTGCGTTGGTAGCTACACAGGGGCTTCCAGTGGCTCTTATCCCTTGAGATTTGTACCCTTTCGAGGAGCAAGTTCCTCCCTTGATCCCTGGGTGACCACCCTGCCACGTGTCATGAATTTTACGCTCAGATCCTCATTCCTTAGCTCATTTTTTACTCTTTGCACATTTTTCATGGGGGTAGGCTGTTTGTCCTGCATTTTTGTTATCAAGACCAGGTAGTCTTCTATCTCATGGTCCAGATTTCGGCAATATTTACACGATTTCCTGGTGAGATTCGGGCAGTACCTGGCGAAGTTCCCTACCTCTCCGCAGTTATAGCAGATCAGTTGGCCTCGTGCTCGTCCTACCCTCCTCCCCAGCCCCCCTGCCCCTCGGAGGGGAGCCACCAAAAGTTGTAGGAGATCTCGACAACACAGGATCTGATTGTACGCTATAGAGGTTCCCCCAAACTATCAACAAGTCATATGTGTGACAATTCTGATCATCGTGCCCCACTGATCGGCAAAAATTGCACCATTGTTGCTTCAGGTCACCCAACTTATCCAAGGGCACTGGGTTGTATCATGCAGTCCCGCTACCCGGCAGTCTTTACACCATAGTGCAAATCTGCTGGAACTGGGGCACAACGGACTGGGTCCCCCTACTTGTAGGTAATCTGTCAATACAAGACACTGGTACTTGGTATGACCAGACATCCGACATCTTATGCACCAGAGGTCCACGCTGACTCCTTTTCCCCATTCCGTCCGTAAGATTTTTATTTCCATGTGCATGGCTCCGAGCTGCTCTTGAATTTTCTTCACTCCCCCCAACGTGTTGTCCTTAGGCGCGGCTTCAAGTTTCATGGCAGCTTCCAAGGATTTTTCCTACGATTTGAAGATCTGGTGGCCCATCGGTACATGTAAGTGAGGTAGCAACATAGCGATGAACCATTCCGCATGCTGTCTTTCATCGTACTTGAACCCCCCTTCCCTGATCGCTTTCTCTAACCATTGATCGGCCTCCCATATTGACTCAGACGCACCTTGATTGAAGTTTTTTACTTCTGCTACCAACTGAGAGTAATATTTCGGCTTCCGAAATTGTTGTTTTAGGGCATCCTTAACATCTTGAAGTGATGCGCTCCTGTTCTGAGATATATAGTGCATATACCAGTCCAAAGCCCTCTCTTCGAAGGCCAGGGATAACTATGCCCTTTTAATAGTATCAGTTACCACCCCTCATGCAGTCCATACCGAGTCGGCTATGAACCAAAACCTCTCCATGTCCTCATCGGTTGCGCCTTTAAAGGTAGGTAATTTTAAGTGTACTACCATACTTTCCTTTGGTTTTCTTTCCCGGAGGTCCGACGTTGAGGTAACTGATAGATCTTGCGCAGACGCTTTCTTCGGCGAGCTACAAGCAGAGTGATCCTCTACTTGACTAGTTTGATAATAATTATTGCTTCGTGTTATGTTATCACCCAAAGTAGCACTAATTTATCTCTGTGTTAGATCTCCACTATTTGTTTGTCATTACCAATCCCTCTCTCAGAATTCTTCTAATCCTAACAACAGAACCATTTTTAGGCTTGAGGGGTCCTGACCCAGGTTCGGTGTGCCATGTTTTCCAAAAAACCCCTATACTACTGGCCCTTTCGGAAGTGACCTGCTTGCGCAGGTCAAAGTCTCACCTGAAGTAGTATGGGTGGGTGCTGGAACCAGGTTTCCACACCCTAAGAAAGGATGGGTAAGGCAAGTAGAGCTGCGCTAGATCCTGTGATTCCCAGATTACCTTTTTCTATGTAGAGTTAATTAAGTTTCCATTCACAACTACGTGCACTATATATATAGTTATATGCTTTTTATAACATTGACATATCAGTACATAAACAGAACATAACAGATCTAGATCCAAGAATGAAGTACATCGATCTTTCGCAGCTTAAAGAAAAAAAACGCACAATACAACAATTATCAGTAATTCACACAACAGTACTCACAGATTCAGTTCTCTAACAATCTTCCACATTCATTCATTCATCAATCCTTCCTTACAATTCCCTTCCCAACCTACGCACACAGCAGCAGGGTCTGCACACAGCTGGACTTGGATCTTCGTGCACACAGCCAGCAGGAGTCCTTTCCCCAAAAACCAAAAAAATATCTTAAACCACTATTCGCATCAATAGCTAGTCATTTCTTATCCCATACAATACAAAATGCATCTCTATTTCTAAGAATCTAGCCTAGACTTTCATATGGTCCGCAACCCATGGTTTTCGGAGCCCTAGTTTACCCTTTCACCCATTACAATGCTGTCGAGGCTTTGACTGACCCCAAAACTCCTTCGCTAGACTAAATATAATAAAAAATATTGAAAATGGACCAGTTTCGTAGCTTGTTAGGAGAGCCCATTCCAACAAGAATCCACACCATGACGATAAAGAGTGGACCCAACAATATTGTATTGTTAGGATTGATACCAATTTTTTTGTCGATATGAACGTGAAATATTTGGGAGAAAGGTTTGGGTCTGAAGATATATAATGATATCTCCATACCAATTGCATAAATTAATGATAATAAACATAGATTCATCTACGATAGGCTTCTCTACCACCATTTCCGACTCAGAATTGGGAAAATCACACATAAGCTCGGCAAACACTAGTGATTTCTTTAACTTGGATTTCTCGAATTCCAAATCAAACTCTTGTAGGATGACAATCCATTTGGAATATTTTCCCCTGAGTAATTTTTTTTTCAATATGTACATCGTTGGGTTGTAATTAGACATCACTATTGTTTTACATAACAATATGTAGTGACCAAATCGTTGGACAACTTGAACAGCTACCAAGGTTATTTTCTCCACATGCGAATATTTGATTTTCGTTGGGTTGAGATTCCAACTTAGGTAATAGATCACATGTTCATTGTGAGATTCATCCTTTTAAACCAAAATCATTCCAATCATGGAATTAGAGGCATCTAAGTATAAAAAAGTAATCTTGGTGGTAATTGGGCAGATGCAATAATGGTGCATGGGTCAACACGTTTTTAAGTGCATCAAAATATTTATCAGTAATATAATCCCAAATAAAAGGAACACTTTGTTTCAACAACCAAATAAAACCTTTTGTTAACTAAGCATAGTTCGGGATAAACCTATGTAAAAAGTTTGCTTTCCCTTGCAAACTCTAGAGTTGGCGAAGAGTGGAAGGAGGAGCTAAATTGATGATAGCCTCAAACTTCGAAGGATCGATATGAATGCCATATTTAGAAATGATGAATCCATGTAATCGTCTTGATTTTACACAAAAAACACATTTGTGTGGATTCAAATGAATTTTATAATTCCTACATCTCATGAAAATAGCTCGTAAGTGTATAGGATGATCTTCTCTGCGTAAATAATGAACAGGTAAGGCATCCAGATAAGGTTTTACAACATGTTTAATATCATGAAAAGCATAAGACATAGCTCTTTGAAAAGTTGCACCAACATTTTTTAGTCCGAAAGGTAGCTTGCAATAAGAAAATGTACCCCAAGGACGTATAAACGATGTTTTTGGTTGATTAGAAGGGAGTATGTTGATTTTATTGTAGCCAAAAAAACCATCCATAGATGAGAATACTTCATTTCCGAAACAATCATCAACAATTTGGTCGATATAGGGCATAGGATAGTTGTCTTTTGGACACGCCTTGTTAATGTCCCGATAATCGACACATACTCTTATAGTCCCTTGTTTCTTCGTAACAGGAACTATGTTAGATACCCAATTTGTTAAAGGAATTGGATAAATAAATCCTGATCGTAATAGCTTCTCAACTTCATATTTGATTGTTGCATCTTTCCGCGGATGTATTGGACCTAATATCTATCTAATAGGATTAGCATCCGGGTATGTCTTAATTTCATGAATTACAATCTTAGGATCGATACCTAGAATCTCTTCGTAAGAACAAGAAAAAATGTCTCGAAATTCTTGAAATAGGGATTTATAAGTGTTAATCTCTTCTATTGAACAAGAAGCACCTATGTGAATGGTTTCAATAATTTGGGGGTTAATTTAAATGTCAATAGGAATGGTTGTAGAAATATTTCCCAAATTTGTCTCAGAATCCAAATGTGTAATCAGTGTCAGATTTTGTGGTTCCTTGACATAATAAATTGTAAAAATAGATGAAAAATCATTTTCAAGCTTATAAAGATCAGGTAAAAAAGAATATATGATGTAGATCATCCCATGGTAATTCATCTGATGATATATTTTCACTAATACCTTCATAAGTTTAAAATACATGTTGAAAAGGATCGAAAAATAGTGTCAAGGTTGAGCTCAATAGAGAAGATGATTCTTCATTGATCACATTCATTTGATCAAGGATAGTTGACAAGGTGTCAGAATACGATTGTACTGCTACATATGTAGATTCAAAAGGACTCAAATCCATCTCGCCATTGAAAGAGTCCAATTCTGATTCTGAAGGCACAGTTCATGTGTCATCAAATGGTATAATGTTTGATGAGATCATATTGATATTGGAAATTGTTTGTGGTACATTGGGTGGAGGTATAGCGAAAGTTCCCATGAGATCGGAATCCTTCATTAATCCTACACGAAATTCTTCATATGGGATAACCGATATTCCGACATGTTGGATGTTATCCGTAGAAGTAGGTTATGATGAAAATTATGACAATTGATCGATTTTAATAATATCTCCTTTGCGAGTAAACATGATTACTCGAAAGACTGATGAAACTACAACGGTCATGGCTTAAAACCAACTAAAACCCAAAATAAGGTTGTAATCAAGAGGGGCATCAACGACTTCCACCTCCAGATTAACAATTTTTCCTTCTACTTCTAAAGGTAGATCCTGGAGTATTATGTATGGATGAAATCCTCTTCCATCAAAGGCTTTAAGGATAGTCGATGAGTGGTTGAGTGCTAGAGAACCAAGGGTTTTACAACAATTTAATGAAATTATACACTTATATTCCCCCTCATCAATTACAGTACGAAAAAATTGTCTTGATTTGACTAATACTAGAATTTGAAGAGCCATCTGATGAGGGAGTCTAGGTAAAAATTAATTGAGATGAAATTCCATGAGGTTTGAGTCTTAAGGATCAATAGCTTTGATAGCTGATAATAGTAATTTCCTTTGTGTTGGACATGATTGTAGCACTTCCAAGGCTGACATTGCTGAAGGGGATATTGCCAAATCTTCAACAATGTTGTAATTATGAGTAGCTCTCGCATGTGGATTGAAATTTGACTTTCGAAGTACACCTTTAGCAAGCGTTTTAATCACGAGATCAGGACTAGGTTTCTTGATTTGAAGTGGCTAGGAAACTGAAGGTTGTATGGCTGGTGTTCGACTAGAATTTTCAGTCTCTTTACCAGTTACAGGATTCTTAGTTCAATATTATTGAAACCATGTTGCAACCATGACCTAAGACATCATTAAAATATTTTCTGATGAATTGGAAGATGATCCGATCATTTTACTATCTTGAATGGGAAAAGGATCCTTCAAGACAATAGGTGTGGGTGAACATTTGACAAATTTGGATACCTCGGACTGATGTGGACACTCTTTAGTATAGTGATCCTCATCACATATAAGACAAGGACAATGAGGTTTCCGCTTTTCATTGGCTGGTTTGTTTTTTTCTGTTTTCTCTTTAGGAGATGTATTTTGTTTATTTTTATTCTTTCCTTTCTTCTTATTTTCGGTTTTAGCTTTAGTCATGGAAGAATATACAACATGAATGTTGGTAGAAGTTTCAAGGGAAGAATATCCTTTAGGGGAATCTGGTAAAGTTATTATGGGAGAAGTAGGTTTGGATGACTTATTCTTACTCTTGTTAGTAGTAATAGTACCAATTACACCATCTACATAATGACAACCAGAAGGATTTACAGTTATTTGACCTGGGTGTGGCAATTCAGGAATTTTTTCATATAAATTAACAGACTGTGTGTATACATGGTCTAATTACTGTGCTTGAGATATGACCGATTATTTTATAGCAACGCCTCCCTTACATACATCTTCACTGATATTTGGAAGTAATGATTTGATGAACCATTCTGCCAAGATTTGATCCAGAATGAAAACTTTCACTAAACGCCATCTACATATCCATTCATGTATGTGATCTAAAATGTATGTAGACATACTCTATTTTAATGAAGTTAATAGTTCTATGCCATTTTCGTAATGGACTGGAAACTAAAAGTGAGTTAAGAAAGTTGTTGCTAGCGCATTGAAATTATTGAAAGAGCCACGTGGTAGTTCAATATACCACTTTGTAGTTAAGCCTACCAATGTTCTTTTAAAAATCCTAAATTGAATGGAATAATTGATCAAAGAGTTGGATGCGCACCAAATATGATAATTCATAACATTATTTGAGGGGTCTTCTCCTGATTTTCCTTCAAAATTAAGTATGTCACTGGGCAACTTATTAGGCATTAGCAGCCAAAATGAAAGATAATAAATTGGATCATTCATAAGGCATGAAAAATCTGGCAGTTCTAAAGTTGCAATGAATTGTAATTGAGAGTTAGGGTCTTGTTAAGAAAACTGATAACCTTGAGGAACGATACCAGTACTCAGAGGAGGATATCCAGGGTAGCCTGAAATAGCCTGTGTAGATGGGATTGGAATACCACTAGGGTATCTAGGGTTGGCCATACTAAAATGAGGTTGAGCTGGTATCTGATACGTATAACCAGGGTATGGTTGACTTTGGTAGACTGGATTTTGTCCTATGGGTCCATATTGAAACTTCCCTTGATACGGTTGATTAAAAAACTGACATGTATAAGGTTGGCTTGGTGGAATTGTAGCTGTAGCAGGTTGTCCTGCAGAGGTTTGAACAATAGATTGAACCATGGGTCCAAGTTGATGAGCAGTGACTTAGGGGATTTCTTGTGATATAATTGATGTCGTTGTTTGAAGGCTTGTAACAATAGGGACTTGGGAAACTCTAGGGATAGGTGTACTTGGTTGTTGAATAGAATTTTGCACAACAGATTGGATATGAGTTCTTGGCATACTTGGAATAGCTTGCTGACTACTAGGTACAGATACCTAAGGTACAATTTGACGTGTAGGTTGGGCATATTTTTGGACTTGGGTATAACCAAATTGACTAGTTGGTTGAACAGGTTGATTATAAGGTACTTTCATAGTAGGTTGATTACTAGTGAGGAAAGATGATTTTAAGAGGTGGAA